>JAQZBX010000015.1:0-100550 GCA_029593785.1 Cabassous unicinctus
TTTTTTTTTTTTTTTTTTTGTAGTAGTCATTCCATTTCTTGTGAAACATCCCTTGTGATTTAGATTCTCATTTCCCGAATAGCTAATGATAATGAGCATATATATTCATGTGATTTTTAGCAATTTGTCTATCTTCTTTGGAGAAAAGTTTATTCAAGTCATTTGCCCGTTTTTAATTGGGTTGTTTGTCTTTTTCTTGTTGCATTTTAAGATATCTTTATTCTGGATATTAAACACTTATCAGATACACAAATATTTTCTTCCATTGAGTGGGTTGACATTTTCCTTTTGTAATAAGGTCCTTTGATGCACAAAAGTTTTTATATTTTGAGAAGGTCCCATTTTTCTATTTTTTCTTTCATTTCCTCTGCTTTGGGTATAAAATCTAAGAAATCGTCACCTAATACAAGATCCTGAAGATGTTTCCCCATGTGGTACAGTTTTAAGATTGCACTTTATCCGTGATTAAGCTTCCTTTCCTCTATTCCTTCCCCGAGAACTCTGACCTTTTACTTTTTTTGTGTGCAGAATTTTCTCCCCAGCTCCCATAACTTGTTTAAATTCTCTCCCTCACTCAGTGCCATATTTTCCTTACACTTCTCTGTTCTGGGACCCATCCTGTCCTACATCAGTTCAGTACACACACACACTTTTTTTCACACACACCCTATATATTTTTTTCTGTGAGGCTTTTCTGCCCCAGATGGCGTCAATCCAGTTGTGTTCAGTTGGTCCAGCCCACAGAGGCTGGATTGAGTATATGCGCGCCTATTGCCGACAGTTCTGCCACAGCCTCTCTCCCTCTCTCCCTCTCTCTCTTCCTGAGGGCTGTGTCCCACCCTGGGCCTCTGCAGTTTTGGGTCCCCGTGCCTGGATTGCGTGGGTTCTAACTCCCTGTGGTGAGCGTCTCTTTAGTCTGCGTCCACGGCAGGAGGACCTGGTCTGTGCTGCCTGCTGACTGCCAGGCAGCAAGGGGTCGAGTGAGGGGTAGGTCCAGGACAGAAATCTCCAACCTGATCTTGGCGATTATCTTCTTTTCAATTCAGCATTTGTGGAGTGTTCCCTAGTCTCTAACATCCTCTGGAATTCCAATCAAGTGGGATTTTTTCTTTTGCTAGTTGATTCTGAAGGGAGACTTTTCTAGGGCACGTCTTATATCACCATGTTGATTCTTCACTCCAGGGCTGAGGTCTCATGTGCTAAGCCCAACATCATGGTAGGTACAGGATAAGAATAGTGGCAGCCCCAAGCACCCTAGTCACATTTGGCTCATATTTAATTTATTATGTAAGACATTATGGTAATTTGATATTATTTATGACTTCCAAAAAAAGATACTTGATTATGTTTATAAACTGGTCTGTTCCTCTGGGCATGATATCCCTTTGATTGTATTAAAATCAGAGGTTTCACTTTTACTTTATCAAATCAAGATTGGGGCTTTGATTTGACCATGTCATTAGGGCATGCAGGGTTGGGTCCTTGCCCCCTTGGTAGGCTGATAAAACAGACTCTCACAGAGAAGTAGATACACAGATAAGAGACACAGAGAATCCTGCAGCTCAAGAAGAGAAATGAGCCAGATAGTCTACAGCTGACCTTGTGAAGAGAACAGAGCAGCTGAGCCCAGAAAGCAGGGAGCACCGGAAGAGAGACGAGCCTTATGCCAGCCTACAGTTGAGATCTGAAGAAGCTGGGACCACAGAGCCTTGAGAGGAAGGAGGAAGGCTGAACCCCAGCAGACATTGCCCACCATCTTAAGTCAACACATAGCAACAGGCTTATGGTACCTTGAGGTGGACTCTTTAAGGCTTTGTAACTGTAAGCTTCTACCCCAAATAGATACCCTTTGTAAAAGCCAAGGGATTTCTGGTACTTTGCATCAGCACCCCTTTGGCTGACTAATACAGATAGTTACCTAAATTCCCCCAGTTAGTCCAAGGCAGTACCAGTATTTGAGCCCCAACTTTTGCTTTTCACACTGAAATCAGACTATTCCAGGCTTTACTTGGGTTTGAGAACTTTGTCCTCAAACAAAATCTCACTGATTCTGAGATTGCACTTAACTCATGCAGGAGATTTAACTTCTCACAATATCCCTTCCCCTTCCTCACATGCATAAAGCTGTTCTGATTTCTCATGGTAGAATAAGATTCCCTACAGCTGCTGATTCTCAAAATGCTAAAGTGATGCCAGACCAAGACTGGTGGGATCATTTTCACTCCTCCAAGCTGGAACAGATCTCCTTTGAATTGACAGGGGTAAAGATGCCCTTGACAAGTATGTCATGTCTTCCCAATTTATTATGTTTTGTGGGGGAAGAGGGATATGGAAGAGGTTTTTTGCTATTTAGAGTTTCATGTAACTGCTTTTTCCATTCACATGCAGAGATGGCATATTCTGTCAGTGTCCCACTGATTTAATTTTTCCCCAATCTGGAGTTCACTGCACATAGCTCATGCACTTGCCAGTGACTTCTTGCATCTCCCTGGCTGGTGGTGCTTGCTGACCATGGTTGCTGCTACATAATGGGGACAGTGAGAAGTGTATCTGGAATTCAGGGGATTCCTGGGGGAGTCTCTTGGTGATTCTGTGGCTGGTGATAAGAGTAAACAAGCGATTGCTGCAATCACAGATTGACAGAGGCAACGTGACCAGGAGTCCAGATACCTCAGAAAAGCAATGTGTCACCCCTCTGGGCACACAACTCTAGTGAGGGAAATCTAGAATGTTAGGTAGAAGAGGGAGAAGATGAGTATGGATTTTGGTATAGGGCCTGTAGCTTGCCACTGACCTTCCTGTTGTAAGTCATATCTGAGGGGTGAATTGAGACTGGTAATACCTTGAAGCATTGGTGATAGGACAGGGTAGAGTTAACGTGGGATGTGAATGGATATGAGAAGTGAAGTGATGGCTTTTAACAGATCCATCACTGCCTGTAACCCCTCAGCCCAGCCTTGAGTTTACCAGCAAGGGTTCTAGTACATGCCAGTGGTTTCCTGCAGCTCTGACAGGAGGACTTCTCTGCTAAGGGAGCATGTTTGGCTCACTTTAGGACAGGCTGGAAGGCAGGGAAGTTGATGCCATCAGGATCTACCCTCGACTAATAAGGGAGGACAGGAGCTGCTGGGTGAATGCACCAGCTTCTTTGCCTTTTGGTGGGACAACGAGGGTGCATGTTCTACACAGACTTTTGGGGACCCCAGAAGGACTGAGCTCCAGTGCCCACAGCATGAACGCTCTTGCTAACAGGCTCTTGTCTAGCTTCCCTCCCTTCCCCGTCTCACATCACACTCCTTCACAGTACTTCCTGGGATCACTTTCCAAATGAAATACATGCATCTGAATCTTTGTCTCAGGTTTTGCTTTTGGGGGAACCCAGAAGAAGACAACACCCCTTTTTCTCCAGGAGTACCACCAAAACCTGTACAGTAGAAGATTTTGTGTTAGTCACACACGGTCCCTGGACCCACCCAGCATCGCCCTTTCAGAATCCGATGTTGAGGGCTCCTAATGCTCCTCTTTGCAATATTACTTCCTCAGGCTTTGTGTGAATCAGGGATGAAAACAGATGCTTCTGGAGAAGAGGGTCATCGTCACTTCTATTTTTTAGTTTTTATGGAAAAATTAACGCATCACTTCCATGATATCTAGAAAAAAAGTTGAAAGATATCCCAGGTCGTCTAAAAAGCAGAGAGGGAAATTGATCAAACACGGAACTCCTTTCTCCATGTACGGGTTGGTGGATTCCTGCAGGTATAAATAACTCCATTTATTTAGGGGTACAAATGAGAGTGATGTTGCCATTTTGTGATATCAGCAACTCAGCAACCTGAACGAGGTCCCTGTTCCTTTTATTTTTTATTTTATTTTATTTTTTATTGTGCATAAAAATAAAAAATTTTCACAATACGTACCAATATTTGTAAAATGATACATAAATACATATGCATATATGTGCATTTGCTTACATAAATGTTATTTTATATATATATATATATATTTTTTTAAAGGTGCTTAGATTACCTAATTATTACTCAGAAATTACAGGGATTCCCTGTTCCTTTTGGTTCTCTGAGCCCTCAAGGATGGCCCTGATGTTGTGAGTTAATCCTCGGTCTCTCACTGCAGAACAGACAGTAAGGGAACTGTATGAAACATATTTATCTTCCTAAATGGGCTTCAGGTATTTTTGGAAATCAGGATAGGAATTTTCCATGAATCTTTTTTTCATCACCTGAGAATTCCTAATTCTGAGACATCATTTGTTATTTCAACCAACATTTAGAGACACCTACCATGGGCCAGGCCCTGGACTTGGCACTGGGGTTGCAAAGACATGTAAGTGTTTGCTCCTGCGTCAGGACCAGCCATGCAAGCACTGTTAGGAAAGAATTGCCCTACTTTGATTCTCCTTTTTGAGAACAGGCAAAGGGAACCACAAGATGGCATTGCGTAGCTGTTTCAGAATGCCAGCGAGTGCTCCTATATACAGGAACTGCTGAAGTGGAAGCAAGGCTTTCTCAGTCCACTACTAACAAGCTGTGTCGTTTGGGACAAAACTTATAGGTCCCGGATTTTACACTCCTCACCAGACAGACGTGGGGCTTAGATTCCATGAATGGTTAAAAAAAGGTAGTTTTCAATAATAGAGTCCCCCTTCATCAAACTGTTTTGTGAAATAACAATCTTATAAACAGAGAAAATCTTCATTTATCTGGTTGAATTGAGTAAAGAATATGGATCTCTTCTCTCACTGGCCTAAATTTCATACCACCTTCCCTTTTCCCAATTTCTCAGAGGGATTTGGCGGGGGGGTGGTTTAGAGATTGGGAGGGAGGAAAATCAAACAGTTTATAAGCTACCTGCCTCATTTAAAATATCCCTTCCTGAAGCATGGACATTGGTTAACACCTTGAAGTCTTGCCTGGGTTACTGTTCACATGTGACAGCACTTGCTTTGCCACAGAGCAACTTTTTTTAATCTCTTAGAACTTTTCTTTTCTTTTTTTTTTCTCTGCCTTCCCTTCCCTTCCATTCCCTTCCCTTCTGTTCCCTTCCCTTCCCTTCCCTTTCCTATTAGTCAGCCAAAGGGGTGCTGATGCAAAATACCAGAAATCTGTTCACTTTTATAAAGGGTATTTATTTGGGGTAGAAGCTTACAGTCACAAAGCCATAAAGTGTAAGTTATTTCCCTCCCCAGTCTATTGCCATGTGTTGAAGCAAGATGGCGGCCGACGTTCAGCCTTCCTCTTCCTCTTAAGGCTCCATGGTCAGGCTCTCTAGGCTTTGTCTCTCTCCCCGGGGCTCGATTATCTCCAGCCTCAGCTGCTTTGTTCTCTCCACAAAGCCAGCTGTAGACTAACAGGTGAATGGCTCGTCTCTTTTCCCGGGGCCTTCTCTCCTTCCTCATGACCGAGCTCCTCTGTGTGCTTACTTCCTGAGGCTCCACCTCAAAAACTCCAACCTCCCTTCTCTGCTGTGCAGTTTCTCTGTGAGTCCCCACCCACCAAGAGGGCGGGGATGCAACGCCCTACTGACGTGGTCCAATCAAAGCCTTAATCATCATTTAATCAAGTAAAAGTAAAACCTCTGAATCTAATATACTTTAATATGCCCAGAGGAAAAGACCAGTTTACAAACATAATCCAATATTTCTTTTTGGAATTCATCAATAACATCAAACTGCTACCCCTTCCCTTCTCTTCCCTTCCCTTCCCTTCCTTGCCCTTTTTCTCTCTGTGCTGTTTTTAGTCTTTTGTGGATCTCAGAAAATTGTGTTCTTAAATTGAACCTATTGTTAACCTTTTCGTTAGATTAGATCAATTAAGGGCCATTTGATAGATTTGCTCCAGGAGGGTTTAGCCCAGGGTGGGTCTTTATCCTCTTACTGGAGCCCTTTCTAAACAGAGGAATAAAAAGCCACAGACACAGAAAAAAGGAGCAGAGACAGAGATGATCCCAGAAACTGAGAGAAGGCCCCATGAGCTGAGGAAGCTGCTTTAGCCAGAAGCCAAAGCAACGAGGTTCGGAGGAGGCAGGAGAGACTAGCTGCTGCTGCCATGTGCTTGACTGCCCACAGCTGCAGCCCTGGGAGAAAGTGAGCCTGGAGAAGGTGGAGACTAGCAGACACTGCCCTTGTCCCCTGCCATGTGGTTGATGGTCCACAGCTGCAGCTCAGTGAGAAACATCTCTGATGATGCCTTGATTTGGATTCTTTCTCAGTCTCAGAACTGTAAGCTTTTAATCTAATAAATCCCGTTGTAAAAGCCAATTCATTTCCAGTTTATTGCTTTGGCAGCATTTAGCAAACTGAAACTTTTGGTTTTTCATCTTTCATTCTTTCTTTCATTCTCTCTCTCATTTCTCTCTCTCTCTTTTCCCCTCCCTCCTTACTGTCTCAGTCTCTCTGTCTTTCTTTCCAGCACCAAATCTGTCACTTATTAACTATGAAATCCTGGGCACAGGATCTCCATTTGTGCAGTCTGGATAATAACCCTATAACAATTCTGCAAAGTTAGTTGGAAAAACAGAACTTAGGAAAAGCCTTGCTCAGTGTCACTCAGCCAGTAGGACTCGGTCTAGAACTTGAAGGTTCTCAACTCTGAGTTCAATGGTGAAGCAGGCTGGGCCCTGGTCTCAAAGAGCAATATATGGCATGGGATAAGGTAAGTGCCCTAATGTAGGGTCAGATAAAAGGCACAAGGGGAATTAAAAGAGGAGGGGCAATACTTTCAGGTGGGGAAATGCAGGTTCTTGGGCATCTTGAGAGAGGCAGGATGAAGAGGAGATTGGTAGGTTGGTTCTATGTAAATTAACACCCTTTCAATGAACTTTACCTAACATTTATTATTAGCCTGGATGGGTGGGCGATTGATACAAAATGATGTGATAAGAAAAAAAAAAGCCAGTGAGCAAATTGTATGCCCATCAGTCCTTATCTTCAGATTCTCCCTATTTCCAGACTGAACAGTACTTCCCTGAATAAATCTCAGGTTTTCTTCCATTTCTGGGCCTCATGAATCTTGCCTTGGTTTCAATGGGGAGGGGTGGGGGAGGAATAGTTGTTGAGCAACTATTATATGTTAGGCATTGTACTAATTTCTATGAATATATTATCTCATTAAACTTCCTAGGCTATAATGTGAGCCACAGAAGCAATTTGAGTTGTGTCCATAATCTTAGGAAAGAAATATTCATCCCTTTGTGTTACAAAGTAGATTCCAGATTAGGCATTAATTATTGATAAATCACTATCAATTTATAAGGAAGAAAGGAGGGACTAGAATGGCTGGAGAAAGTTCATAGAAAAGGAAAGATTTACCTGGGCTTCAAAAAGAAAAGTGAATGAAAGGAAAGAAGGAAGGGAAGAAGGGAGGAAGGAAGGGAAAGGAAGGAATGGAGGGAGGGAGTGAGGGAGAGAGGGAGGGGAAGACAGACATGGATATGGATTCAGGAAAAAAAAAAGAAAGAAAAACATGGATTCAGGAAAAAGAGAGGAAATAGGTTAAGGAAGAGACAGTTGATCTGGAAGGTGTTTTCCTTTAATAATTAAATTGAAGACATATTTATTCCATTGTTGCACTGAGGATATTTAGAGACAAAATCCTATCTCTAAGTCCTAAATAATATTGATTGAGGGCTTAGAAAAAACTAATTTTCTAAGTAAAATTTCTTCCTCACCATCATTGTCAGATCAGACCATGTCTATAAAGGCTTGATACTTTTGCTTTTCTCTTTTTAGTGGTTCCTTTTAAAGGTTCTCTAGAGCTCCTATTAAGTATGAATTATTTTACTCAGAAATAACCTCCTCACCAAGCTTTGATCCAGAAGTGCAAACATGCACATCTATTGACTCTTCACTGTTTCAAGATTCAATTAATTATCAAGATTGATGGTTAGAAGTTGTTAACCTGACACTTCCTTGGCTTGAGTACTTAGAGTACCAATTACAGGTGCACCTGGCTCTTCCAGGAAAGACGCACTCTCTCCATCACTGAGGGATCCAGCTGACAACAGATGGCTGGAGTGAAGAGAGAGAGCAACGCTCTCATTCTTAAGGTATTGTTGAGGTATTGTTAACCTTGATGGCATTGCTTGGAGAAGAGCTGGTTTGTTTGAACGTAGATTGCAAGTGAGTACTTTGAAAACCTAAGCTTGCCATTGGAAACTAACTTAACTGTGAATCAGAAAGAGACCTCAAGTCCTTTCTAGCTCAATCCTGTCCAATGTACTGAATAAATCTGTTCAGTGTTCAGGGCCAAGTGGGCAAATGTCTTTCCAAGCTCCAACTAGTTAATATTGGAACCAAATATCTCAGTGCAGTGAGGCCACCAAGCCAGCACTTCTGAGCATAGCTGGTTCTTTGTACTTGAAGGTTCTCAGGAGAGTGGAAAGTTCCACATTCTTGGCCATGGCCAATCAGTACCCAGTCTTCAAAAATCAGCATGTCATCATTGGAAAGCAAAGACTTCACTTTGTTAACTTCTTTAGAATTAGGTCTATACTATCATAGGATGATTTTTCTTTATTCAGTTTTTTTTTAGGTGCTGGTGCCGGGGATTGAACCCCGGACCTCATAGGTGGGAAGCCGGCACTCAACTACTGAGCCACATCGGCTTCCCTGAGTTGGATTTTTTTGTTTGTTTGTTTGCTCATTGTATGTGTTTTTGTTTTTAGAAGGCACCGGGGACCAAACCCGGGACCTCCCATGTGGGAAGCCAGTGCTCAACCACTTGAGCCATATCTGCTTCTCTTTATTCAGTTATTTTTGAAAATCAACATTAAAATAAAAACAGAAGGATGAAGTAAAGATTTCCCACAATCTTATCTTGTAAACAAACCATTGTTTACATTGGTATGTTTTTCCTTTTTAGCCTTTTTCAATGTAAAATTTTAATTTTAAATATCTGCACCAATTGCATAAGTGAAAATTGTATTCTGTTCTTCTCACTTAATATTACAAAATGTATATTGTTTCTATGAAATTCTAGTTTTTCTTTGATATTTTTGCTCCAATACACTCTTTCTTCTCCCCAGATACCTAAAATTAGCAATGTGTAATTCATTTTTTAATATATAAATCTGTGTTCATATCATTATTACCAGCTTATTCAAGAAGATAATCTTCCTCCTCCTCTTCTTCCTCTTTACAAAAAGGGAATGGTACCCCATGATTTAGTCTCTTAATAACATATTCCTAGACTAAAAATTAAAAATTTTATAAAAGAACATGAATAATTTTAAAACAATCACGTAATCCTTTGCATTCCAGGTGCCAATGGCACAGATTTCAGTGTAGTGCTGTAGCGGAAATTTTCTTAAGATTGGTGTATGCTTCATGATTCTCTGATGACTTACTAATAAGCCAAACTTTAAGTCTTATTCTCAAATCCCTAACTGAGTAACCAGTTGTGAGGACAACTTCCTTCATACTAATAAAATAAACAAACAAGAGCAGGTCAGGTCACTTCTGTCGTAGAAGGTCATTGCACTGTCATTTTTTTTCCTGTAAGAATTAGACTCTGTTTCACCAGAGATCCATTAGAGCACACCTGGATCTGTTTATGATATATAAGCAGATCGTAAATAATCTCCCCTACACGTCTAGGTTTTCTCTGAAAAGTTCTTGATGTTTGCTGGATGTTTAGCCTAAAAGATGCAAAAAACTTAGTGGGCATCAGCAAAGATGAGGAGAGCAGTTAGATATTTGGTTCTTTTGCCTGATACCTGTATCATTATGTGGTGGACAATATCATTACCTTGAAGTATAGGTTGAATTTAAAATTTTTGTTATGTGTCCCATTTAAAAAAATGGCCCTGGTTAAAATTTCACCAGGGTCTTACAAAACTTCTGAACTTTCTTCTGGTCTTCTGACAGACTAAAAACCAGATTCTCATATTTAGCAGTAATTTTAGGCAAAGTAAAGTTTGTATCGTTCATTGATTCCTCATCTTGTTATTTGGATAGGAACTACTTAGGTAGATATAAGAGTCAAGGGTAAATTACTTTTCCTGACTTTTTGCATTACTTCAACCCAATTAATGGAAATAAAGAGTCACTTCTGGAAAATACAGGCTATGGAAATGAATTTTCATTGGCCTCTTAGAATCATTGTTTAAATGCACTTTTTCTTTACCTAAAGTCATTACACAGTGACTTTTCATTTTAACAAAAATGAAAACCGCCAGATATATTTTGCTGTAAAATGTTAGGTTATACAGGGTTCTTTTAAAATAGAGGTTTTATTTTTATTTTTGAGAAATCTTGTCATTTTATCTACAGATACAGAATGTTCTTTCTCCAAATTAAAAACAAACTAAAAATTATTTAAGGAATACTCTGGTACAACAACATTTAAGAAGCCCTCAGAGGCACTGAAAAAGAAAATAGAAGATGTCATATCTATCAACAATTTTGCTAAAGCTATTCACAATAAAGACCTTTCTGCTTGCCTAACATTTCCAATGTTTTAGTGATTGATTATTGTCTTGCTCTAGATTTTAAATTTTAACTGTTATATAGGAAAAATATTATGAGATCAAAAAGGATACTATTTGGCTTTTAATATTCCATGAGCTTATACATGACATATTCAACTCTTTTTCTTTTGTGGAGGCACAGGAGAAGGGCTCATATTATATATTTCCCTGAGGATTCTTCCTTCTAGATATGCTATTGTCTCTTGGCCTCAGTTTTTTATCTAAAAAGTGCAGTTATTATATACTTCAGTGTTGCCAGGGGTCTCCGTTTTCCTGTCTCTAAATGGGTGAGTGTTGGCTTTTGACTCTTAGTCTTACTCGTCTGAGACCAGAGCCTCCTTCCAGGCCTACAAGGTGATTCATCTCTCTTTGGATGTGCTGCTGCCGCCAATAGCCCATGCAAATTACACCTCTAACTGCTTTCCCATTCTGCCCTTTCCAGAGTCTGGAAGGGACGAGCAGAGCCAATTTGCTCCTCTCTGGACACCTGGTCACATCTGTCTTCCCTCTGCTAGCTTTCCAAAGGTAGTGTACAGTTTCTGTACTGAAAGGTATTGTTGAACAGGAAAACAGAAGTTCAGATCATCTGGACATTCCCTTGTCCTGCTCTAAAGACTGCACATCCACAAGTCAGCCTTCATGTATCCTTTGCCCTCCTCAGGTTTACTCACTCAACCCCTCCTCAAGGTATTCAGGCCACCGAGCTCCTCAGGAAACCTCCAGCCCTTTCCACAGTAGGATGAGGTGCCTTTAGGTCTCCGACTGGACTGTCGTGCCTTAGGCTGCTCTCAGGCTTCAGGGTGGGATGGGCTCCAGGTCCCTGCGCAAGGATGAATGTTGGCTTTCTGACTAGACTTGGGTCTTCCCAGTAACATGTGTTCTGGGCTGTCATTCTAGATCACCTGAAAACCAAGCACCCAGCCAAACCAAGCAACCAAGCAAAACCAACAAACTAACAACCCACTTTCGCTCTTAGTGTCTGCTCCTCCGTTCCTAGGAAGGAATAGTCCTCATCTCTGATTAAATTAATTCCCTTCTTAGTTGCTCCTTGACAGGCCTGTGGGTAAGAGGAGGAGGGGCTGGTGAGTGGAGAGGTGGGAGTGGGGACCAATACATAACAACAAGGTGATCATTGTTTCTTCCTGTCAGTGTTGGGAGAATTGAGATAATCCACATGAAACTGCCTACCAGAAAAGTTGAGGCATAGAAAGTGCATTAGACATTTGTGGGTTTTGATCAAAGAAAGAAGACTCAGGTGTCTCGATCCCCAGTTCTTTTTACACTGCACTTTCCTTTCCTTTTAAGGTTCCCAGTGTTCCCTAAGGACTAGGCTGCCTTACTTATACTTGAAATGTCATTTAATGCTATCTTAGATTTTGTTTCATTTTTACGTACGTTGATTAAAAATATCTATCCTTAAATAGTCCATCACTGGCCAATTAAGTATTACTGAGTCTTGGTACAATTCTTCTTAGGGATTGATTTCCCCTCTCTTGATATAAATCTCATCTAGTCTACTTGAAAAACCTCTGTAAAATGAAGGAGGAGAGGAGTTGATTTCTAATGTTTCTCTAATTTTAATGTACTGTCAATCTAACTGAAGCCATGAGACCATTACTCAGAAGGTACAGAAAAAGACTCAGGATTTTTTGGCTTCCTTAAATTCATAGCAGAGAAGTGTTTGCCTATTCACTTGACATGGCATTACAATATCTCCTCTTCTGTAAAGAATTATCTTCAGCATATGAATCCCTCCCTTAAAATGTGAGTCCTATTGCACATTCATTCACCCACCCATCTATTTATTGATTCATACATTTTTTTCAGTCAGTAAAAATGGAATGAATGCCTACTATGTGCTAAACACTATGAGAGGAAGTAAATATACCACGGTGATTGATAAAGATGTGGATTCTGCCCTTGCAGAGTTTCAAATGCAGGAGAGAGGTGCAGACATTAAATATTAAGGATATATACATATCTTCATGTGGGACACACATACACTTTTCTTATATCACTAAATACAGGATTTCATACTTATTGATTGAAGCTTCTGTTCTTGACTTAATATATATTGGTTCTTTAGATGATCTAAATGGAGAGTTAGGATTTGAGATTTTATTAAAGAAAGTTCTTGGCACTGTGGTAGGCTGAAAAATACCACTACCATCACCCCCAAAAGAATATTAAAGACATTCATGTTCTAACCCTTTGGATCTGTGAATATTACAGAATATGGGAAAAATAAGGGTCTTGGCAGATGTGATCAAGTTAAGGTTCTGGAGAAGAATTTATCCTAGATTATCCTGGTGGGCCCTAAATATAGTCATGTGTATCCTTTTAAGAGGGAAGCAGAGGGAGAGCTTACTGCAGACAGAAGAGGAGAAGGCAGAGAGACCATGGAGGCAGAGATTGGAGTGATGAAGCCATAAGCCGAGGGATGCTGGCAGCCACCAGAAGCTGGAAGACACAAGGAGTCAATTCTCCCCTCCAGCCTTTGGATGAAGTGTAGCCCTGCTGAACTGTGATTTCAGCCCAGCTCTGCTGATTTCAGACTTCTGGCCTCCAGAACATGCCCAGAGGAACAGACCAGTTTACAAATATAATCCAATATGTATTTTTGGAATTCATAAACAATGCCAAACTGCTACACTCCATCCTCTGAATTCTAAAAAGACTGTAATATTCAAAAAACCTTATTTCAGTAAATGCTAAGTACAAAATCATATCATAATCAGTTTAAAGAAATACAGTTTGTCTTAGGGCAAAGTCCCATCTGACTGTAGACCTCTGAAACTTAAAAAAAACATTTATCTGCTTTCAATATGCAAATGGACAGACAAAGGATAAACACTTGCATAACCATAAAGAGAAACTGGGAGGGAAACATGGGTCACAGTTCCCCTATAGTTCCGTAAACCTGCAGGGCATGCTTAATTAGATTTCAAAGTCTGAGAGTCCTTCTTAAGATGATGAATTCTTCTCCCTGGGGCCTCATGGAGACCCACCCTTTAAAAAGGCTTGTCCAATGGCCATTTTCTTGGTTCCACCCTCATCAAGCATCTGGGTGGCAACTGAGCTCCAGACATCACTCTCCCCAAAAGCAATGGGTGATGGCCACATTTTACCCCATCTCTGGGGTTGAGTCTTAACCCCCTAGTACAGTGAGGTGAAGCTAACACCCTCCCTAACCTCTAGCATATAACCCCAACCATCTCAGAGCAAAGAGTTGGCTACCTGGCCTTCTTTAATCCAAGGGGGCAGGCCCACCTCTCTCAGACTTATGGGGTGTCAACCTTATCCTCCCTAACACTTGGGAAATGTGCTCCACCCTCCCTGTGCCCTGGGGTGGCAAATCTCTCCCTGAACATTTGGCTGGAATATTCACCCTCTTCAAATGCTGGGGCAAACTCACCCTCTCTGTATACATGAGTGGGGTCCCTCTCTTGGCCCAAGGACATGTCTTAATTCCTGACATCAGCTTCTGTGGTTTTCCTCTTAAAGCTGTTTCCCTTCCATATCTTCTGTTGAAGTCCCTTTTAGTCAAGGATGATGGTGGTTTTTTTCCTAAAGTTCTCTCAAAAAGCTTGTTGGTTTAGCATGCAAGAAGCAGGGGTCCAAGCCTTCAGACAGTAAGACATTCCACAAGTCATTCCTAGATAACTGCATTTTCAATCCTGATTTACAACTTCCAAGTTTAGCTAAGTCCTCAAATGGGGCACTATCATCTGAGGGCTTGATTTCCAGAGGCTTGGAATTCCTGGAATCAGTTTCTGTTTTCTTTATGCCCAACAATTCCATTCTCAGCTTATCTCTCTCATCTAGCATTTTGCTATAAGCTGCAAGGAGATGCCAAGCTGCATTCTCCGAGTTTACTTTGGAAAGCTCTTCAGCGAAATGCTCAAGCTCACCATTTTCAAATTCTGTCTTCCATAAAACATCAGGGGTTAATCTTGCTAAGTTCTCTGTGACTTTAAAACACGGATCACCTTCTCTCCAATTTCCAATAATAGTTTTATCATTTATTTCTAAGGCCTCATAAAAAGTCTCTTTAGCATCCATATTCCTACCAACAATCTCTTCAAAGCAATCTAGGCCTTTTCCATCAATCATCTCAATTCCTCCAAAAAATACCACATACCCATTTATAGAATCATTCCAGCATTTTGGTAATTGCAAAAGCATGACCCCATTCCTGGTACCAAATTCTGTATTAGGCAGCCAAAGAGGTGTTGATGCAAAACACCAGAAATCTGTTGGCTTTTATAAAAGGTATTTATTTGGGGTAGAAGCTTACAGTTACAAGGCCATAAAGTGTAGATAATCCTTCAACAAAGTCTGTTACTGTATATTGGAGCAAGATGGCTGCTGCCTTCTGCAAGGGTTCAGGCTTCCTCTTCCTCTTAAGGCTCCATGGCCCCAGCTTCTTCCAATATCAGCTGTAAGCTATGATAAGTCTCTTCTCTCTCCCAGGGCTTGTTTCTCTTCGGGCTCAGCTGCTCTGTTCGCTCCTTGATGTCACCTGTAGACTATCTGGCTCTCTCTCTTTCCAGGGCCTCTGCCGTGTCTATGGAGCTGTCTCTATTCCTCTGTGTTCTTCTCCTGTGTCTACTTTCCAGGGCTCCAGCATCAAAACTTCCACTCTCTTCTCTGCTGTGTCATTTTCTCTGTGAGTCCCCACCATTGGTAGGCAGGGACTCCATGTCCTACTGACGTGGCCGAATCAAAGTCCTAATTTTAATTTAATTAAATAAAAGTGAAACCTCTGAACTTAATGCAATCAAAGGGGAACATGCTCAGTGAAACAGACCAGTTTACAGACATAATCCAGTACCTACTTTTGGAATTCATAAACAATGCCACACTGCTACAAGAACTGACAGAGAATGTTTATTTAAACCATCCAGTTTGCAGTAATTCGTGATAGCAGCAACAGGAAACAAATAGTGGCAATGATCAGAGCCTACTCAACAGAAAGGCAAACCCAAGACTCTGCCCCAGCGTCTCCACTCCCTCATCCTACCTGGTTCTAGAATTCCCAATTGCAGATTGCATTTTTGGCTGTAAGACATCATGACCTAAGAGACTTTTACCTACTTCCCCAATCCCCAATGTTGCATCAACAGTGTTTAAAGATGTGCTTCATCCTTGTTTTTTGTTTAGACGGTTTCTTGTTTTTGTGCCCAGTGTTGCTAGTATGGCTGTCCCTATATCCCAAGGAGTCCCAGTGTGCTTCCTGAAGGACAAGGCTATACTAACATATGTTATATAGCAAGGACTCTTGCTGTCGCATGGGAGCACATTCCATTCACTGAGGCATTTGGCTTTGATATGGGTCACAAGCACCTTCATTTTCTGAGCTTAGCTGCTGCAAGTAAGTGTTAAGGGGCAACAGTACAGGCCTGGTTTTATCCTTCTGGCCACTCTCCTGGTCACCATCCCTTATAGTCTGTCTGCTGCAAGCAAGAGCTTGGGTTAATTTGTCAAAGGGAGAATAGATGGGTCTACTTAAGTATTTACTGGGAAAGCATCTGCAAAGCTGCTCCTGATTGTGGTATGCACCTACTAGCTGATGTTCTGAGATTCCTTAAGCTTGTTCTGGAGCGCAATAAGCCATGGGGACAAGGTTCTTCAGTTTCACAACTGAGTGAGAAATTGGTGATGTTTAAGTCCAAGAAAAAAAAACAAAACAGGTAAAATAAAAAGGTGCCAGTGTACAAGGCACATTTCAAGCACACTGGAATCAAATAGGCATATAAGGACTTTTAGCAAACAAATTGAGATGCTAGGTCAGAAAAAAAAAATTTTGGTTAAAAAATAGGCTTATTTCCCATGTGGTCCAGAAGGTGGAGCTGCCTGCTAGTGGAAAACAATGGCATTTGCTACCATAAAGTTTTCCGTTTTTCTTTTTCATTAAGGAAGGGCCAACTCACTTAGAAATTACATCCTAAGTGTGATAGTCATGGTTTGTAGAAGCCAATAAATTGACTAAGAGCAAGATGCAATACGTAGTATTCATATGAGATGAATATTACAAGGAGACGAGCTGGATGATTTTTTCAATTTGTCCAGATTTACTAATAGCAGAGGTTTAATAAGGAAGCAGAAGCCATCCAAGCAGCAACCACAATTTCGAACGATCTAGGTTTTGTGGTGGAGATGATGGGGCAGTTAGTTCCATGACAGGGGCAAGACAAATCCATTAAGAATTGACTGTTAGCTGTGCTTTCATCTCTCCTTGAACTTTAAGATAACTCTGCAACTATAATTTGCTGTGTGACTCTAAGCAATTCACCTCTTGTGCCCGGGATTAGGTATTTCCTCTAGAAAATTAAGGGGTTGCACAAAGTGCAATGTGACATGATGCTAATTATCCCTATGACAGGCCAAATCCACAGCCAATTTACATGGTCATTCTCCTGTGAATACTTAATCAGAAATAATAAACACCTGCTGATGGGAGCAACTGACACAGGAAGGTCTGAAATGGAAGTTGATCAACTCCCTAGAGACTCAGCCAAGTGGAAATAGTCTTCTAATTTAGATTTTTAAATAGATCAATACTTGGCAAGACAAATGTAAATCCTGGCATGCAGATCAACCAAATTATTATAACAGCAAAATAGCTCATAACTAAAACTAATTTGATTACAGGGACTATGAGAATTGTGTTACAAATGAAAAGATGGTCTATAAATGTTACATTGGCTGTGTTAGGGATTATCAAGACTGTGAGCCATCATTGTTTAATTATTCTGGGCCTCTTATAATATGGGACTATTCATTTTGGCTAATGAATTGCTCATTAACAATGCTTACAAAGCATAAATCAAGCACACAGGAATCAAATAGTCATATAAGAACAAATCAGGATCCTAGATGGCAAAGTTAGTGCAAGGAGTTGCGTCGGGTCAATTGGTTGTTTACTGGTTGTTGATGTTGAGAGGGAGAAGAGTTTAAAGGTATTTGCCAAACCATGTTATCTCAATCCCTTTGTTTCACTAGCAGAAATAATTCAGAGACGCAGGGCCTTTCCTGCTTCATTTCCCAAAGCTGGGTAATAATGAGTTGTATGATGTCTGTTACTTCACACTCTTCCCTTCACTTCTGAGGGAAAGTCTTAGCAGCTGCTCTCCAGAAACCAAGCAACAGTTCCGAAGCGGCATAACGGTACTAATGACCAGTGAATTTTGCCAGGATGTCTTTCATATTGGTTTAATCATTACATCATTAATGGGTTTTATGTTAACAATGATAAGTTTGGAACAGAGAACATGATGAAAGGCACCTATGAGAAAACTGCAATATAGTATTTTTAAATGACAAAAAAGTTAAACATGATTTCTCTACATAGCACTACAGTTATATAAAAAATCCTGAAGTGAAACATTCCTGCATTTCCTATGCCATTCATGCCCATCATTAGTGCAGACTGTGAAGAGTTGCCTGGATCACATGTTTTTGTCTTTGAGTTAGTAGCTACTCTACTATCTTGGTGTATGATAGAGTTTCGAGGCAGACCAATCTCTCTGTGTTTGGTTTAATGCAGTGTTTAAAATTTCTATGGGTGAGGGAGACACTTCAATGCACAGTGGTCAAGGACCACCTTGAATCAAATCCCAGTTCTATACTGTTAACTGTGTGCCTTTGGCAAGTTACTCAACCTCGCCATGATTCAGTTACTTCCTACATAAATAAAGGATAATAATAAATGTTTTATATACAGTGGATATGATTAAGAGTTCCAATGGCACTGCACATGAGTCAGGGAAGGGTGGTCCATCAAAGAACAATCTGGCTGCATTGTGAAGAGGTAAGGGGACAAGTGATGAGGGGGCAGAATAGCATATGCCTGAAAGTGGAAGGAGACGGGCATTGGGAAGTAGAAATCTCAGTTCTAAGTCTAATGTTTTCAGTAGATTTCTGAATGGTGAGTCAAATCACTCAATCTTTTTGGTACTTAAGGTTCTTGCTTTTCATTCAGAATGATGATAAATCTACTATTGGATTGGCTGTCCAGGAAATCATGAGTTCTACCCAAATGTGAAGGGGAAAAGAAGAACAAGATGCTTGGCTCCAGGCATAAATATGCAGTGAGGGGATACAAAATGCTGAAAAAGCCTGTTAGTCCATGAAAGTCAGGAGAGAAACTGGCTACACTGGTAAGGAACTTTGGGGGCAAAAACAGGGAATAATAGAAGAAGAAAAATTAAAATCAGGGTGGTACTGAAAACTGAGATAAGAGTATGAGTGAAAATAATATTTTTCTATTTGTTTGATTGGAGGAGAAGGTTTAGAAATATGTATAATATGTAAATATATTTTTATGGCAAATTCCCTAGGAGGAACAAAACAGGCAATGTTTACAAAGGAGCTAGACAAATGTAAGGTGGTATTATTTATTCACTGTGCTCTATAAGACTAGAACATAATACTAGATTTGCCTTTATTTGGAAAACAGTCTTACAGCTGATTTTTGAAACATGAAACTATTTTGAATTATTTAATTTTCACCTCAATTTTTCCTAATCATGCCATTTGACAACATTTAAGTGCCCTACCATTTCATATGGTTATTATCCTGTGAAAAAATCAAAACAAATATTAATAATATCTGACTATAGACTGCTTCAGTAGCAGTATACTCTATGCAAGATACAAAAGTCTGAAACAGCAGTTATTTTCACAAAAGACCATTGAGGAGATAAAACATTCTTCCTTCTTATCACACTGCTGAGAAAGTTTTTGACTCCAAGTTGTACCATTTTTTTGAATATAGTAGCTGGGGATCCACACTTGCTAATGTTGGGTTTCTAAAAGGAGCGAAGCTTCCTACTTGCAGAGAAGGGTTTGGGATCCATAGGCAGTATCCTATGGGAGAGAAGTCAAATTCAGCAAACAAGTCCCTGCTGGAACACAGGAAAGTAGAAAACTGCCCCTTTGTCCTTGGGTGTGAATCAGACTAATTAAAAACTGAGTGAAGATGTGGTCCTTGGCATGGTTGGGCAAAAGCATCCAGTATTGCATTTAAATTGGGCAAAGAGCTCTCCCTTAACAAGATGGGGAATTTAAGAGTCCAGGCTTTGGAGGCATATGCAGAGACTAATTCTGCTTTGCTGACCTGATGCCCACAGGGCTCTGCCCATCTCTAAGAGGGTGATAAATTTAGCATTCCTTTGGTATTGAATACTGGAAGGGTGGGGAGGTCCTTCACATTTTTGATAGGTCTCCTAGTATATAAAAAATGATGTTTTAATATAACATCACTTGGGGTCATGTATATCAGGTAAAAATAGTAAAATGTTTAGACAACTGATTTTATTCCACAGTGGGAACAATTATTAGTTTTTTAAATCTAATTTTAAAAGTCAACATTGTCTTTCAGCTTCGAGTTAATTTCTTTTCTGTATTTCAGCCAATATTAGAGATAATGTTGAAACAAATGTCTGAAAGGTAGCCATAATTTTTGAAACCTGCTCAAAGAAATGAAGAGCATCTTCATTTCTTTCACTCTAGTTCATTGATTCTAATTTGTTTAAACTTTTTAAAAAGTAGATTAACATTTTGGCCAATTATAATTCTCTTATAAATGTCATTCGTATGAGAAAAACATAGGAAAAATGTGCAAAAGGGAATGGATAGCCTATATTGGAGAGCAATAGAGAAAAAGGCCTATGTACAATTGCACTAACAAATAGAATATTTTTGTTTGTGAGTTCTTGGGTCTTAAATATGAATAATTGACATTTTGTAAACCTAAGGAAAGCCAGATATAATCCCACCTTGTCTATGTCCTGAGCTGAAATACTCTGCTGTGAAATCTTCATTTCCTGACATTTTTCACATCCCAATGGGGAAGTTATTTTTCTCTCTCTCTCTCTGATTGCCAGGGTAGATTCAGTGTCAGAATGTGTCCTGTTGATAAACACACATTTAGTTATTACTCTCATTACTCAGAAGAACCCACAAGTGCCTATCAAACATGCTCATTTTTACCATTGTAATTGAAAGTGAATATTTAAATACAAGGGATGCTGGCTCTCTTAATTTGTTTCAGGGAAAGTGGCCTCAGGTGGCTGGCAAGAATCTCTTCTTCAAGTATTTTCACTCAGAAACTTCTCTGGAAAGGTTATGATTTTAGCAAGTTAATTTACAGTGTGGCATGTAATTTCCATCAGTGTCAGATGAAAATAATGTCAGATAAAGACCATGTGAGCTGGGCTTTAATGATTAGAAACAACCATTATAGCATATAAAATGCTATAACAATTACCAACTCAATCCAAACCTTGTCTCACTTTATTTGCTTTATCATATTTTAAATTATTAAAGAAACACATTCATGAAATTACAATAACTATGGGGAAAATTAAATCATAGCACACAATCCCACCACCCACATTTGTTTTCATGTTTTTCTTTTCATGTTCACTGTAGTCATTTTTGCATTGTGCATCATTTTATTTAACTGTAATTATAGCAGAAAATGCACTTTTGTTTGCATCTTTTATCATCTTAACAATCTTTAGTGTGGCTCTTTCATCTTCAAATGTATTATAAACGTAGCTTAATCCATTGAGTAGACTCTTCTTTTGTAGGACTTTGGGTTGTTTCCATGTGCGTGCAATCACACCTAACACTGCCTTTGTGCATTTACTTTTTTCATCTTGGAATTTTGCTTCAGTGTAAACTCCCAGCTAAGACCATGTCAAAAAACACACCCAAAATATATATGTATAGCTTTCCTATCTTTTCCAAGAGTTCCTTTAATGTATGCTGCCACTAACAATTATAAACATCCCAGCTCAACCAGCCTCACCAGCATGTGAATTATCCCTATTTTAAAATATTGTTGCTGTGGTAGTTTTAAATCATGTTTAAATGATATCTTACTGTTGATTTAATATACTTTGATTACTAAGAAGTATCAAAGTCTTGAACTCACTTTAGGTCATAGGGACATAGAATTAAGACTCTGCATCTTTGGCATTTTAAATTATTAAGTTTAAATATTGCTTAAAATGTATTGGTGGTTGGCAGGTTACTAGCATGTAATATCAAAATGGGGTTTCTATAAATCTCAGTGGCAAGTTTCATCACATTGTTATAGCATTTACCAAGATAAAAGAAACTGCTTTTACATTTGTTCAAATTTTCAATATTTCTTTTCCATATTTGATATATATATTTATATCTTTGCATATTCAAAAGCTACAAAAACATATCCAGATCATCACAGAGCCCAACAACATATCTTACTACCATTATCAGCTGTTTTGGCTAACTAATATCATCACTTTATATTTTCATCTCATTTTTAAATAATGAGGGTTAAATGCAACAAAATAATCAAACAATTGCATAAGAACAACTTTATTTACAAATACAGAAGTGTCACCAAACTGAGCAGGTGATTGCAGGAATTGTCACCATGAATAATTTAATATATAGTGGATCAAAAGGTTTATTTTGAATATTTAATTTATCAAAAATAAAAAGAAATCATATCCATGAGATGTGCTACAGAAATTTAGTGCAAATAAATTGTATATAAAACCAATCCAATTCTGGTAAAGCAATTATTACTCAGAAATACATTTTAGGAAGTAAATCATATTTGTTAAGGAATGTTCTAAGTACTTGAGATACTTCTACATGATATTTTGTAAAGACACACATACACCTTACTGCACATACTTAATTTTAATTTGTCTAAAATTCTGATTTCTTAAAAGGAGATGAATTTTCTCATTTAACAATTAGGTCATCAATGCCATGTGCCGTGATTGTCAATGGAAAGAGAACTCAGAGTCAACAAAGACATGAGCTGGTGCCGGTAGTATCTTTGGTAGGAACACTAACTCATTTTCTTTCATACTTTAACCAAGTCAATCAGTTTTCCCCATAATTTAATGTAACATATTTGCAAAAATACCTTTACTGTCTTGATAGGAAAAATGCTTCTAACAGTTTAAAACCAAGAGGGTACCTGCTCCCTGCAGCTGAGTTGCCCTTTGCACACATAAAACAATCAAACCAACACGAGCAGAGACTGCAATGAGGATTTATTCACATCAGTCATTGCCAAGAGACTCATCCAACCGAGGGTCAACATCAAGTTTCTTTTGGAGCAGGACATTAACCTTGGGCAGGCAAGGTTGACCCCGATGGTGTTGCATCAGTCAGGGTCCTCCAGAGACACAGAACCAACAGGACATGTGTTTACAGAGAGATTCATGATAAGGAATTGGCTCATTTGATGGTGTAGGGCAGGCCATGGACTTGGAAATTCCGATGAGACTGATATTGAATTCTTGAGTCCCAATTTCTTATGCTGGAAACTCAGGAAGAGGTGAAGGGTGTGACCTTGTGCTAGAATTCCTTCTAACTTCTGGAACCCTCAGTGCTTGGCTGCTTCACCGTCAACTGATTAGATGAAACCCACCCTCATCATGGAGGCACATCTCCTTTACTTAAGGTCAACTCATTGTAGTTGCTAGCTCCATCTATGAAGTACCTCCACAATAACCATGAGGCCAGTATTTGACCAAACAACGGGTCACCAAAACCTAGTCATATAAAATTAACCATCACAACTATCTTCACCCTAATCATTAAAACCCCCAGTTCAGATGTGAAAACAAGCAGGCGAGGAGGAACTGATTTGGGTGGGAGAAGAGAAGAGGCCTCCCTAGCCACTGGACTGCTGGGGGAGGTGTGAAGGGTTAGGGATGACCCAAGGAAAGAAGCAGCTATGAAAGACTGGGATCTTTTGCTAAGGCAGAGAAGTTATCTAAAAACAACAAAAAATACTACTGGATTTAACTTATAAGCACGTAAAAGGCTTTTTCCATCAGAATTTACTATATTTTCCAGCTATTTGCCTGGAATCTAACTTTCCACCTGGCCTCTTTTTACTCCCCGAAATACTAGATACTAGGACACACTTCCTTACCTGGGACAATTATCCATGCCTGACATCTCCAGCACGTTATCAGCCATGGGGGCCCCAAGTGCTTACAGATAATGACATCAACATGTGCTATTTACCTGAAGAGAAGTAAAGGTCCCTGCAATGGCCTCCTGTGCCAGTAGGCCAATTTGACAACAAAAGAAAATGCCTTAAATGCATATAAGCTATGGCCAAAGTCCTTCTAGGGAACATGATGACAATATATTAACAAATTCTCTGGCATAAGCATTTTGAAAAACTTCATGAAAAGTATTAAAAATAAAACGAATAGGTATATTCCCCTTCCCACCCTTCATAAAAAGGCCTGACTTGTAATGTGAAAATCAAGATTTGCAAACTCTGACATTAAGGCATAAATGGAAGCCAGCCCTTTCTATTGCCATAGCACTACCGAGTTGCTTTGGAGGAGCCCCATCTGCCTTAACGCATGCCACCCCACCAACCATCTTCTGTCATGTCGATGTTTGTGGTAATGCTATCGGGAACAAATAAAGTGTCATTAATCACCTGCAGGCTGATAATCATAGAAGGCTTTGGCTGTGGCTCCAGGGTCACTTTCATAGTCAACATAGGTATCTTCCTCTGCTGGATAACGGGCAGGTATATCTCTGGTTTCATAGGTGCCTTTGGGGCATACACGAGGACCTTGTGGTTGACTGCTTCTTGGTACTCTGCATCCTCCACTCTGTACTAAGGTTCGGGCTGGCTCATGGGGCTTGCTGGAATGACCTTCGTAGATCTCTTCTCAAACGGAACTGCGTCCCCATTGACCGGGGTCCAAGGTGGTCTTTCTTCAGCTGGCTGTGTAGTGGGAGATGCAGGATTTTCTTGTTTCATTTTGGCTCTGGCTTGCTCTTCTAGTTTTCTTCTGGCCTCTTACTGTTCTTTCTTTTCCATAATCATCTTTTGTGATTTATTTGCTTCTGCATCCCATCTGTCTTCTTCTTCTTTTTCCTTAGCACGGTTTTTTAAAGTTAACTCTCGTATTGTTTTATTTTTCAGTTTCTACAGGGGCAGTCTTCTGATAAGTTGAGGACATCTTTGTAGCATCTGCAAAGGTGGAAAGATTCTTATCCATTTAATCTTCTGTTCCCCATATTTTCCACCAAATCCTTCAGATAGTCTTTTTGGGATTCAAACAGCTGCAAGTCCCCTGATGATCCCAGCCAAGGGTACATTTGTGTTGTCTATCTGCGTGCCAAAGTTGATAGCACTACTTAGCCACTTTGTCCTTGTCAATACATAAGTAGCCACCAAACAATTTGGCATGACCTTTCTGTGATTCTTATATCTCCACTCTACTCTGGTGATCAAAGCTCACTCACACTTGTCCACTTGGTCAGCCTGCCATTTTTACCACCGATACCACTCGAGCAGTCTTTTGGTGAAGCATGGTTCTCAGTTTTATTATGGCATTCAAAGTCTATAGCAGGCTGATCAACTTTGTCCATTTGCACACTAAATATGCTTCTGAAACACAGACCAAGGCAACCTGGAGGCAGTGTTCAGAAAGTTTAGTCTGATAATCATGGCCAACAGCTGATTTATCCATTCTATCTTGTCCCATGCCAAATTTCCATCCGTAACCACAGGATGCGTTTTTCCATTTCTTTTCCTTGAAGTTGATGTTCTTGAAAAACATCTCCTTTCAGCTTATGTGTGTTGATACAGTGCCCAGATATTGTCACAGTTTTGACACCCCGCCTTTGCTCCTTTTCACTTACATCATTCACAAAATGGGGATCCATTTTCCAGTCATCTATACCACCATCATCCTGAGTGATGGACATAATATTGTCTGTCGAAGCATTCTTCTCAGTTTAGGATGAATGGCTGGTCACAAAATTCTGCTTAACACACAATAATCCAGTGAGGAATTTCCAGGCATTTGCGGAAGATTTTGTCACTGCTACCACCTTATGTGCAGGTTCGTTCTGGCTTCCTGCCTTGTCTGACAGCCACCATCTCCACTGGGCCCTGCACCTGTCAGCTGTAAGTACCAGCAAAATTTAAACTTTCACCTGAATTTGAGGAGTGGTGTAGAAGGTTAACATATAATAAATGTAAGTGTAGGTTCTATAAAAGTTAAATGAATGAAAGTCAGGTAAAGCCCTTACATAATCCAAATCATGATAATTTCTTGAAGAAGTCATTCTGAAAGTTTTCTACTCAATGAAAAACTCTTTATCTTGGCCTGAATCAACTGGTCCCCACATCATTCCCACTGCACCTTGTGCCACTCTCCTCACTCACTGCCCTTCAGCCTTATTTAAGGTGATCATTAAGATGTATTGTTCAATCAGAAACACTTCTGAGAGTGAAAGCAGGCACTGTCCATAATTACTCCAAGGCAGCACATGCTAACCTGGACTGACCTGTGCATAGTTGGGCAAATGGTCACACTATCCTCAATGGCCTTTGCAGAAGAGACTGAGATCTTTTGCAGATCAGGACCTTTGCATTTCCTGTGTCCTCTGTCTGGGACTCACTGCTCCAGGCTCTTGGCAGGCTCTTTCTAAACCTCAGGCTCCAGGTTTAGCAGTGACTCCTCAGAGAACCCTTCTCAAATTCCCCCATCTACAAACACCTTCTGCTGCTGATTTCTGTGACCAGACAATACCTTTAGAGTGTGATTTATTATATGTCATTCCTTTATTTTTAAAATTTGTTTGTTTTCTGTCATTTCTGCTAGAATATAAGTAACATGAGTCCAGGGATCAGTTATTGTCCAATATAATAGCTGTCTCATGGTAAGCTTTCATATAAAAAAAGCTGTTAGATGAATACACAAAATGTAGTTTTTGAACATGGAATAAAAACATACAAAACTAAATTAACCCACATATTTGTTTCCATTAGCAATTGACTGTAGTTATCTCACAGTAGGAGTATGAGTGTGTACATGTGTGTGTGTGCATATATGTATGTGTCTATAAAGTGTTCGAGTCTTTTGATTATAACAGATGCACACAGCATCCAGCTCCATATTTGTGATGCCCATTTGAGGAAACAAAATTACCTGAAGTCAACTGTTAAAGGCTTTTTTTTCTCTCACTCAGAACAAGGATAAGAAGAGGGCTATGCTCATTTGATTCCAGACTGTTCTTTGCGTTTACTTTCAACATTAACTTTACCGCCTTCACATTGACACAATCCTTCTGTGAATTTGTTACCAAAATCAGTAAATTTAAAATCATATTTTAGGGTCTAGAAGCCCTTCTCTTTCCTTCAGGTGACTTTGCCTTTCTCTGCTCCGATTCATTTCCTGCTGATTTGAGAGTTTAACTGAGGTGAATCTCTTTTTCTCTCATTAGAAATAAGATTTGGGGATATATTTTTGTGGCCCCCAAGTACTGACCACAAATTGCTTTATTGAATGTTTTGAAAACCCAAACCTGCTCTGTCCAAGAGCTAAGGGTAGACAAAGACCATCCCAAATGCTTAAACGTTCTCAGCCTTGCAGGGAATGGAATTTATTCTCTCCGCAACTAATCACAGACTGCCTTAGGGAGAGAAATGTCTGGACTCAATTCATACTCATCGAAGCCTAATTTCTCTTCTACACTGTTACCACTACAATGGTCCCGGCTCTTCTGAGTCGTTTGCCTGGGGGTGGGTTTCTCCTAAGAAGCAGCCAGTGAGCTGTGTAGATCATCACAGGGCGGGCAGAAATCACTCTTTCCTTTTGTGACAGATCCTGCTTCTGGAAATCTGTTGGCTTCTAATGTAGCCACAGACACAGCTTTCCTCAGAATAAAATGCCGTCACTGCCCATCCACTGGACGAAGCAAGGGGTAGGTGGGCGAAGGGAGCAGGGGCTGAGGGATGAGACATTGCTTTATTTCAGTCTGTTGGCTGGGCTGAGTTTCATGGGTGAAAATCCTCCTTCCTCCCAGGTCTTCTTCAACTGGGGAGTGTGGAATGGAAATGAAATCGCTTTCAAGTGAAACTGAAAGAAAGAAAACGAATGGCTTCCGGCTGGCATGATTCGTAGCGCTTATTTTTAGTTTATTTCTCTAATCATTATGTGGAACAGAAACGTAAGGTGCCATGGGTGATCCCAGAAGCATTCCCTTCAAAACCCTTGCAGCGTGCTTTCTCTTGATTGAGCTCATCAGGCAGATGTGTGCAGGAGCGAGTACAGTGCGTGCCAAACAGTTCTGATGAAAATCGGTGGTGTTCGGTGTGCAGGAGGCATAGAGGATTTACTTTTACCTATCTATTTATAAAAAGTTCCTGTGAAGAAAAGGAAAAGGCTGATCAATGCAGTTTCACTAAAATGCATTTCTCTCACCGCCATGTCTTTGGCCCGATCAAATCAAATAAAAATCACCAAATATACTGAACACTTACCGGCTACCAGACCCTGTAATAGGCACCATTGGGTTGTAGGTCATTTTATTCACACTCCAAGGGGAAATTAAATGCAGATATTTGAAATGTGATGGTATATAAAAGCAAGTGTTAACTTCAGATTATAAATGAACTTTTTACAGTATAAAAGTTCATATATTTGTAGAAAATAGTTTTTTACATTTTAAATGTCAAATCAAAAATAGGATTATATGTAGAATGTTTTTTATTGTAGTTATTTCCTTAAGTAGCACCTAATTAAATTATATTCAAACAGTCTTATGGTGTCTGTCCCACAACATATATTAGCAATTGTGGGTATGTTTTCCTCTGAGGGCACAGCTTTTGGTTTAAAACAATTATATTTGAAATATAGGTTTACAACTTATATTTTTAAAAATATTTTTTAAGAATTAAATTAACCTAATACAACTGATCAGGGGATTAAGTGATTAAATATATCTTAAAATCAGGACTGTGTGATGTTCGTTTGTTTGACTCTCTTGCAGCGTGTTTATCTCACAGTGGGGAGACCACAAGTCACATAACCAGCTTGCGATAAGAAAGACAGTGCACTGGGTGTATTACAATGGAAAGATTTATGGGCAAAACAATGGCTGAAATCTCAAGGTATTTCTTTCTGGTCAAAGTGAGGAGTATATAATCCTCTATGGAGTTTACTATTTTTTTTTTTTCCTGGTAGGTATATGAGAATGATTCAGAGATAAATGATTAGCAATTGGAACCTCTGAGGAAGATATTTATAGGAGAGAACATAAAGAAATAAATGCTAAAGCAAAAGAAATGCAATGAGCAAGGCAAGGAGACTGAGCTTACTGAGGGCTCCTGAAGTCAGAAGTTCACCTATCCATTGCTTCTCACCTTGGCACAGCCTTCTTAAAACCTCGGTAGGATTCCAGGTGAAATGAAGTCAGACATGCAAATTCATTGTGATGCAGGTATGGCTACATCCTCTGCTCCGACCCTCCAAGGCAAGCTCTGAGTTGTGCTTTCCAGAGACCAGCAGAATGGATTAAACCCATGGTGATTCATCACCATTACGCATCACTTGACAGGTGAAATAATGTAATGAGTCTCTGTCAGACTGGGGTGTTTACATATATATGAAAAGCACAGGCATGCATTTCCAGAGCAGCACTGGACGAATCCCACAGAACCTGTTTTAAGAATGGCAACGGGGTCACAGGCCTCCCTCTGCTCTGCTTCTTCCTTTCAGCATGGAGGTCTCAAGTATTTTTATGAGTAAAATTCTGAGATTATTTAATATAAAATAAACATGAGAGGTAATTTGTGTGTTGAGATTACTGGGTCTTGGTTGGTTGTTTTTTTTAAATTTTTTTAACTAATGAATCAAGGAAAATTTTGGATTTATATGAAAGAAATATCCTTACTTGAGTAATGTAATATAATTAATACAGTACAGTATAATGCAATTTATTTATTTATCTTAGTGTCCTGCATATTTACTGTTTTGCAGCAGAATGTCCAAAATAAAACATAATTGCAAGTATTCAGCTATGCAAAAGGAGATCATGCTTAAGTACAAATGGGAGACATTTTAGGATTTAGATGAAAGTAAAATAATATAATTTATTTTTAAAAGTTTCTTACCAAAATAACGATTTGATTCTTAGAAAGAGTTCTAGGCATATAAAAAAGTGAAATAAGAGATACAAGGATTTAACCAATAGGTGTGTAGGAAGCAACTCCTGGGAATAGACATTTACGGTTATCTCTTAACCTCCTTCTCTACCCACAACCCGAGAAGGGTCCCTTGTCTGATTGCTTGTTGTTTTTTTTGTTCATTGTTTTTGCTTGTTTTCTGCTCGTTGTCTGTTTGTTTCTTCTTTAGGAGGCACAGGGAACTGAACCCGGAATCTCCCATGTGGGAGGTGGACACCCAACTGCTTGAGCCATATCCGCTCCCTGCTCATTTGTTTTTGCTCATTATTTTTGCTCGATATCTGCTCGTTGTCTGCTCATTGTTTCTCTTTTTTAGTAGGCACTGGGAACCGACCCCAGGACCTCCCATGTGGGAGGTGGGTGCCCAACTGCCTAAGCCACGTCCACTCCTCTTAACCTCCTTCTAAATGAGCCCAGGTGTGTCTCTGTGTGGGAGGATGGTGGTAATGGAGGAGTAGGAGTGGGGTGGGGAGGGAGATATGGGTTGGGCCTCTCTTACTACTCCAATGCACAGTCTTATGATTAAATTTACAATGGATAGGCTTTGGAATGAGACAAATTTCAGTTCAAATTCTAAATATATGACTTGAAGCAAGCTGCCATCTTCTCTGAGCCCATGTCCCATTTGCCAACTGGGGATAACAGAATTTGCCTCAGTGGGCTGCACTGGAGATTAAATAGGGACTGCAAATCCACTTGGCAGAAGCTGTCTCAATGAGAGCTGTCCTCTTTCCCTTATCACTTTTCTTCTGATGCCTGTCAAATTGATTCCCTCATCTCTGACCTGGCACCTAAACTCTAAATCTAAATTTACAATTGCTGACCTGATACTATGCATAGCCATTATCTTCTCAGACACAGCACAGCTCTCCATTCTTCTAGTTTTCCATTTGAATACTTACAGGTGCTCTCTGTTCTTTGCAGTCCTTGAGTTTGGATAACACAATCTGTGGGGAGGGAGTCAAACATACAGATCCCTATAAAGCAAGGCAGGCTCCAAGATGTGGTCGCAGTTTTAGTGCCCATCATAGCACCACAGGAGCAGCTGGAGCTCATGAAACATAAGTGGAAGAAATGAATGTTAAATGAAGGAGAGCCAGCCAGAGAAGAATATTCACTAGGGCCTGTAAGATAACCTGAATAGAAAAGGACTTTCTGAGAAAGGACGTGGTCTGGATTTTCGCTGCCACCTCAAGAGGATTGCTGTGAGGCTTCCCCTGCAGGGAACTTGACGGAAACCTGAATGTGTCCATTTGGGATTCTTCTGCCACAGAAACACAGGTAGAGGAGGGCCATGGGGGGAAATTTGCGAGTGCTCACTGAAATACAGGTCAGGGAAGAGTGTCTTGACCACAGGAATTGGCCTGTTTGGGCCAGGAGGCTTGTATCTTTCTGTGATGGAGATGAGTGGGTTAGACTCTCAGCAGGCTGCTTTAAACATACTACAAATCCTTAGGGGAAGATTCCAGGCTTAGCAAAGTACTTCTCAGTATAATTTGGGTCCCCAAGACCCCTGTCTATAGTGAAAGGATATGTTAGTCAGGAGAGTGGATACGTAGCAGCTTCAGCATCTACATTTTAAATTTAAATTATCTCTTTCTGAGAAGCAGATCAATTTCACTTTGCTGACAGAGTGATTTCTGCGAAACTGTCTGGTCAGCTGTCCTGGCTTCTCAAAGTGGATGCCTATCTGTCTTGTCATGCTTTTCTTGAAACTCCTGTGGTATTTAGATTTTTATAAGTCTATCAAACACAACAATTAAACCCCAAAAGATGGATAGATATGTCTAGAATCTCATTAGGAAAAGATTCAGAGGAGGCATCCAGTTACTAAGTTTTAGAATTGGAGAATTATCTCAAGTCCCTCAAAGTCACTGGATTGCTCAATAGTCCTTAAACAGCGAAGGGGAACGTCTACACTTCTTTGGATCGTTTGAATTTTTAGTTGAGTCTTCCCTTACATAGAACTGTGCCCTTCTCTTTGGTTCTAGTTAAATACATAGAGGCTGCAAAGAAAAAGTTTAACAACTTCCCACACACATCTGGAGGCAGCTATTGTGCATTCTTCACATTTCAACTTTGTTCCAAATTTTCTCTTAACTCTTTTAGATTTCCCTAATTCTTCCAATCGATCTTTCTTCATCTGGCAGAGTTCTAACTTTCTTTATCATCATTGTTGCCCTCCTTGAATAGATCCCAGCTCATCAACTCTGTATGTATGGGTATGGTCTGACCTCACCTCCCTGATTCGAGGTAGATGTTTTATTAATTGAACTTAGACTCCCAAAGCCATTTTTTTTTAAAGAGTCTGTCTACATTGCCAATTTATAGTGAAATGATGATTGACTAAAAAACCACCAGTTTTGTTTTGTTTTTGCAAATGCTGCTGCTAGCCACCAGAAATCTTTTTTTTTTCAATTTGCAAAAAAGAAGGTGTAAATAATAAATAGATAAATTAAGTTCAACTTCAGAGCATTACCTCTCCTTGCCTGCCCTCTGCTTTTATGCAATTGACTTCATGATAATATTTCCTCCTTCCTGGTGTCCAATTTCCCTGTTCAATTAAAAGATATAGCACCTAGGCAAATTGTATAGTATATTTAACATCCTTTGATTGGAAACCATATGTTTCCCAGGACTTAATGTCACTGCTGAATTTGGCCTTTGAACGCTCGTGCCAATTAATTTACTGAACAGTCCTTTAAATACCTAAGGCAACCTATTCTCCTGTTTTCTCTTCTTCAGTTTAAATATCTCCAGGTTCTGCATTTGTCCCTCAAAATATCTCATGACGTTGAGGATGCTCCTGGGCTCAGAGGACCTTTGAGTAAGAATGTTTCTCCAAGGAGCTAGAGTTTAAGAATATTCGGCTGACCTCTGGAGATCCAAAGCACAGAAAAGGCTGGCAGGTCACCAGTTCTCCATGTCCCCTCCTGTGTTACAAACGTCAGACCTCAGGGAGCCTGGATGCCTACCTGGAGCCTTGACCTTTACCAACTGGAAGCCATTTACAACCCATTCATTTACATTGTCCAAGATGTTTCCCTTAATTCCCATAACATTCTTTGTTTGATCACAATCCTATTGCATCACTTGGACCTTGCTGGATATTCTACTTCCTTTTGAGATAACATTTTTCTGTAACTTATATTCTTGACATTTTTATATTTTGTCAACACCATTCTAATTATTGTATTTGATGCTTAATCTGACTTTACACTTCCCTCTTTTTTCCCTATCTTCTCTCCCAGTGCACTGGATGTGATCTGCAAGAGCAGAAAGGCTCTAGAAGGATCGCCACCCCTCAACAACCGCCACCGTTACTGGAATACAAGAGAGCTTCCAACTCTTGTAATCCTAGCAATCCCCCCTCTCCCAACTCTGGGACAGCAGAATGACACCAAACAAGAATGATTTCTCTACACTGTCTGGTATTAGTTAGGTTCTTTTAACTTTAAGTAATGGGAAGCTGATTTAAGATTGCTTAAACAAAAGATTATGAAAGCTTCTGTGCAGTGGCCTAGGCTGTTTCCTGGCTCCTAAGAAAAAGTTAATGCAGATTCTGTACAGAGCAGGGCTCTGGGGACCTCAGCAGCAGGAGCTGCAGGACTGTCTCTCTAGACAGCCACCGTCATCATCATCTTCAGTGACTTTCCATCTCTTTTCTTTCTGGCTAAAGTTCAAATGCCCAGAAAAGAGGATCTGACTGGCTTGGTGTTAAATTATCCTCTGTCAGCTGCAGCCAGGGGCACAGGGTCACAGGGCACATCTGTGCCCTTATCCTACAGAATAAGGCAGTGTTTGAAATAGGCAGTTTCCTCGGAGGTCCTCACGGCAGGTGTTATATTTTTGTACTTCGCCAAAATTGAAATAGAAAACAGGTGAATTATGCTTCCCTTTTCTAGGTGATACTCCCTCAAAAAGCTTTTTCTACCTAATGAAACTTCTTGGGGAGAGAGAGAGAGAGAGAGAGAGAGAGAGAGAGAGAGAGAGAGAGAGAGAGAGAGAAACCTAGCTAGCATATCTCATAAACACTATAGGATGCAAACTTTATAACTTCAGGTTTCCATAGAAGAAAATGCAATTGAAAATGGGACTGTGCTAATGGGATTGCATGAGAAACATTGCTCCTTAGGGGATGTCTTGCTCACTCAGCTTCTTTGTCCGGGAGCACTGATGTTCAGCCATTTGGTAATGGAATACATGCCTATTTTAAAGCACTATTAAAAATCTTTTATAATTACTGGATTTATCATTTTATGCCATATTAAAAATTTGTGCAGGTATATAGAGGAAAAAAGAGTATTTTAATAAAATTCATATATACTTAGTCATTTTTATTTTTATTGTGATAGAAATTAAAATGCTAAAATATTAGAATATTAAGTTCAAAAAGGTACTTGCTCAAAACATTTACCATTAGATTCTGTGCAGTTTCAAGAACATATGCAGATAAAGACATAATTTTACATGTTATCTTTATCCTAATGTTTCCACAAGTAATTTAGCATGTGCATAACCTTTGGAATACAATTTTTGCTGTATATCTTGGTGGTTCCTTTCCAAATTCATTTCTCGAAATTCAGTACTCCACATCTCTGAATACCAGTAATATTTTTCAGTTAATGCTTTAAAATGAAATTAAATTATATGAACATTAGAATTGCTTTAGCTAATTTGAATTTTCTACTTATTGCCCATATCCCATTTTATATGATATTGCATACACTAATTTTTCCCAGAGGTCTGATATGCCAGAAAAAAAAAATGAGCACATTGCTAGTTCTTAGAAATATCCTGCAGGCATTCCAGGGGTATAGATAATAAATTGAACACTAAATCAACCCAACATTATAATTAAAGGTGTCAAAATCTCAAATATGGACTAATTTAGTATGAAATCCCAGCTTCTCTTCGACTTCACATAACACAGAGTTTGTGGGATAATCGCTTGTTATCTTATCGAACAAGGGGTAGGGGAGAGAAATATTTTATCTGAGTAACGAGCCCTCACTGAGGAAAGTCCATGAAGGAAAGGCAATTGCTCTGATTAGTATAACTTAATGGTTTAAAAGTAATTACAGTTACAGCCTCAAATTTGCCAATCAAATGTCAGAGATCAGGGGTTTCTAGGAAACAGACCGTTTGAGAAATTTGCATACACATACGTGCCTTTTAATGTATGTATGTATGTACTAGCATTTATCTTTTGAAGGGAGAGAATAACGGGGGTTTGAGTAGTGTGAAATTAGCAACAAGCTTAGATGGTTTAAAAATGGGATTGATTCTAAATTCCAAGACTCTTGAATAATATATATGTGTCGTGATAATAATCTTGTGCTTTACCTTCCTATAATTTGGGAGTCAGTAAGTCCCGATTAGTGTGGAGTTGCAAATTGGCCACAGAACAGCTAAGCAGAGCACTTATTCTGCTCTGGCGAGGAATGTAAATACCAGGTGGTTTCTAGAGTCTCGTCCAGACTCTCTGCACCTTGTTCTTCCAGGAGCTTCTGAAACTCTGCAATTAGGTCTGTTTTCACTTTGATTGCTTAAAGTGGTATGGACATCTTCCAGTAAATGGTTCCCTCATTCCTTTCAACCATAGCTCAGAGCCTCATGAAGTACCTGAGATTAGGCCAGGCTCTTGACAGATGACACCGGGAGGAGCCATATTCATTTAGGAAGTTGGCATGAAGCTGCCATCTCCAGAGCATCCCTTCCCTGGCCCAGGCTGCCGGGCCTGCTCCACTGGTCTCTGCTGCAGGCAGATGTCATGTGATCAAGAAAAAAGGTGAATAGTGCAGGAACCCCTAAAATGGTTTGTTTTCCCTCTTCCATCTTTGCACTCAAAATTCATTCTTTTGCCTATATCTTCCCTGCTATAGCAGAACAGTCATTGGCCAATGGCAAATAGGCAGAAAATAGGACTTCTCTGCCAGAGGACGACCCAACCAGCATTTCCAGTTGTCATTGGGTTCATAGAGATATATTTCATCCTCCATTTCAGAGAATATTTTTCTCAAAATTTTTTATTCTCTTCCTTTTAGTTGCCTTGCTGAGGCAAGCATTATTGAAAAAGTAATATTGAAACAATATTTTTAGAAAATAAGACTCACTCTAGTTGTTGGAATAAAAGTTTTTTCAAAAACCTTACTAATGTATTCCTTAATGTAGAATCATTAAAATCAGTAAACCGGCATCATTTGTTTATTTATATTTCAAGAATAGTGCATAGGTTTAATTTGACTTTAACTTGGGTTTGAATCCTGGCTCCATGTTTATGATCTTGGTCCAACGCTTTAAGCCTCAATTTTCTCATTTGTAAAATGGGAAATAAATGACTGCCTCAGAGGGCTGCAGAGCAAATTGAATGAAATAAGTATGTAAAGTATTTAGGGCAAAGTCTGACATTTAATAATCATTCATTGAGTGTGAGGGTGTCTGTGCTTATGTGAGTTGTGTGTGTCTGGTAACTTATTTATTCACCCTGGGTACATGCGCTTTCATTACTGTAAACAACACTGGATTATTATTTGATAATTATCCCAAAATATATGACTTGATCTTCACCTTCAGGGACACTATTCTTTATTTACGGAGCCATGATTTACATGTATGAAAAAAGAACCCTTTTAAGATTGGTTATAACAAAGAACTATATTAAGTGTAGCAAAATACTAAATTGCCTGATGTGCAATTTTTCTTTTCTTCAACAGTTTGATCAGACTGACGGCACCAGGGCTACATTTATTAGAGGCACCAAAATACGAGTCTGGGGAAAGTTGGGCCAATTAGTGCTTCGCTCCTCTTGGTCAGGCTTACACGGAACAATGGTTGGACTGTTACTAGTCATCAAATAACTTCCGGGCCTGATATGTTATTTATTTGGCTCTAAAATGTAACACGCAGTGAATGTTATCGGTTGCCTCCTTTTTTAGCAGAATTCTGAAATCCTAGCCATATACTTGAACAATTTTGACCTCATGCCAGCTCTAGGGCCAGCCATGATTGGTTTAATCTTATGATAATAATAAAAACTAACATTTATTGGGCACTTATTAGGTACCAGGCATACTCTAAAGGCTTTATTTACATTATCTGTAATCTTTAAAGGAACCACGTAAGGCAGATATGATTATTTCTATCTACTAATGAAACCTTGGTGCTCAGAAGGTTAAATGTCTTGCCCGAGGCCCCCTGTATCAGCAGGTGGGACAATCAGGGACAGAACCCAGTTAGTTCGACTTCAAAGGGCCATTCCCATCAAGCATCAGTTCTGTGTCTCGGCAAAGACAGACAAATTCCCATAGATTCAAATAAACACCTTGTTTTAGAAAACAAATCTTAAAACTTTGTATAGCAGAGTTGGGATGCAGAAGTTTACCCCCTGATGGGGCATTTAATGAGATTCTACATCATATAATTCAATGCCTAATTTTTTTTATCACCTCTCCATGTGTGAATGATGGAAATAACAGCAAAGGTCATATCATTAAAGGGGGCTTGATTTGATCATTTCTAAGACACAATCTAATACTGAGATATTGGATGCTTTTAAAAACACGACTAAAGCTGTAAGGACAACTGTCCTTAACAGTACAGTGACATTGACCTTTATCTTTGTGGCACTATGTGTTCTCTGGAAAAATAATTTGCAAAAAATTGGGAAATATAATTTCTCTTTTCAGAAAAAAATCACACAGCATTCCCCGCCACCCCCCACCCCATAGGGTATTACAATGGCAAGCTTTTTTTTCCTTTTCATTCTTTTTTTTGTTTTTGTAATCTTATTATGATACAAACACATTCAATAAGGAATAAGCAATTGTATTCTCAGTGGTCCCTGAATTATTAAAATATAATGTTCCTTATTCTCTAAGACTACTTATTTTCTAAAGTGAATGGCACATGGTGATGAGATTTTTGGGTTATGATGTTTTTATGTAGGGAAACAGAATTGATAGTTTTGATTATCAAAGTGCTTATCCTAGACTTGGCTGGCTATGGAAAGGGTTAGAAGTATAGACTCTGGGCAGGCAAGAAGGAAAGAAACGAAGGATTTGGCAACAGCCTGGCCTTTTTCAGGTTCTCAAGTTCAACTTCCTCATTGTATAGAGGGCTTAACTGAGACCTGGTGAGTATAAGGTGGTTAATACTGTCAGAGAATCATCCTAGATGGAGGGAAGCATTTCAGGATAGCCAGAGAAATGTGACACAATACTCGAAAGAACCCAACAAGGTATTTTTCTCCATGATCTAGATGCATGAGCCACAATTACATAATTGTATTCCATCAGTTAATATTGAATACCTACATTAGACAGAGGGTACCCAAAGATAATTGAGACAAAATCTCTTCTCTCAAGGAGATTACACTTACTGCATGCAGTATTCAATTTAAACAAATAATAGACACTATCTGCTATGCACTTTGTTGAGACTATCTATTCCAATGGAAGCTCCATGAGAGCAGGGAATTAGTATTTGTTCACTCCTATGATCCCTCTGCCGACTCCCGTGCCAGGCAAAGAAGAGATATCGAACAAGTTATATACAAAGTCATTAGACGTCAAGGAGTCCAGAGTCTAGATTTGATAAGGTGGTAAACAAGTTTTACCACCTTAGGGAAATTATTGAAATTCGACCTCTACGAAGGGGAGAGGTACAAGACCTAAATGAAAAGTCAACCACCAAGTGCCACAGCCACCAGCATGAAAGTGGCCCCCAAACAACTGGCAAGTCTGGTTCAAAGCCATCAAGCTTCCTTGTAGAAGGACTGGGCTGGAAATAAAGTGCTTAAAATTCCAGGGCTTTTTTTGAATCATAAATCACTGAGGCCACAGCATGTCTCAAGGGCTGAGGGTCCAAAAGAGGCATTCTTAGCCACATTCCTTCATTAGTCATTGAGTTTATGGGATGTATCACACTTTCAACTGTGTTGCATACAGGGATTGGGAGCCTCAGAGATGCCCTGGAGGTGAGGAGGAGGCCAAGTGGGAAGACTGCAGCTTCTCCACCCCGACTTCAACCATAGCAGCCTCAATTATATCTTTTTTTAATCCACAATATCCTGTGCAAAAATCTCTTTGAAGAAAGATTTCATATCTTGAAAATGTTGGAAAAAGAAGACTGGCATAGAGAGAACTTGTCATGTGATAGAAATTTAAATTTAATAGTTCTCTGCATTGGTCACTATTGTTTTGTGTGTGTCAGTCTCATTTCCATCTAGAGTGATCTTATGATTTTTGTGTATCCATCAAGGTTCTGAATAATATACAAAAATTCAAAATAACACTTGGCAAATAATCCTGACTTTTGTGTACTCTTGCATTTATGGTTATTTCACTTTCAGAGATTACTTTTCTCAATAAATATTTTAAAAATAGTAATAGTGTATGCCAATGCCTCTGAATTCAACTCTGTTTACTTTGTGTAATGTAGGAGAAATTCATTAATATGACAAATATTTATTGTATGGTTACTAATTGCAGGATGCTCCACTGCAAAGGAGAGACAAGAGATTCAGAGGAGACAGAAACTATTTCCTGCAAGGGAAGACTGCATATAGATTGGCATTGGAAAAAGATGGGTAAGATCTGAACATATGGAGGGTTGGGTTGAGATGATAAGTGAAGAATATTCTACAGAAAGTTAAGGGCATGAACCAAAGGCAAGAAATGGGAAAACCTGATCATCAATTAAGAAAACATAAAGCTAAAAGAGTCAATGAATGAACACTTGGCAGCAGCATGGAATAAAAAATGTGAAGAGGAGAGAAGGAGAAGGATATGGCTGGAAAGGAAGCTTGAAGTCAGACCACAAAGAGTCTTGAGACCTGGTCCCGGCTCAAGGAGAGAAGATGAGGAGATGACGCACATTCACAGCTTACTCTCATACAGAGAAGAAAGTGATACTTTCTAGGAGAGAGAGACTGAGGTGGTGCCTTGAGAATTCAGATAAACCAATTGGTGGGAGCAATAAGGCATGCTTTTATGGGCTGAAAACTGGATAATGTACTCAACTGAAATCACAGAGGGGATTTAAGTGGTGAGAGGCTGTAATTACCTGAGCTGAAATGTGGCCAGCATGATAGCATCTCACCCCATCATTTACAGAACAGACCCAGCTTTCTTTAATGACCACAAATCATTTCCCTTTTCCTCTGAGCTCCCTGCTGGGTCACAGAGGCCATCTTGACTCAGAGGGAAGAGTGCTACCTATAGAGTCCCCATTACAATGGATGGGAAATCATTCCACGCTAAATAACCCATGCTAACGAGTTCTATTTCTGTGAGATCATGCATTAAAGGGCAATTTACTTAGAAAGAGTCTATAAATGGGGGCAAAGCTCATTTTGACTGGAATTCTGTGTCAATTTAAATAGAGTCCAAACTCTGTTCTTTCCAAGTTTCTACTGCTCTCATTGTGATTGACTTAAAAATATTTAGTCTCAAGCTGTCAATCAAAGCAGTTACAGACAAATGATGAGAAGGCCGTTTTTTGGGAAATGAGCACACCTCAGTTATCTCAGCAAAAAATGTAAATTGAACTCCTCTACTGAGTACTGAACAAACCCTCCTTATTTTACCACATTTACTTTGAGCTTTTCTATCCAGAACCCCTTGCCTATTCTTCCCCTTCTCTCTGTCTAACCTGTATCTCTTCTCCCAACCTGCCTCTGGCCTCATCATGGTGATTTTCTGGGTTGAGAATGGACTTGAGCCCGAATTCTGCACTGGTAGCATCAGAGTAACAAGGGCATAAAGTCCTCTGGAGATACTTTGTAAAAGGATAACTCTTAATTTGAGAGCTGCTGGACTGTTTTAGGTGGGAAGTGGGTGATTAGATTCAGACATCAAGAGCAGCTATTTAAGCTAAATTGAAAATAAGGTGATTGGGTGATTGGCAGAATCTCTACCGCAGAGGTCAGGAGGCCTGACATATAGTTCCAATTCTGCCTTGAAAAAACTTACTCCATCTGGAGCTTGGTTTCTTCTTCTTGTAAAAGAAGGAAATAAAGAGACATGATTTTAAGGTTCCTTTCATAAGCCCGACGTTATGATTTTATTCTCATTTGCACTAGTCTATGTCCCTTGAGCTGGAGCTGCTGCAATATGGGCTTGAGGGATTTGGGAAGCACACCTAGTACCAACCTGCAGAACCAAATTCTCTGTAAATTTTTTTCCACAGCTATAGAGAAGAATGATGGCTACACACAGATAAAGACATAGGTGAGGAAATAGAATATATAATTAGCTTCCCCATTTCCCAGCCTACCTATGTGTGTGGATATGTGTATGTATACATGCAAGAGAGAGAGGAAGATAGATAGATAGATAGATAGATAGATAGATAGATAGATAGATAGATAGAAACAGAGATAGAGACAGAGATGGAGACAGAGCTAAGGTATGCGGGAGCATAAAAGGGGAAGTTGTTGCTGTAGGAAACAAAAGTAGCAAACTAGGGATGATTATGGGTAACTACTTGAATCAGAATTTTGATGAGGAAACAGTAGAGAACAGAGTATAGGTTGATTTAGGCACAGGCTAGAATCCAGTAGAGATACCCCTGAAGAGCATGAAAAAAATGATACTTTATTGAGGGTTTTATGGCTAGCATAGGAGATTTATGGTATATACTTGGAACCACTTTTTATGGCAAGAAAATATAATTATGCTGAAACTTCATTCTACTTTGTCCCTCAATATAACAAACATAACTTTAAGCTTTACTTAGGAAGAAATTAACAACAACAACAATAATATGTACATACAGATTCACCTGTATGGTTTGCACTTACTATTTAAATGTTGGTAAAATATATATATTTTAATTCACAATGGGATTGCCCAAAACCCTTCATGAGCCTCACTCAAAGAAAGCTTCAATTGTTGTCAACATTCTGAACAGACTAGAACAAGACCATAGTCAACACGTTTCTTCTGCTTATTCTGACAAGACTTAGGTAAAATCTCTGGGTCATGACTTCCTTTTCCCATCCTATCCCTAAAATTCAAAACCCTTTCAATGAATAGTAGCAGAGATAAAAGCAGAAGTAGAAATAGCAGTAACTGCCATTACTGAGCACACTACACTTGCCAGCCTTAGTGTTAAGCCTTTTAGATAATTTGTCTGCAATCACAAATCTCAAAGAGAAGTCTTATTGTTGCCATATTAAAATAAAAAATAACAGTTTCTGAGTGATTAGATGATTACAAACTTACATGAGGCTATACATCTGGAACCTCAAAACATGAGGAAGTGGCAGGCAGGAGGTATGCTGTCTCCACCCTCCACCCCCCGAGTTTGTAAAAAATAGAATCAGCATCATCAATTTCAACAAAGGAAAAGAAAGACTTTGGAGCTTGCAAATGAGAAGACTGGATCTGCCACAGTGAATGGCTGGATAGAGTGATCAGAATAATTTATCAGAAATAACCTAGAACGAAGGGCATGGGAATGACAAGTTGCTACCATAAGACTAGCATTGTGATGGGAAAAGGAAAAGTACATGTCATTCTCCTTCCCCACTTCTGCTCCAAATTTCCAACATTCTCATCTAATGTCACCTCAATCAGAGGTGACAGGGATGGCAGTGACCCAGTTTTGGGCCAAGAACTGCTAGAGGCAAACAGATTTGTCCTCATTATAAAAGATCCCTGGCACCCAGGCTTTCCACTGGGTGATGATGATGTCTGAAAATGATGACTTTGGAAAGTAACAATGAAAAGGGTACGTGGTCCTTGAATGTGCTCTCCTGAGCAGAGGTGTCTGCAGGGCACTACCTGCTGAATTTCTTTTGTTCTCGAGTATTGGACTTTTATGATTAGTTCTCCCAAAAAACTCTAAGTACTGTCAGGATCAATAATGTGACATGGGGAGAGGAGTCTGAAACCACCAATCAAACTCACTGTACTGAGAAGAGCTTCTATGGACCAAGCCCACTTACCATCCATAAAAAGCTCACAATTCAGAAGAGCAGCCAATTAGAAAACAATGCATTAATGTTGAGTAGAAATGTGCACAGGTTGCTTTGGAAACAGAATAGATGATAAGGGCTAGGGACGGCAGCAGACTGGAGGAATCACTGGGCCAGGATGCCGGACGATGTGTAGTAGTTTTCCGGGAGACAAAATAAGGGAAGCCATTTCAGGAAGGAGAAATGACATGGGTGTTATGAATGAAATCATAGACCCTACAAAGACATGTTCAAGTCCTAAGCCCCTACGCTGTGACTGTGAACGCATTTAGAAATAGGATCTTCAAAGATCCTGTTATGGTGAGAACAGACTGAATCCAGTATGAATGGAGTCACTATTAACAAGGGAAATTTGGACACAGTGGGAGACAAATGGGAGAAAGACCATGTGATGAAGGCAAAGATTGAGTTACGGGATGGTGGCTGCCACCATCAGAAGGCTATAGACTTCAGAGAAAGTATGGCCTGCAGACACCTTGACTTTGGACTTCTGACTCCCAAACTGGGAGATAATAAATTCCTGTCGTTTAAGCCATCTGGTCTGTAGAATTTGTTATAGCAACCCTGGCAAACTGAGACAATTTGTAAAGGCACAGGGTCATAAAACAGTATGGCCCCATGGAGGAAAGCTCCAGGTTCCCATCAGCCAGATGCAAAGTCAAAATAGGGGAATAGAGGGAAGATAGAAAGTCTTGAGCAAAGGGAAGCATCTGGGTCATGATGGCTTCAGGGGCCAAGCTGAGGAATTTGTCATTTCTCTTGATGGTAATGGTCATCACGGAAAGGTTTTAATGTGATAGAGTGGCAAGATTAGTTGATCCCTTCAAAAAATTATTCTCACAGTAACTTGGAGGGAAAAGGAGCAAATGGAACCATGGAACTCAGCTAAATGGCTATTGTAGCAATCTGAGCTGGTAAGGCCCCCAAAATAACAGAGGAGTGGTGGTAGAAGAAAAGGGTCATTTAAAATAGCTATTTAAGGTAAAAGAATGGACAGATTTTGCAACTTTATTTTCAACTCTTCTGTTGAGTATTTCCTTTCTCTGAGTGTGTATGTGTGTGTGTATCTGTGCATACTTCACATATATGTGCATATTTACAGACATTCACATATATAATACATATGTTCTAAGCATTCATTCTTTATATAGAAGTTTGTTCTGGTTTCACTGATGCAGTATTTTTCTTAGTCTTTCTCAGGCCATTAGTAATCAGCACTTAAAACATAGTTTTTATTACTTCATGATCTGTTTCTGGAGAATGTGTTCTACCAAAACAAGGGAGTAGAGCACTGGCGGACCCCGCAAAGCCAAAACAAACCAAAGAAACAAAAAAACCTTTGATTTTCCCTCTTGAAATTTCAAAATTTGAAATCTCTCCCAAGGCAGCTGACCCAGATAGCCCACCAAGCCTCTAGCTCTTTATGTTAGACTCAATACAAAATAAAGCCTGCCTGCCTTACACCTGCCCCTATAAAATGGACAAATCCCCGTTCAACCAATAAGACTAAAGTCAACTCCCTTTTTATTTCTATGAAAAAATCATCTCTAGGGGTATGGAAGGTGCCCCTCTGGGACTGTGGGCTCCATCAACTGACCAAATGAGGGGCCCAGAGCAGTGCCCCTCCCACTCATGTCTACAGCTCGAGCCTCTGCACCCTGCTGTAACTTAACTCTGCAATTTGTTTGGAGTGCAATTCTCTTTAATTTGGGACTTTAAGTACTTTTTATTTGAATTCTATCATTAGATCCCCATTGGTTTTTATTTTATTCCTCCCTTCCACTCTCTAATTTTTTAAATCTCTCTCTCAGACCCTCCTTTTCTGCTCATAGAGCCGCTCCTGGTTCAGTCCAGATGTCAGTCTGGTCCTTCCACTCCCCAAGGTTCTCAGTTGAGTTCACAACAGTTTCTGAGACGCTGAGTTGAAAAGCTCAGGGCCCTGAGGCACGTGGTACACAAATATTTCATCTGACCACAGCATAATAGACTCTTCTTGCTCTAAATCTCCCTCTACTCCACCTGCTAAAACTACTGCCTCTTACGAGTACTTGCACTGTGGACCTGCTACCTGTAACTTTCTCTATTACATTGGTGCATCTGACAAAGGACAATTTCTCTTTGCGGTGACCACTTAGGGGAATTTCTGATATGTACAGAATTGTGCACTTGAAAGGTCTTAGAAAAGGAAGGATCTAAGACCTCCCAGAAAAAACGGGAAGCATTCTTTGATTGGTATACAGAGACTGCTAGACGACAATCTTGTCTCCACACTATCCTCACTTAAAGATTCATTAGAAAAAGAAAAGGCCAGAAACAGAACAAAGGGATTTGAACTCCAAACAGAACCTACTGCTCCCCCAGTTTCCCTTTACCAAGCCCTTCCTCCATATCCACCCAAACCAGTTTCTCCTTAAGACCCTTTTTATCCCCTAGCCTTTCCTCATGACCCCCTGAGGATAAGTGATTTAGTCTAGACCCCTTTGAAAATTAGAACCTGGCATGCATGCTAGTACAGAATTTAAATCCTGGACTTGAGCAGAACTTAGTGCTATCACAAAAGATTTTCCCAATGGAAATTAGAGCCACTTTACTCTGATTTCTATTGTGAACCTACAATCCTGGTTTACCAGATTGGTTCATATGTTAGTTGGTCTAGGAATTGCTAAACATTGGATGGGTAAGGATGGTTGGGAAGGTCCAAAGCATGACCGAGGGGGCCCAACTTGTCACACTAGACCAGTTAGCATAAAAATGGCTAGGAAAATAGGACAATCCTTATGATGAGCCATCCCCGAAATACTCCTTGATAAAATTGATTAGACTCTTGTCCAAACTTGTAAACAGAGAAAGGATGAAACCATCTTGGATTACCAGGACAGGATAGAAAGCACTTTCCAGCAACACTCTGGAATGAAGGGATGTACGGATATTACCCCCACACTATCCTCACACTGTGTCAATGGAATTAAACCAAAGATCAGGGATTTAATAAGGAAGCAAAAGATTGATGGGGGAAATAACTCCTTTTCTGAACTTCGACACTTGGCAGAATGCTTTGAAAGGGTGCTATAACATAAACAAGGTTCTACTAAACATAGATTCATGACCTTGCAAATCAATCGACTAAATGCTCCTCTGCTCCAACCAAGCAAAAATTGTGATAGAGACATATGTAGGCATTGCCAACAAAGGGGGCACTGGTAAAAAGAACACCCTATTCTTCAGAAGAAAAGGGAACAATGTCAATTAGATTTCCCAACACACCAATCCAGAAGGAGCTCCATGGGAGAATGTGGCCTCTTCTCCTCAATTTGACTAGATGTAAAATGGGAAACTCAAATTACAATTAACTGGATAAAACAGACTTTCCTAATTGATAGAAGCCATAATCTTAACTGCTACTCCTACTGCATTTCTAGCACCGCTTCCCTGGAGTGATCAAACTGTTAGCCTAGTAGGAATTTCAAACAACCCACAGACTAGCCTTTTGCCTCAACTATTAAATGTAACTAATAGGGCCTTTACAAGAGACCCATTCATCTCTTATCTTTGAGAGCATGCCAACTAACCTCTTAGGAAGAGATTTATTAAGCAAATTATGTTGCAAAATAGAATGCTGGCCTGAGGGATTATTCCTTGAGATTCCAGAGGACTCTTTGATTTACCATAATAGCTGACTTTGATTATCCTTGGTCAGTTCTGCAGTTCCCAACACAAGTTCTCCCCAAGACACTGCAACCAAAGTTTGAATCGATGTGGGTAAAATACTTGGAGCTGAGCCTATAAAGGGCCAGAGAGATCCATCCAAAGCTTTACCAAAGTTGCTTCAATCTCCCCTTAAATCAAAAGCTAAGAAAGGATTAAGACCTAAAGTAGAGAATTTCATCAAAAGAGGACTTCTTGTGCCATGCACTTACCCTTGTAACAGGAGGAGGTTGTGGTTATTGGTTTGTGCAAGATTTAAGGAATATAAACAAAATAGTAATCAGGAGGTTGTGGTTATTGGTTTGTTCAAGATTTAAGGGATATAAACAAAATAGTAATCTCAAGATTTCCAGTAGTTCCTAGTGCAAATCTCATTTTGTCTTCTGCCCTCTCAGATTCACCCACTTTACTACAATTGGTTTATGCTCAGCACTCTTTAGTATCTCTCTTAATCCTAAAAGTCAGTACCTATTTGCTTTTACCTGGGAAAAACAACAATATACCTGGACTGTCACGTCTCAAATACTATGGAGGCTCCCACCTATTTCTCTCAGGTTTTCAATGAAACCTCACGTTGTCAGTACACAGGGCCCTGACATGCCTGAGTCTGGCCCTGCCCTGGAGTCAGCCTCCAAGCACGGCCAATGAAGACTGCATAGATGTCAAATCCCAATGGCAGGGACCACATTTCTCCCTCTCTGGATTTTCCTTCATTGACTTTTTAAAAGAAAGTTAAATGACAGGAGGAATGGCAATAGCAGTGGTACAGGAGTGCAATGGAATGCTTTTCTTCATATAGCATTCTGCTGCGTTCTTTTTGACAGCTTCTTAAAAAGATGTTCTCTCTTGAGTGGATTTCAAGGTTTATAGTACCTATTTTGCAACTCCTTGTAATCTGGTTATAAAATAGAAGTGGAATTTAGCCTTGGGCAAATGGGTGAATGAGGGGACAATAAAGGAGAAGCAGCTTGCAATTGTTTCGAAGAAGTCCACATTTCGGTTCAGAAGGAAGATGCTCAGTCCAACTGTTCTAGTTTCCTAGGCTGCTCAAAGCAGAAACCATATAAAAAGCTTGGCTTAAACAATGGGAATTTATTAGTTTACAGTTTTGAGACCGTGAAAATGTCCAAATCAAGGCATCATCAAGGCAATACTTTCTTCCCGAAGACCAGCTGCCGGCGATCTTTGGCAACTCTGCCGCATGGTAAGGCTCTTGGTGGCATCTGTTGGTCTCTCCCTCCTCTTCCAGGTTTCATTGCTTTCAGCTTCTTGCTTCCATGGCTTTCCATGGCTCACTCATTCATTCTGTTTATACAGGGCTCCAGTAATAGGATTAAGACCCATCCTGAATGAGGTGGGTCACACATTAACTAAAGTAACCTTATCAAAAGGTCCTACTTACAAAGGGTTCACATCCACAGGGATGGGTTAAATTTAAGAACATGTCTTGCTGGGTTACAGGCAGCTTTAAACCACCACACCAACCAAATGCAGTGAAGAGGCAGTGCTAATGCACCCCAAGAAGCCTCCTGCCCTCTTAAGGGCCCCCTATGTGGTAGGAGCCTTTAAGACGTCTTTCACCTGCCTTCTTCAACAGCAGGGATGGATGAGGTGGACACACTGAGCCCTTTAGTTGCTTTTCTCAGCTGTGTGTTATGGGTGAGTTTACTGGCCAGGGCGTAGTTTCTGAGGAGGGTCATTTGAATCATGAGCTAGACTGCTTAGAGAATTTAGACATCTTGTCCCATGAGAAGATATCCCTGCCACCATGTGCCCCACAACATCAAGTACCTCTCCTTAGCACTTACACTACGGAGTAACGGCTTGAACACACACAAGCTCATTTTTTCCCTGACTTTTCTACCCTTTATACTATAGCTCCCGTGAAGGCACCTAGCAAGTATGGCTTATTTACCTCCATATTCCCAGAATCTAGCAAAGCCCTGGAACCTGGGAGGCATTTAATAAATAGGTTTTGAATGAATGAATAACAGGATGGAAGAATTTGTCTGACCTTTTGCCTATGATCTCAACAAGTAGGAGATGCAGATAAACAGGGTTAAAAATGGACACTGGGAAGCAATGCTCTAGGAAAACACATCTCTAACAGAACACCTCTCAATATGCAGCACAAGGGTTCGGCTTAACTTTTAAATAAGCAATTCTTACATCTTTTAATCATATATTATCAAATAATGATATAACAAGCAGACGAATAATGACTCTTGGTACTTTTCAGAGCACAGACATTAGGATATTTAATCTTCAGAACAACTTGGTGACTCTGAAACAAGTATTAAAAATTAGCTCCAATTTAAAGAGAGTCCACAAGAGCTCAAAAAGATGTATTTACTTGTTCAAGGTCACACAGCATTAAGTGGTAGAGCCAGGACTCAGACTTAAATCTTGTTATGGTTTTTAGTTTTGATTTTGTTCTTTTCCCTGATTCCTTATTGCTGCTTATCAAGAACATAGCTTTTCAAATAAACTAACAGAATGGAGTGTAAAGTAGTATGTGCTAAGAAAATATTTTGTGAAATGACCTTTGCTTTCATACCTGAAGGTAAAATGGTTTTGTCTTCGAATGCTGTTGTCTTCCAGTTTCTATACTTGGCCACTGCGGTACCTTTAGATGGGGTTTGAACAGAGCAATTTTTCCCCCAATTATGGGCTCCTGTTAAAGAACAACTTGCCGCTTACTAATTCACTGCTTCCCCTTGTTAAAAGTGTTTTAACAAGTTAATAACCATCTTTTCAGGTCATTCTGGTAAATAATATTCTGCAAGCTAAATTGGTGCTTGGTAGCATATTTTTTAAGGCTCCAGAGTCTAAAATCAAGTGTGGCAGAATACTTCCCTCCCAAATTTCCTTTGAAAGGTATTCATTTATTTTATGGCTGCCAATCTTAAAGAAAACAGCTATTTTTTTTTTTTTCTTGAGAGCGTGGGTTAGAGACGCTAACAGTTTTCTTAATGATAAGGTAATAGATGTTTATAGAGATGTTTGTAAATACAAAATTGCATATGAATTCTAAATTATAGTAATAGTTTTTCGCAATATGAACATTCAGTAGACATGATTACAGAACTCAGCTAATGTGAGATTGTTTACCTGAGGCCTGTTTAATTTTATTGTTCAGTCTTTTTCATGGCTGGCTAAGGGTTTTAATTATTTGTAATGTCTAAGCTTTTACAACCAAGAAATTCTAAAAACATAGGAGATATTTCCTGCCACTATGCCCCATCTAATCATACAGACACTATTTAAACATTAGTTTAAGTAATGTAAAGTGAAGCTTTATAGAAATATGTCTAATATATCTTTTTATCTCCAAAATAAACAGGAGTGCCTTGTAGAGAAGCTAGGTGTTGAATAAACAGTCGACAATTACTTAAAATAACAGCTTTTGACCATGTCACCTAATCATGCCTGCATTTCAAGGTCCACTTTAAAGAGGGGCAGTATGGCATAGGGGTCAAGAGCATAGCCTTCAGCATCGGAGAGATCTTGGGTTTAAGAAATTACTCTGCTCCTTATCAGCCTTAGGTAAGTAGCAAAATCTTGCTCAACATTAGTATCATAAACTGAAACTGGAGATTAGTAGTGCCTGCCTCATATGATTGATGTTCAAAGACTAAATGAGATAGTTCCTAAAAATTACAAAGCATAGAATCTGACACATAACTTCTAGCTATTATTATTATTAGCTCTCTATTCCCAGTTACTTTCTGAATTTTGGCATATGTTATTTTTGTTAGAACTTATGAATCAGTTAAAAAACATATCACTTAAATATAACATACCAGATAGATTGTAAACTCAAGGGTGAAATAAATAAGTCTGGGTCAAAATAGCAAAATAGTTGGCAGAGAGAGCCTTGCATTATAAAGGAATATGGGCACCTGACTTTATTACTGTATCACAGCAAGTGGAGAAATATGACAAAAGAGTTGACCATAGATAAACTTTCCCTTCCAGTTTCTCACACACACAAAAAGCCATTCTGGCAGTTAACAACCAAACCCTTTGGAACACAGCAATGATTATAGGTGAGTTTTGAGTGCTAAGGTTTAGAGTTTCGATTATTTTAAAACCAGTTCCCGTAAGATGTATACAATATATGTAAAGAATTTCATTTTAAGGTCAAGCAGCAGGCATTTCTTAATGGGCTGAGAACTCATTAGAAACTGAAGATATTTTAAAATGTTGAGTTTATTGTATTACTGAGACAATGAAAAGCAAGTTAAAAAAATAACCCCAGCACAATGGATATAATTTTCAACTAATGTTCGGATGTGCAGTATTGAGTTGTGCTATGAGAATCAGAATAGAGAAGACTAGGGAGAATGTTTATTAGTAGCCACAAGAAGTATATCTTGAAGGAAATGTGACAGTTGGCTTGAAGGAAAAAGTAGAAACGTGCTACTTTAGCTAGAGTCTAGCAGTTCGAGGAAAAGTCTAGAGGCAGAAATGAATGTTTCATATACATTTTGCAGGTGTTGGTGGGGGTGGGAGTGTGGGCCCTTGGGGGACCCAACTGGTGAAGGAACGGCTTCTTTTATCATTTTTCATTTTAGGGAGGTGTCAGGGATTGAACCCAGGACCTCGTACACGGGAAGCAGGCACTTAACCCCCGAGCTACATCCTCTCCTCAGCAATGGCTGCTTATATTTTATGCTGTTGTATTTCTTAATGCTTTCTATTTTAAGCAAACAATTGTTGATTAAAAAGTTAAGCCAAGGTCAAAAAATTTAATTCGTTACAGGTGCAAGGTAAGAAGTGGCAGCCAAGGAGTCAAGGCTGAGTCTCCACCAGGGCTGGAGCCTGCAGCTCTTCCCAGTAGAGAACGCCATCGCAAGTCAGAAACTGCGGACTTTGTGTCTGAACGTTTCAGTGGTAGTGCCATATTTAACAGGAAAGTTCAACTTTCCACTTCCAGGTCGTTTGCTCTCGGGGGAGAGGATACAGCTGAAGAACAAAACGTTTTATCCACAGGTGACTTTTTTTTTTTCTCTCTGAGAAACCTAAGACATTGTTACTCCTAACAAGAGACCATTTCAGTAAAACCATTTAATGTTCCCAAAGCATTCAATATTGCTGAATATTTCACAGCCTACAGGGCTGTGGAACAAACTAAGGTATACTAACGATCATTCCACTTTCATTATTTAAAGCATGATGAAAGAACTAGAAAGTCTAATAAGTTGTACAAAATAGCTCTGGAGATAAATGAGCTCCTGGAACCTATAATCTATACTGGCTTCAGAGGAATAAAGAAGCTTCCTTATGGCCTTGCCCAAAGGAGAGAAAATTGCCTCCTGTCCAAGGTAACAATAGAAGAATGTGGGACTTACCACCTGCAAATCACCATCCAGGTCAGCGCTGCCAGGCCGCTGATGAGCATGGCGCCGAGGGTGATGGAGACTAACGACGCTTTCGGGAGTCTTCCAGAATCTGGAGCGCAGAATGGAGGCCGCGGTTAGCGGGGCAGCTGTGGGGCCTGTGGGCAGCTAGTCAGTGCCAGGGCTGCCCGACTCCAGCCCATACCCTTATCAGGAGATGTGTCAGGAGATGTACCTCCTCTCTTACCACTGGGGATCTTTTATGTAACGGGGAAGCAGCTATTTAAACAGATAAGTTTAGATCTGAACGTTAAGTTGAGTAGGGAGTGCATGCAGAGACCCGAGTTAGGAGTTTTAATCTTGAAAGATGTTTGCCCTTTGCAGATGACAAGGCTCACCTGGGCTGCGTTTGATCATCATTAGCAGAGCAGCCTTCTCCCAAGCTGAGCACACTTCCCCTACTGTGTCTGAGAGGAAAAAATCTCTTTCTGCCCAAACCAGTAAGTCAAATTACTATCTTTCAAGCGAACTCCATTGAAGAGATCCTGGAAACTGTCGAAAAGAATTAGAAGGGGGAGAGAACGGTGGATGCAGAGCGGGCTGTGGCTAGTGGGCAAAGTGGTTAGTAGGATGCATTATAACGCTCTGAAATGGTCTCGTTGGTTGCATGTTGCTTGCCACCGAAGCGATCTGAAAGTTAAACATGAGTTGAGAAGGCACAGCCTGACTCCTTGCAGTAGTTTGAGTGTCCCGTGGGGAAGCCACAGAGATAACAGGGCAGCAGCTTTTGGAGCTACAGGCTAAATTGTTATTGGCCCATTAGAGAAAGAAATTAAGCAGAGTTGACAGAAAAATCAGACTGAAAAGAGAGAAGCAGTTGGATCAGTGTCAGGCAGAGGAAAGAGGCTGCTCCAGGAATCCGGAGTCTTGAGATCTGCAGTTTCTTGGTAATGTGATCTCAGGAAAGGCCCTCTCCCACACCACTGTAAAGGTCGGGGGGTGGGGGTCGGGGAGAGGCAGGGGTTGAATAGATCATTTTAACTCTTCCCTTTAAAGCTCTAGGTTTCTATGATTCAGGTGAATGATGGCAATCTGGGACTCATGTGGCTTTGAATTCGAAGTCTCTCTGGTCGCAACTTTATAATTAACTTTTCTATTTAGATGCTCATTCCCTGTGCACTTTTAAAAAATAGCACTATACTTGTTAAATATATGTCCCAGATACTTAAATCATTGGTCCATTCATGTGCCAGTTGAGCCCTGAATCTCAGAAGAGTTGCAACTCCCTATTCTCCAGTTCATTGGACTCATCCAGCACAACTAACAAGGAGATGATGATGGACAACCCCCATCCCAAGGAACAGAGAGTGTCTGCAACTGCAAGCAGGATAATTCCATCCATCTGCTCCACGGGATCTAACCCCCTTCTCAATTAGAAACAGAGTGGGCATCACCATCCCCAAATCCTCAAGATTGGCGAATGAAAAATGAACTAAAGTAGATTATTATTATTCTATTATAGACAGTATTATTCCAACAATGGAAGAACTTTTATCATTGATATGGAGGCCGTGGCCACTAGAGGTTCTGAGGGGAGGGAGAGGGAAGGATAGGTGTAATATGGGGGCATTTTTGGGACTTTGGAATACAGGCCGTTTTATATTTTGTCATAACTTACAGAATTTTGTGGGACAGAGTGTAAACTAAACGTAACAATAGTCCACGGTTAGCAGCAATGCTTCAATATAGGTTCATCAATTGTAACAAATGTACCACACTAATGAAGGATGTTGTTAATGTGGGAAAGTGTGGTGGGAGGCATATGGGAGCCCCTGTATTTTTTATGTAACATTTATGTAATCTAAAGCTTCTTTAAAATAAAAAAAAAAACCTAATTAAAAAAAAAGAACTGTGAAAAAATAGTGCTCATTTGAGGTTAATTGTGGTCTTTAATGGCCAAGTCAAAATACACTATACAATAAAAATCAGTTTTCAAATAAAGAATTAAAAACTATCACTCATTATAAAAGAAGCCAAACATTGAGGATACCATGCACAAGAATCATCACATTAAGTTTGAAGAAAAGGTAATGGTGGTGGAGGGAGAACATTAAAATAAGAAGGCAGAGTAGTGTTTGAGATGAAAATGGGATGTGTATGGTTTGACATCCCAGATTATTTTGCTTTCTATTCATCAAACCAAATTTTTAAAAAAAGATAACTGACATACTTCACAAATATACCCAAAGTAATCTGGAATCATTACTGAGCTCGTTCTGCTATGTGCAGGTCTGTAAATGTGTTCACATAGCTGCCCCTGAGTGTAGGTGGGCAGAGACACAGACAGGAAGCCAAGAGTGGGTGCTCACTGCACAAGTCAGCTAAGCACACTTCCGCTCTTGCTTAGCCGCTCACGCCTTTCCCCTTGGTTGCAACGATCAGCTCCCTCCATTCTGCTTCTCACCATCTGCCTGAGGTCCACCCCAACCACCAGTGCCCACTCCCTCCTCTAACTCCTAATAGCTGTTGCCCAGCCCACACTTGGGGCACAGGACTCTCCAGGCTGTCCCTGAACTCCTACGATCATTCCAATTCTTACTTGTTTTGGGTTCTAATTCCTCCACCCTTCTCTGGAAGTTTGATTCTCACCAGAGTTTCCTTCTCAAACCATCCCTTTCTTCACAACACACTTCCTGTGCTAGATCTAATCAACTCTTAGGGTTATAACCACCACCTATAAGCTGGGGCATGCAAATATTGTTTCTTGCCATAACTCTTCATCCAGGCTTCAGATTGCCATGTCCAGATACCTGCTGGCTGGCTCAACCTCAAACTCAAAATATTCAAATGAGGTGCATCCTCTCCTGCACTTGGCCCCTTTTTCTTATGTGATTTATCTTTTTGGAGGCACCATGCTACCTTCAGAATAACTCTAGAAAATTGAGTCACCTCTGACCCAAAGTACTTTGTCACTTGTGTCCAGATTCAGTTGTTACTGCTCTGCCTTCACATTCTAAGCTCTAGCCACGTTGAACTTCCATTTCTACAATCAAACATGTCAAAATATCTTGTAGCTCTAAGTCTTTGCATGTAAAATGCCATCTGTCTGAAGACTCCACCACCACCTCTGCCTCTTCTCTGCCTAGATAACTTCTACTCACCTTTCTAGATTCAGCTTGCAAGTCACCCAGAGTAGGAAGACTTTCCTCATCTCCACGACTGGGTTAAGTGCCTTTTGCATATGCTTATGGCACCACCATACCATTTGTCATGCTGTGTTTTATTTGCAAGTGTGTCTCTTTACCTAACTAGACTTGTAAGCCCTATCAACGTAAGGATCATGCCTGTATTGTTTGTTGCTGCGTTCCAGAGGCTGGCACACTTCTCCACACTCAGTAAATGTTAGTTGAAAAAAATGGATGAACAAATAAATCCCAATTTTATATCCTAAATATTTCTCTAAAACTATTTTTTCCACTGTTTACACTGTCATGATTTTTCTTCCTTGGTCACTCTAATGGTTATCTTACTGGTCTCCCCACTCCAGAGTTTTCCTTCATTCCACCTTTCTACTGCCACTGAATAATCTATTTATAACACAAACATGAACACATCATTGTCTTATTTAAAAACTGTAGAGGACAATAATAGTTTGTTGGACATCCATCATTCACTCATCCTCTTTCCAGAAAGAGTCTGGGTTTATGCTTTGAAATCAACCTTTCTCCCATTCTCAGTTTCTTATGGTTTTGGAGGAGGTGACTCTACCCATGTATCTCACGGTGATGTGTGACCCCACTGAGACTACCAGGCATCATGTTCCCTTGGGGATAGTGATTGGTTCAGGGTGGACAGATGACCCAAGTCAAACCAGTGAGAGCAGCACAACCTACAAAATTTAATTTTAGAATTTGTATTTGCTCTCTCGGGGAGGTGGACTCTTCCTTTCCCACCAGATTTGAATCTAAGAGAATAAGAACTTGAGATTTCTAAGGATCACCTGTGGAGCCTGAAAAAAATAGCAAAGCAAAACATTTGACAGCAGGAGCCTTGAGATGAAGGGAAAAACCCAAGTTCTGGTGACAGAGTTGAGAATCTGAATGAAGCCAACCTGAACTGAACTAAAGACCCCCCAAGAGGGTGGTAATAAGCTCTACATTTAGCCAAAAATGTGAAAAAAGATGGAGTTGGGGAAAAGAGAGGAAATATTTAGTGGGCATAAATTCATTTATTCTTTGCTTCAAAATTTTCTCTCTCTTGACATTATCCGTTACATGCACTGATATATTTATTTGGGGTTAGGCTCAATGCCACTTGCTGCTCTGAGATTCCTGACTGAGACAGACTCTTTAAAAATCTTTCCATTTCCTGGAGGATAATTCCAAAGCTTATTGGCTGGGCAGTCCAGATTCTGCCTAGTCCTACTTTTCCCACCTTGCCTCCTTGCCTTACACTTCACTCATCAATACCACAAAGCCCCCTGTGGTTCTCCACTCTCCAGCTCTTCTCACTTCTCTGCCTTTTCTCACATTTCTCCAGTGTCAGCAGTGCCCGTTCCCTCCTTGTCACCAAGTTAATTCCTACCCCATCTTTGTGTTTCAGCTGGTGTATCATCTCGCACGAAATCTCTGACCACCTCTCGTCTGGCTACACTCCTCACTAAATCATATCTTCTTTATCTATTTTATTCTATTTATCTGCATTAGACAACGTGTTCCATGGAGATCAGTGTCCTTGCCTGATTCATCTGTCTTTCCCCACAGCCCAGCACAGGGCCAAGTGTAGAGCAGCATGTAGAAGTGGATGAATGGATATCTCGTGAGAGCCCGAGTACTATCTTGTTCTTTTCCTTCTGCCATTTATCTTCCTGGTTTGATGGCCTTATCCTACATTTAGCCAGTTACTCTTTAAAGGCAGGGGTTAGGACTCAAAGTTCTGTACATGGACAATACTTAGTTTATAACTAATGTTTAATAAATATTAGGTCTCTTTGACAACCACCTCTCCCCCTCTCCTCTGCTTTAATCAAGAGCTAAAGGCAGGCCCACCCAACAGCCCAGTAGCAGGCAACACTAACTTGAGAAGAGATAGGACCGAGAAAAGAAAGGAAACCTTCACGGGCATCCACTCCTCAGTTTTCACTTTGCTTTCAGTTGGTTTGGGAATACTTCTGTTTGTCTGAGACAACTCTTCCAGGCACAACTTCTAACTGCTTTATGTATGAACATACTTCCTCCAGCCACCCACCTCATGAGGTAGGTGATATTAGTGTCTCCATTTAGAAATGAGGGATGGAGATGCTGAGAGGTTAAATAAACTGCCTGGGGCCACACAGCTTGTAAATAGCAATGCCGAGATTGCACCCAGGCAGACTTGGCTTCAGACTCCATCCATGGTGGTGCTCTTGACCTCCATGCCACACTGCCTCCAGCACAGAATCGCGCGAGGACGCGGGTTTGATGAACACGCATTAGAGCGTAGTTAACGCTAATGGAGTTTGTCCAAATGTCATGAGCACTTTTCCTGAGAAGAGTGTCATTGCTGTAAGGAGCTGACACATTCCAATAATTATATATCACTCAGTTGTACCAATCCCTTATCCCAATCACTTCCAAATTCCAGCTGCTCATTTTTAAAGGAATGAAAACATGTTATTTTAGGACTAAGTCAAGCTGCACTCTCGCTGTGTTTTTCAAATTCATTAGAAAACGTACTGGGAGCCCCTGTGGAGCTTAATAAAAAGTTATAACAACGGCAGTGAGAAGCAGCACATCAAACGCAGAGCAGCAGCCCAAGTGAGGAATGCCAAGTAGCAATCACGCCACCGCATATCTCAAGACCTTTATTTTATTTTATTTTTCTAATGGGCAAGTATTTTCATTAAGCAGTTAATTCAGTCAATATTTATTGAATGTAGGGGAGTGAATGTAGCTCAAGTGGTTCCCATGTGTGAGGTCCCACCGATCCCTGGTACCTCCTAAAAACAAAGCAAACAAACAGAAAAACCAACTCTCATTGGGGAGCAGCTGTAGCTCAGCAGTTGAGCGCCTGCTTCCCATGTAAAATGTCCTGAGTTCAATCCCCAGTACCCCCTAAAAAATATTTATTGAATGCCCATTAGGGGATGGGCACCAAGCTAAGAGTCAAGGAGTCAGGGATGTATATGATGGATGGGGTCGGCACCCTCAGGGAGTTGACATTCTCATGGGAAAGACAGTGAACACAATTTCACATGCAAAGAGTAATTTGAAGTGGAACATACAGGGAGCTTCAAGAGTGGACATCGGAGGGTACCCTGGTGCAGGGAGTGGACAAGACAGGCCTTCTCTCACCAGGGATTCTATCTCAGCCTTGAAAGAAAAGCTGTTTAAAGGGAAGGAAATCAGATGCGGGCAGGCCCTGAGGGGACCGAGTGTATGGGAATTTTAAAGAACTATTTTAAAGAATAATATGGCTAAAACACAGTCAGGGGTGAGTGACTGGGTGTGAGACTGGAGATGAGTCAAGGTCTTGTCTGCCATAGAGAGAGCTTGAGCTTCATCACTGGGGCAAATGAATTCTCTTCTTTGAGCCTCTGTTTTCCCATCTGTATAATAATAGCTACCTCCCAAATCGCCATGAAGATTGAATGAAACAATGTCGGAAATCATTGTGTACCTGGCATACTAGCCACTCAGAAACTGGTGGCTGGTAATGTCTTCTCTCCCCAGGATCCACAGCATCTATCACAAGGCTTGTTACATCTTAGAGAGTCAGTAAACATTGGTTGAATTGTTGCTTGGAAAAGTCCATGCTGTCAACCATTAGCAATGAGTTTTTATTTAACAGTTTATATCTTAGTAAGGATTATCAGGAATGGGAGGCAGCCTAAAGGATGGGAAAGGAGAAGAGAAAGATCCTGATATGGAAATATGAAGGCACCAAACAAAAAACTTTGTGTCCTCCATGCTTTGTCAAGGGCTAGCCTTGACCTCTGCTTTCAACCACTCTCCTGTTTCTATTCATGTGGCGAGAGGTCCTGAGATTTATTTTGTCACTCTGAAGGCTGAGTGATCACGGCAATTTTTTTTATCAAAAAATTAAGGCTTGCTATTCTGCAACGACAGAGCTGGAGTGTTCAAGAGACAATACTCTGCCGTGCCTGCCTGCACTGTCAGATGTTACGTATCATTATTATTTACTAATTTTAAGGTACCAGAAATATGGTAATTGATGCTTATGCAGGAGTAGGGCAGTCTTTCAACAAGAATATGTGTGGCCAAAATGAGCCACAACAATTAGCCTCATGCACTGGGTGTGTAGATGTGTAATCATAGTCCCTACTTCCTAGTTGAATTTGGAAGTTCAAGTAGGGGCAGTGATGTATTGTAGAGCATAGGTATCGGAGGTTGATGGACCTCAGAATGAACCCCAACTTTCTCACTTAATTAGCAGTATGCCCTTAGAAAAGTTACTTAACCCTTCAGACACTCAGATTCTTCTTTTGAAAACTGATAAAAGACCTAAAATAAGGATGAGGTATAATGAACGTAGCTACCTGGCTATTGTCTTGGTCAATAGATGATCACTATGATAGGTATTATCATCACACCCTTGACTAGGAGATATTCATCCTCTATGTGGAATTGCTCTAATTTGCAACTGAGGTTGATAGCTTAGGAAGAAAGCATACCGGAGAGGGAGAAGGAAGGAAGGGGTGACAGGTCAACCCTGGTGATCAGTGGATGTTTGAGTTTCCCAGGTGCACATTTTTACTTCCAAAGTTTTTTTTTTTTTTTTAATTAGGTAATGAAGGTAAAATATAATCTACCTATTTTTTTCCTTACTCAAGCTATTTCCCCTTCAGGAATTTTATAAATGCAGCCAAATAAATGATACAGGCATGTTTCTATATGTAGGCTGGTTCTCTAGGTAAGTAGCTGATTGCATGCTGAAATAAAAATGAATTCACTGAAGAAAGTGTTGAAAGTAGAACAAAAGCTACAGTTTTCAATAATTCCAAACCAGGAGCGAGTTTATTTTTTTTCCCTCTTCCTAAAACCCCATATTTTTTTTTTTTTAAATTACATTTGAAGTTAATTGGAACAGAAACTAAGTAGTCAGTCAATGTTTACAGTTTATGTGCCTGTTGGGAACTGCAGGAGAGAAAACACGATAGCTCTTGGCTTCACAACCTCTTCCAAAGTGTAAGAGACCAAAGAGGACAGGAAACAAACAAAGAAAAAAAGGAAAACCACCATCCAGATCATGGCTTAAAATTGAGCTAACGAGAATTACTGCCGAGTTGGGGATCCTTCTCTCCCACAAGGTGTCTGTAGTATATTTTTAGATAATCCCTAAGAAGAGAACATCACTGCACACTATAAAGTGTCAGGATTGGGGTCAACATGGCTAGGCTAAGAGCCAGCAATAGACCTGAAAGCATAATGAGAAATGGGTGGGGGAAGGCTGAAGGCACTGGGGCTGAGTTTAAGAGGAAAAGCCTCATGGGAGACAGGCTTGAGCTGCCCTGAGGGAGGTAGAACTCATTGGGAAGAAGATTGTCTTAGGTGCATCCAGGTCTAGGCTGACCCCTGCTTGCTTGCCTGCCACGTAGTGCTGGGCAGGCTAATTCACTGGTCTGAACTCCAGTTTCTCGTTTACAAAATGAGGCTAATAATACTGACCTCCTAGAGCTGCCGTGAGGCATAGGTCACATGTCAAGTGCCTAGTCCTGCTTCCTAAGCATCTTTGAAGGAAGGGTGGGACTTAGGGACTGAGGGGAGAGGGTATTCCAAGTAAGGGAAATATCATAAACAAAGAAGTGGCTGTGGAAGAATAGGTTTAATCCAAGAAACAAGTTTGGCTCTAGGGTTTATAGATGTCATTGCTGAAATGTGAAATTGGAGAGATTTATGAAGATGATAATTCTGATAATAAAACAAATCTAAAACAAGGCAGTGGTGTCAAAATATTGGAAATTAGTTCATGCAATTTCAAAAAATGTTTTATTTCAAAGATTGAAAATGACATTATGAACCACATAGTGTAGTGTTTAATAAAAACAAGGAACTGACTTACTAAACACTGATTAATTTCTTCCCCTTATTCCTGGGAACTTTTTCTGGATGCCACCTTCATCTCCTTTGACCTTAACTTGAGAATGATCCCAAAGTCAACACTCTCATTGGTATGGATGGAGTTAATGGTTTTATAGAAAAATGCACACAACTCAATTGTCCTTTCACCACAAGATAAATTTGCCAACCAAGGAAGCATAATTATTACTCTGATTCCAAAGTAGCCCAATTCTTCTGTTATTACCTTTGGTCTCACCAAATTAAGCCCATCAGTTTAAATCATAGACACAAATAGCTTGTCATGACAGTGGAATGGAATGGAAAGATGGAACAAAATAACTTAAGATAAGTTCATCATTTATCCCTCTTGGAACCGACAAAGATACCTGACTTTTTCTCATTGACTTTCCCACACTAAGAGTAATAAAATGAAAAGTTGGAATTTTAAAATAACCCAAATAAGAGTCTCTTCATTCATATCATGATTGATTCACCTCTACTGAGAATGTATATAAAGTTTCAGGAGAATGCATTTTTTATGATATATTGCTTTTCTGGGGTCAGAGTTCAACATTTAGAGAGAGCTCCTGCAGCTGAATACTGAGCAAAACATTGGGGAGAGGAGGTAGAAAGGAAGTAATGACTTTTAGTAGGATAGTAGCAATAAAAGTTTTTCTGGGGCTCCTTAGAGTCATGTCATAGGATGTTACAGAAATATTTTAAAAATAAACATTTCTGGGGCTATTATGATAGCAAAAGTAGAATGCAGATGTTAATGTCCTACTTGGTCCACCTTGGGAGGTTTCTGAATTGACTTTGTTGGGTTTATAATGATAAATGCAGAAGCTGCCCTGAATTTCATTCTATAAATGTTTGTAGCATTGCCAACTGGCTACCTGGCCAATTTGCATTTGAATGGTTATTTTAGACATTCAACATATGACTTCAAGCTCTGTGGTTTTCTAGTTTTCTATAATCAGGAGTAGTCTGGTTTCCAATAAACAGGGGACATATTTTCAAATAGAGAAGAAATGTGAATAAGACTAGGGGCTGATAAAGCAATAGTCTTGAGAAAGGAGAAAATATTTACTGAGAGGGAACAAAGAAAATGTTTGTGATAAAGGAAATGGGGCTCAGCAGCCCAAGGCCAGGAGTAACACTGGGGAAGGAGACCATTACAATAGAAGTAGCACGAGAACATTGGACAACTTGAGGAGGCCAGAGAAGGAGCAGGCACAGAACGAAACGTAAAGGATAGAGGTGGACAGGACCCATCCTGTGGCACTGGAGAAAGTAGTCATGCATTCAGGGAAGTATGGTTTTTTACAGCAGCCATGCTCACGTCTGAAACACGTCCTTGGTGTTTTGTGGAAGTGGTTCATATTGGTATGTGGACACTGGCAGTAGGGGTTAGAAGTCAGAGGACTTGGGTTCTCTTTTTACTAGTTATGTGATCTTGGGCAAGGACAATTACATTCTGTGAAACTTTCTTTACAAGAGGACAGGGAAACTTTCACTCCTTTTTAAAATTTTTATTTTTTATTTTAGCAGCAAATATGCAGCACAAAGTTTCCAATTGTAGCCAAATTCAAGTGTACAATTCAGTAGTATTAATTATATTTACACAACATTGAGGTATCATCACTGACATCTGTTACCCAAAGAAGCAAAGTTCGTGGAAACTTTCCTTACTTTTATCCTAGGACTGCTATGGGACTTAATAATACAGAAGTTGCATGAACTGGGTTATTGTTTTGTATCTTCCTGTTATTGTAATAATTTTTTTGTAGACTGGGAAATTTTCCCCTTTCTATTTCACAGAGGCATTGTACAGGTCAGAGGAAACAATCCACAAGGAAACACTTGGAAAAATACAAAGCACTAAAGCCATATATTATTTTGAAAGCAATGCATTTATTTTTTGCTTTGCTTAGAGTTAAATAATGTTTGAGGCAGTTTGCACTGAAAGAACAGGTTCTTAAAATTAGAATCCATTAAAATCAGGGACTACTATAAAAGCCAATTAGCATTCAAGAGTCTATGAGAGCAGGGAAATTTCACTGGTAAATCTAGTCTAAATAAAACGTATATTATCATAATTTTTATTATTTAAATATAAAGATATGTTGAGCAGAAGGACTTTTATAAGATGTGATAAACATTTCTGGTCCAAACATATGGATTTATTCCAGAATAAAATGGCTATAATACTTTACTCTTGCCTCCAAAGAAACAGAAAATAGGATTTCTACATCCATATCCACAAGTGCCCCTTTATCTTTTTAAATTAATTTGCATGAGTGCTGATTATAACTGTCTGCTGAGATACCCAGAGCTATCTCACAGCCTAGGTTCATATTTTCACTTTCATTTTTCTTATTTTTATTTGCTGAGCACTGCTTGGCACTCTGTTGGTTGCTGGCGTTTCGTGTTTTGATCTCCATGTTGCTCATAATCTTTTGGGACAAGAGAATCATAAGTCAGATAAAGGAGAAGACGATGTGGCTAACTGGGAAGCACTAAGTGTGGGCTAAGAAATTCCAGAACTGGTAAAAAGGGTGACAGGACTCTATAAATCTAGTTCCAGGGTCATGGCTGACTTGGGATCATATCAAATGGAATTCATTAAGGAAGAGCTAGGGGATGGAAGCTCAACACTGGATAAGCCCCAGCAGGTGTAGCAGAAGGAGATGACAGGGTGATTCCTGCCAGTAGGTGAGCCAAATCAGTCACTCATGAAGTGACAGCAGAGCATGTTCACACAAACATCTCCAGTCGCTCCAGCCCAGGCTGAGTCTAGATGTGATAACAGGAGATATCCTTGGAATGTGAATGTATTCATTTGAAATGGAGAAAGTCCCTTTCGAAATAACTATAATGCTCCTACCTTTCATGCAGGGCATCCCTTGCCTTGATATCTCTGTATCTGGGCAGTGGAATTAACATAAGGTGCCTCTGTGGAGCATGGAATTAGACTAGATGCAAAAGAGGAGAGTGGGTATACACGTCTTTCAAAGCCTTCCACTCTGCTCCAACCTCTAATTCCCCTTCCATCCCCTCATTTGCTGTGCATGGCCCTGACTGCTACAAGTCAGTGTACTCTGAAGATTCCAGAAGGGAAAGACCTCATCTTCTCAGTTGTGATCATGCAAACCTGTCTAACATGCTTATCCAATCTGACCTCTGTGCCTGTTGGTACAGGAGGGGATCTGATCTCACCGCTCAAGGTGAAACCCTTCTGGGATTATACTTTATCAGGAAGAGTAATTGTTGGTTAATGTTTCCCTCTTGCATATATTCAACTTCCCAAAGTCAATCGGTTATGTTTAGTTTTAGTTTTAAACCTATTTAAGTCTCTCTCTTTAAATACATATACACACCCAAATCATGGTCTTCGTCCTAAACCCAGTTGGGTTCCACACATTGCCTATCTCAGTGAATGGCTTCACCATCAAACCAATTACTCAAGGTGGCATATTTGACATTGCCCTGTCCCTTATCTCTCATATCCAATCATAAAGAATGCCAATCCATTTCTAAATATTTTATGAAAGTGTCTATGTTTTTCATACCACCATCTCTCTAGTCCCTGGTGTCACAATCCCTTGATGAGCCTAAGGCAGTAGTTGCACTATTGCCATACTTGCTCTCTTATCCACACTACCACCCAGCTAATTTCTCTGAATTCATACAGGATCATGTCACTCTGTCACTTTCCATAACCAAACTTAAAGCATGTAGGAGGAGCTTTACTTTTATTAATATAACAAAAAAGTCCTTAATTTGGGCTAAAGGGTCTGCTTGACATTGCTCCTACTAACTTACTTCCCCACCTCATATAGTAAAAGGCTTTATATTTATCCACACTAATTTCTGTAATTTCCTTTTTATTTTTTCCAATTTTTTTTGGTAATAGCCTCTTAGCCATCACGTGCCTTCTTGCCACAGGGCCTTTGTACCTACGATACCCTTTGCCTGAAGCACCCATTCATACCCTTCCATACTGCTCACCTTTTAGAACTCAGCTCAAGCCTCACTTCCTGAAGGAAGCTTTTTCTCAACATTCTACACAAGCCAATTCTCCTTATTAAAGGTACTTGCAGAAACATGCTCTCCTTACCAGAGGTGCTCAATTTTGCATTTGTTTACATGGTTATTAATGCTTTGCTTCCCTATTAGACTCTAAATTCCATGCAGGGTGGACTATACAGTTTTTACTCACCTTTCCAATTCCACAACCTAGTGTCTGGTATATAAAAAATGCTTAATAAATATTTTTTGATTGGGGAAATAGAGCATAGTGGTCAAGAGTGCAGATTCGGAGCTGCAGCCAAGTTACAAAGTCCAGAGCTATGCGATCTTGGGCAAATCAGTTAACCTCTGTCTCCCAGTATCCTCTTATGTAAAATGGGCATTAAAAATAGTGTTTGCCTGATTGGAATAATTAATCGGTGGAATTAAATTAGCCAAATGTTTAGAACAGTGCCCCACAGATAGTGGGCACTTAATAAGCTGTGGTGATGGTAATGGAGCTTGAGGCTGATGAGTGGTCCTGATGCAGAATAGAGAGCTGAGCCATGCCAGGGAGGAAGTGGAGAACTGACTATTTCAGAGGCTATCCAAGGGGGAGGAATGATGAACATCAAGGCATGGGAACAATGATGTCACGTGGGAGTGGAGTAGATGGACATACAGGTCCACATGGCTGCCGCACAAAACCTGTTTTAGAAGGTAGGGGACCGAGTTTGAGAAGGAGGCCCACAAGAAAGAGCAGTCACGGTGAAATCTCTATTACACCGAGTATTGTGCAAAAATTTTGTGTTTTTCAGTATAATGTAGGCTTAGGTATATACTTTGGTGGACTTTATCTGGAAAAAAAAATACTCTTCCAGTCGGTTTCCCACTAACCACTCAGTATTACAGGATGCTTAGAATTCTCAATGTTAGCATGGCAGATAAACATAAGTACATCATCTACCTGCAATAAAACAATAAAGATAACTCTGTAGTCAGCCATAATTTTGGAATATCTTATGCACTATCTCTTTCCCTGCACCCCATCTGTCCTAGACAGGATGGTACATATAGTTGACTACATTGAACACATTTAATACAAAAACTGGAAAAACTAGCATCTGGTGCAAAAGGGAGCTATGATCTCACCTACACAGGTCCTTTGATCTTCTCCTAATACATAAGGGTCCACGCAGAGACACTGGAAGCTTCCCTTGGTGTTCTTGCATTTGGCAGAAGCATGGCAGGGAGGGTCCATTAGATCTCTGCATTCATTAATATCTGCACAAATAAAAGAAAGATCATTACATGGTTTAAGGAAGGAACTGGTTTTCCTAATCTCATACACACAGGCTACCAAAGTGTCAGTGTTGGTACAGCTCTCTTTTTACATATAAGTGAAGCCCCTCTTCCCCTATTTCTATCATTGATCCACAAAGAAGAAGAATATCACTTTCCATTTTGTGAGTTGTGCTTTCTGCTCCCTATGCTTTTTGTTTTTTAGGAGGTACCGGGGATTGAACTCAGGACCTCAAACATGGGAAGCAGGAGCTCAACCACTGAGCTACACCTGCTCCCCAATGACAGTTGGTTTTTTCGTTTGTTTGTTTGTTTTTAGAAGATACTGGGGATCAAATCTGGGACATCGTACATGGGAAGCAGGCGCTCAACTACTTGAGCTACATCTGGTCCCCTCCTTATGCTTTTGAAAAGAGAAAAAAGGAGTTCTCTTGATGTGAAGCATTTGGATAACTGATCCAATTACTGGGTTCTTCTGCAAAAGCCCTCATTTCCTACCAGCCCGTTTCACAAATTGTGCACTCTAAAACTTGCATGTTCTTTCTGAGCCCCATGCTTCTGCTCACACTAATTTCTAGCAGAGAGCTTTCTTCCTTCCAGATTACCTGTTGAGCTCCTACAGTCTTTCAAGAATGGTCTCAAACTATTGTCACCGTCTAACCAAGATGGCCATTAAGTGCCTTTTTTTTTTTTTGCTGCTGAATTCCATTGCAGGCAATCAATGTTTATGCAACTCCTCTGGCAATTAATACTGTCCTGCTTTTGATTCGATTCAATGCAATTTGGTTCAATTTGTTTCAATTCAGTTCAACTCAATCTAATCAGTGTCACTTGAATATAATGATGAATGATGCCGGTACAGTTCTTGATCTCAAGGGAGTCATACTACTCTGGGCTAGTGCTGGGGAGAATCACATCAACAATTTACAAGATGTTGAGATGGGTGTTGGAGGGGGTGTACCTCATGCAGACTTGGGAGGTCAGAAGAATCTCCCTCGAGAAAATTAAGTACTGGCAGAGACTAGAAGGGTGAGTTGGATTTTGCTGAGTGTATAGTCAGGGTTCTCTTGGGAAACAGAATCAACAGGAGATATCTGTCAATAATATGAGATTTTAAAAGAGTCTCTCACGCGACCGAGGGGATGCACAAGTCCAGGTGCCGCAGGCAGGCTGCAAACCGGGGGCTCTGATGAAAGTCCGATGAAAGGTCCTTGATGAGTTTCTGGGAGAAGTTGGCTGTCCAACGACGAACTGGGACATTCTCTCTGAATGCTGAAATCACTTCCCCTTTTCAGGCATTCAACTGATTGGATAAAAGCGTCACCCATTGCTGATGCAATCTCCCTGATTGATGCAGATGTAATCAGCCATCCACGCAGTAAACTCACTGGTGATTGAAGTCCATAAATGCTCTTGCATTACAATTAGCCCAGTGCTTGCTGGACCAACCACCTGGACACAATTACCTGGCTGAGCTGACACATTAGCCTAACCATCACACTAAGTAAATGAAAACCCCCAAGTAAGTGAGGGTGGCGGTGTGGGTGGAGCTGGAATAGAGCAAGCGTGTTCCAGGCAGAATAATTTTCCAACTAGATGGCAACTCTGAGTATAAGAACTCCGTGCCTTTGTACTCTCCATTCCGTCCCAGTAAAACTTTGCTACCCTCCTTGTGGGTTTTCGTTGCTGAGTGTTAGACATTAGACCAGGGGTCTAGAAGTTGATTTCCAGCCCTGGCAAATCTGGATGTGCTTGTCAGGTCACTGAAGGTGTCTGGATCTCCTCCTCTTCCTCTGCTGTGAATGAGGAACGCCCCACTACCTCTCACAGGCTTCTTCTGCCTAAAATCTACAACCTATCACTCGATTTCTCACACTCGAGTTGCCAAATAACTTTCTATATAACTGCTTTTTTTTTTTTCAAATAATGTTTCTTTCCTGGCCAATTCCAGGAAGCAAACAGCAAAATGTCAAAAGAAAAAAAAAATACTATATACTATTAAACAGGTAATATATAAATAGAATACATATTATTAAATATATATTTAATATATGTATATGACCCTCTGTTAGGAGGGAATAAAAATTAACATATACTGAACTTTTGCCAAAAAGTCACTTTTTAAACTCAAAGTAGTCCCTTGGCACAGGTACTGTCAACATCCTATAATATCGGGGGAAACTGAGAAAAATGAACTTGGCCAAGGTCCCATAGCTAGGTGGAAAAGCTGAGGCTCATGCACAGGTAGACAAAGACTCTGGCACCAGACTCGGTGCTCTTAACCACCACCTGGTACTCATTTCTCCATGGGCAAAAGAGAGAAAAGTTCAAGCTTACGCAATGTTCAGTGTCAGTATATATCACATCAGGTAAAATCACAGGGTCTGCTACTGGGTTCTGGTTTCTGTAGTCTATATTCAAGTGCACAGATGGAGTGGTGGCACAGGGCTGGAATTTGATTTAAGGGAGACCTGGGTTTTGCTCCAGACTGCCAAGTCCTAACTCAGAGATCTAGAGCAAGATACTTGCCTTCCTGGGCCTGAGTTTTCTAATTTATAAAATGGGTATAATTATGTAGATTGTGAAGAAATGCTATGAGAATCAAAGATAATGCATGAAAGAAAAACCTACCAAAGTATCTAGAATATAATTGGCACTCAAAATACTACTGCTATTAATAATGATATTAATGGTAATAACAGTAATAATAATAATATTGAAAGGGTAAAGGAAATCGCACGGGCTTAGAGCTACATAGAGTTACTAGTTGAAAACAGATGTTCAATGAATTGGAATTGTTGGCAGTTGTCTTTTATGTTATAAAAGGTGTTTTGAAATATTACATTTTTAGCTAACCATGTCAAGACCTTTTAACATATAACAACTCTTTTAGATAAAACTGTGTCTAGAAACCACCCCATCTGCATTCCCTAATGTAGAACTATGAAGAGTTTATGGTAAATATGACTGCATATGCAGCCTTGCCTTGGAGAGAGGGAGGGAGAATATTCAATTAGGCTTGCTTTTGTCATTAGAGTATGAAAAATGTCGTTGCCCATTAGTGCTTGCAACTCGAATTTTCTCTTTCTCATCTAATGGAATGTGAAAGGTAAATGGACAAAGAGTAAAGATCTCTGATCGTGATAAACCAGCTCTGCCCAGTGGGCTCTTTCCCATTTACCCCCAGGCACGGTTTCCCTCTGAACTGCTTTGTGTCCTCTCAACTTCTCTATCTCATCCACTCTCTCTTTGGGCTCTGACTTAGCCTACCTACAGCCAGTCTTTCATAATCAGAAGCTGAAGTCAGAGACTAGGATATTTGGTCTCTTTGCTCTATGATTAAGAACCTGAAGAATGTGCAACAAACCTACACTGGTTTGGATAATGTTATTCTTTACAAAGGAGAAGGACAAATAGTGTCGGGCGAGCAGGATCCCTGAATCCCTGTATCAATTTGCACAAAGGCATAGTCTTTGCTTACCTGGCCAGATTATTTTTCAAGAAAGCAACAGACTGCTTCCCCAAATCTCCACAACTAGCTCACAAACATCTGCCCAGATGCCTCCTTTTCCCTAAGCAAATTTGTACTGATTGCAAATCTTACTTTCCCTAATAGACACAGAAGCATTTATTTGTATTCATTTATTGCATAACCTCTTGACAATAACAAGTGCAGAAAGCCACAGACAAATAGCTTTTTATCTGTTTTGAATTCACAACTTAAAAACTCTCAAAAGAGACGTATTACAATTCATTTGCCAGGTTTTTTTCTTCATCAGATTTTTACGGGGATGGATTTTAGTGGATAAGTAGGATTTGAATAGAGAAGAGTACAGCAAATCTCATTTGATTTGCTTTATTAAATATTCAATTAAGCCTGTAGCTTTCCTTTCTGCAGCCATAGACATGTTGATAAGCTGATTTTGTAGAGGATCAGCTTGAGCACTTACGTACACATCAATTTACTAAAGAAATAAATAGTTCCTCTTCTGGTATATTTAAGAGTTTTTGTTTTTTATTTCTTGTAATTCCTAATATAGAAACTTCCAGTGTAGGGCATAGATATGGTGAAAATATTTGTTTATATAAATGAGAGCATTTATTCCATGACTTTATCCCCATTAAGCTTTTTGCAATTTGTTTATTTTTAAGAAATTACGTTTTAGTGTATACAAAACACTGAGATATATAACCTCTCCTTCCTCTTCCCATCTCACTCTGCAGAGATAAGTAATAATAATGAGCTCCTGTGTACTGCCACTCCTTTCTTCATGTTCATGAAAACATTTATAAATATGATATACATAAATATATTTCACAGCTTTTAAAAATCAAAGTGGGTATTCATTGTGCACATTACTCTGTAATTTGCATTTTTTACTTATGGACTGTATCCCAGGTCAATATAAACACTTCTAATATACTTAGCATGATAGTTAATAGTATGTCTATATAATAATTTAAACAATTATTTCCGTGTAGGTGGACATTTAATTTGTTTCACTACAAATAATATTGCAACAATCATGCTGATGCAAATGGATTTATATGCTGGCACTTTTATATTTGCAAGCCAGATTTCCAAGTTGAGTTTGATTAATTTAAATTTATGCATGCATCATAGGAATGCCTTATTAGCCTCTCCCCCAACAAAGAAAGGAAAGATTCACATTCATTCCAACAAATAGGTGTGTGTCTCTATTTCCTAAGATCCTCAAAAACATTAGATGTCATCAACCTTTTAAATTATAACTAAACATAGCATGTTTTAAATTTAATTTTCCACTTCTTTGATTACTAGTAAGATTGTGCTTCACCTATTTATTTATTTTGGCCTTTTCATTTTCTTTATTAATTATCTGCCTATATATATGTTTGCCTATTTTTCTATTGAGTCTAATACTCACAGTTTTAAAACTAATTCCCATTACAGGAAAGCATAGTCCATTATGTACTCAACCATTTTGCACCTGTCCATTCATTGACACATATGGTAAGGATGTTCAGAAAAAAAAAGTCTGCAAAATAAGTAGTGACAAGTATTGACAGCACACTTATTGTGGCCTAAATCCCTTCTAACTCAGGGTTCTTTGGTGAAGTTCTAGTACAAAGTCACTTTCTTTTTTTCACTGATTTAATGAAAAGGCAAAAATATTCAAGTGAACTGTTCCTAAAACCAACAGGTTGCCAAATCACTGAGCTTGGAAAACAATCATAACCAGTCTTTTGAACCTGTTCATTTATTTATTCACTCATCACGCCCCATCTAACTCCATGAAGGTACGTCTATATTCCATGGCACATATTAGAAACTCAATAACTATCCGTTGAGTAAATGCATTCAATCTCTTCTCTATGACCAGCTCTTTAAAGAATTCACAATGCAGAATAGGAGATACATTTGTAAAATAATTTTCACCATTTTTCGAGCACTTACTGTGCTAATCACAGTAGCTACATAGTACATAGCTTTATTCTATGTACTATGCATTTATTAACTAATTTAATTCACAATCAGTGAAGTAGAGATTATTATCCTCATTTTAATTTGAAATGAGGCACATAGAAGCTAAGCCAGTTTTGCCAAAGTCATATATCCTGTACAGGATGGTGACCTGTTCTAGATGGAGACCTGGTTGAGGGTGAGTTGTATGAGATGGGATGGGTGTGAAAAGAACTCTGAAATAAAGGAATGATTTTGATGGCAGTCTTAACATTGCCTACAGGAGTCGAAAAGACATTCCAGATTTAGGAAATAGTATAAGCAATGTCATGGACACTTGAAAGTCCGAGCATATTTAGAGACTGACAGGTCAGTGCTGATGGAGTGGAGGATGCACGGAATTTTCCTTTACTTTTATATTCCTAAGCCTTTATCACTCTTTTATTTATACCTCAAATATCTCTGGGAATAGAGTAGTCAGGTGATAAGCCCCTAAAACTAAGAACCAAAAGAATACAGAGGGATTCAATGTAGCTCAGTGGTTGAGTGCTGGCTTCCCACATATGAGGTCCCGGGTTCAAACCCTGACCCCGGTACAGCAAAAATAAACAAACAAACAAACAAACAAACAAACAAAAGGAATATAGAAACTCTCCAGGTATTTAGGCAAAGAAGACATAAGGCATACACATGAAGTGTCTATCACATGAAGGCTTAATGAACATAAAACATGCAAGGTACGAAACCCTGAAGCAGACAGCTTGTTTTTCCCCATTTTACTGCCAAACATGAAAACAAAGTATCTTGGGTAAAGTGGGCATTTCAATATTACATAGCCAGTAAACCAGAACAATATGAAAAACTTCCAGATATGTTATACCTTTCCTCCTAAAAGATTAGCTACAGAATCTAATTATCACGAGCTAATAAAAGAGGTAGTTAACAGTGATAAAGAAATGCATACAGATGTTGCCTCAATTTACAGAACAGTTGGGTTCCTGTAAAGTGAGGTTTCTGGAAAGTGGCTCTCTGAGAGGAACACCTTGCCCCTTGTCTTCCGTGGCTTTGTCTCTAAACTCTGGGTAGCTTCTCCTTGCCCATTATCATCACAACCAAATCTAAAACAGAAGTTGTTCTCCTTGGGCTTTCATAGCTTATTTCCTACTTGTGCGAATCAGGGAGTCTGAAGGTTGTTGCAGCACTTTAAACAAAGACTTTTCCATTCCAGGCTAATATTTTCGTTGGTAATAAATTCCTTCACATAGTAGCAGGCTTCACATCTATTTGTTTCCAATCAGTTCTGCATGCCATTAACTATTTTCAAAGTTATCTCCTAGTCATCATTCTCAAAGCAACGCTATTTCTTTGCTTCCTTATTCCCTCTTTCTCAACTTAAAGACAGCTACCTGGAGTGTACCTGAGACACCTGACTTGCATGGGCACACACCCCGCTAAACTGGCAGGTGCCACAAGACTGAGGCTCAATGGCTCTTTGATGTTCACAGCCCCTCTCAGGCTTATTTTTTACTACCTAGAGTCTAGAAAAAGTTGACTCTTACAAACTTTCACAGATGAAATTGTTGGATTCCTTTTGTGTGTTTTTTTTTTAATTTTCTGCTTAAAAATCAGCCAAATTCTTACATGAGTGTGTCTCTTTCTTTTAATACTTTGCAATATGCAGCTCGTTAAAAAATAGTGCATCCTATGCTATAGTTCTCATTCCAATCTCTCCCTATAGATATATAATTTTGGTAGGCAATTGGTCTTCCTTTCAAATTATTGCAGATGAGAGTTTGAACCAATGTTTTACAATGGCATAAGATGAGTATCCTTGATCTCAGCTTCCAAAATGAATTTCCTTACTGGCACCCACTTGCTCACTGAGCCAGATCACCTATTTTATGTTTTGCTATGGGGGAATTTCTGAATTGGTTAAAAGATTAGTTGCTTTAAGAGGAAAAAAAGTCCCTAAACCTCAGGATCATAGTGCATAAAGGTTATTTAGGTTTCATAAAACAGGCCAGTGGGAATATCACTGGTCTGCTGGCTTTAGTGACTCAGGTACACAGGCTTCTAGCACTTGGCAGCTCGGCCGTCTTCAGCACATGATTTTCCCAGGTTTCCCCAGTGTCATACCCTTTCCAAGTTGTCAGAAGGGAGAAAACAAGTGAAAGGTAGCTCTTGAGAGTTTCTTTAGGGTGGCCTGGCAGTAGCTAGCACCACTTGTGCTCTCCTTTCATTGGCTAGAACGCAGCACATGTCCACACCTCGATGTACAGAAAGTTGGGTTGCTGTAAATTGAAGATTGGAACTGTAGTCCAGTTATATAAGCTACACACTCCAGGGTGGGAGAGGGTCTTAATCTGTAGATTCTTAGAGTGTAAAACATTTTTCCCCTCTTTTGTTTCATTTAAGAAATTGGCTCTATATGTTATTTACTATAAACTTTCTGTATGAATTGGCTTTCATCATTTCTCTTTTCCTGTTTACCTTCCCGGTCAGTCATGTTTTGATGAGGACTGCCTTGATGCTTCAATCATGCTCCATTACTGAGAACATCTGATGAAGAAACCTGGTTAACTAATGAGAGAAAAATTTATTTCCCTGCCAAAACAATTCCTGGGAATATTCGTTATGCTTAGAAGTGCCTTTCAGGGAATGAATAGATATTCAGTGACATTTATTATTAATTCCTATTTGAAAAATGCAGATTATATTTTTGTAATTAAGTCATTAATAAATAAATGCCTTGTTAAATGACTGACCTTTACAAATAGGTGGCTGGAAATCCCATCCTTTGTCTGTGCAAGTGATCTGTGCTTGTCCTTGAAGCTCATATCCATGACGACAGGAATACATCAAGACACGTTTTCCAGATTCATCACAAGTCACAAAGTCCCCATTATCCACTTTATCTGGGAAACTACACTTGTCATCTATACAACATTGAAATGTCAAAATAAGGTAAAACTCATTCTTTCATCTATTCCTCCCCTACACTTGGGACTATATTCAATTCCTCCTTGGCTTCTGAAGGATATCACTTCAGCAAATTTCCCTCTCAAGGGATTCTTTCTCTTCAAAAAACAAACAAAGCACAATTTCTCCTCTCTTAATTAAATCTCCACCTCATTACCATCTAGCTGCTTTCCTACAGTAAAACTTCTGAAAGACTTGTCTGTCCTTGTTGTCTCTGATTCTTTTCCTGGTCTCTCTTAAATCAACTCCCAATCAAGCTCTTACTTCCCACAGCAAAAGAATTGCTTTTAGCATCAACAATGGCTTCCACATTGCCAAATGCAATGGATAATCCTCATTCCTTATCTTATTTTAAGAATCAGCAGCATTTGACACAGTTGATCGCTCTCTCCTTCTTGAAATGTGTTCTGCAGTGGGTTTCTCTAGAAAACTCAAACTGCTGCTTCCATCTGACCTCACTAGTATCTCCTTCTTGGTTTCTTTACTTGTTCTTATCTTTTCACCCTCAAAATACAAGAGTATCTGTAGACTCAGTCTTTGGACCTCTTCTCTTTTCTCTATGCAATAACTCTCTAGGTGACTTCAGTCAGTTTCTTGGCATTACACACCACCTCTACAGGTGGCATTTACAGATAAATCCCAAATATATCTAGTCCAGACCATTTCCTTGAATTCTACTCTTCTATGTCTAACTGCCTTCTGCACGTCTCCACTGAAATGCCTAATAGGCATCTCAAACTTAACATGTCCACAATTGAACTACTAATCTTCTGCTCCACACTTGCTTCATTCACAACCATATCTATTTGAATAAGTGTGAATCCATCTTTCCAGTTGCTTGAGGGAAAACCCAGAAATTCTCTTTTGGTCACACCCTGCATTTATTCAGTCAAGAAATCATGTATGTTGACTCTTTCTTCAAAATACATCCATAATCTGGCCACTTCTCACTACTTCTACTGCTACTACTTGGGGTCCAAGCCATCATCATCTCTTTCTTTCCCATGGAATAATGTAATAGCTTCTCAACTGTTCTGTCTGCTTTTGCATTTGCTTCTCCAACCACTAGTGTATTCTCAACAAATAGCCTGGGGAATCCTATTAAAATATATGTTAAATCATGTGTCTCTTCTATGCAATCCATTTAACATCCTCACAAGGGCCAAGAGGGTCTTATGCAGTCTGGCCTACCTGTCTTTCTGATCTCATTTCCTCCTTCTCATCTCCTCACTAACTTCATTGCAGTCTCTGTCTACCTCCTTATGGTTCCTTGAATTCCCCAGGCATGATTTTGCCCCAGAAGCTTTGCTCTTGCTCTTCCCACTGAAGGGAACACTTGCCACCCCCACTTCTCGGTGAGGTCAACCTTACCTGTCGGTTGTACTTGTAAATCCCTTCCCTCCAACCTGGCCATGCTGCCTTTCTCCATTGAATGTATGGTATGTGATATATTATATACACTACTTATTTATTTTTATTGGCTATCATCTCTACCTAGAACCTAGAATGTAAGTCTTGTGAAGGTAAATATATGCATATGTGTGGGGTATATGTGCATTTTTATTTCAGGTGTATTTCCAGCACCTGGGACAGTGGCTGTTACATAGGGGCTTCTAAATAAATAATTCTTAATCTCCTGCCAGGCTTTGTGTAAGACAGAGTTGGTGCCATAAATAAGAAGAATAACGTAAGTATTTCATGCTGTGTATAATTGGGATTCAAAAGATGTAATTTGTATGATTTGATCTGCCCTATAAGCATGTATAATACAAAAATTGAAGTCAGAAAATCTGGTTTTAAGCTAAGCCTTGGCTCTGCCATTTAATAAAAGAGTCACTTTGGTGGGTGCCATGTGAGCAGTGAAATATCTCATTTGCTAAAATAAATTCTAAATGATCTTCAAGTTCTTGGTAAGCCTTATGCCTTCCTGGAAGCCCTTCTCTATATAGCCAAACATTTCTTTCTTCCTTCTCACTTAAAAATGCATCATCTAATCTGGTGGTTCTCAACAGGGGTGATTTCGTCTCTCAAGGGGCATTTGGCAATTCTGGAGATAGCTTTGTTTGTCAGGACTCTGTGGGATGCTACTGGAATCTAGGCTGTGATCAGGAGTGCTGCTAAATATCTCATAATGCATAGCACAGACCCCAGCAACAAAGAATTACCCAGTATGAAGCGTCAAAAGGGCTGAGGTTGAGAAACCTAATCTAATCAGTCACTTAGCACTTACATCATTATACAAAGGTATTTAATTAACTCTTTCATCCATCAGTGACTTTTTAATCGGGGTGGGGGTTCCATGCTGATTCGTTTTTTTTCAGACCTCCAAATGCCTCCTCCCTTTGAAGAAGAGGCACTCAGGAAACACCAAATTACAAGTATATTCACTTAGTACCCTTGAGAATATAAGAATCATTATTGATGTTATTTTCTCAAACAGGGCTTCTTAAGAATCAGCTCCTTTGAGAAATTATGCTTCCTATCATTAAACCTATGCATTATAATATTATTTGTAAAAGAGGCTTAATTTTACCTTGATGAAAGATTTCCCGCCATACGTCCAAGTTCATGCCTGGAATGTTTTCACATGATTCAAAGTCTTGGGGAGATTTTCCAACTTGAAAGGCATCAACTGGCACCCTGGTGAGGCCAGTGTTGTCACAGATTATTCGGGATAAAGAATGCTTTTCCAGTTCATGCCTTTGAGCTTCAGTAAATATGTGGCTGTTTTCCCACCAAAACCTCCACAGAATGAGAGAGCAGGATAAGAATACTTAAGTAGAGGACGCCTCTTGGGTCATTTTCTATTTAGTGTATACATTAAATGCCATCCTGGCACATTGCCTCATGCCAAATATTCTCCACAGAGCCTGTGAATGAAGCTGATCATGGCTTATAGTCAGAAATATGGTAAATCAATGTGTAGCTCAGAGACTAATGCAGAACTTTCCAGTTCAAGTTGAGTCTTCTGAGGAAGTGGAGGAGGAAGTGAGGGGGAGAGACACTCCACGATTTAATGTGATACTGACTGGCTTGAAGAAACCACATTTTATGGAAAAAGTTCCTTATAAACCATTATTTTAAAAATTTCAATCTATTTTGCTGTATTGTTTTTTACCTAAGGTAAAAGCAAGTATAATGACCACACAAATGAATTATTTTGGGAAGTACTGCTATTTATACTGAAGCCAAAATGCTGGGTGGGCCAGCCCATCTTCAGTCTTTATCTTCAGGCCATGATTAATCAAAGAAAATTGAGATATTAGGATATATCCAAACCCTCAATTTTCTCTGAAAATATTAAAGTTGTTGACAAAGCCCCAATAATGCCTTACCTGAATGCCATAACTCATTATATTTCCCTTTATCATATAAAAGTTTTCTCCCTTCCTACAAGGGAACAAACATGTGCAAAATAATTTTCATTATATATTAATTAGTTGAACAAATTTCTGTATTTAGGAGATAATCAATCATAAATAATCAAGATAAGGAATGCACAATATCACTTGAGGAATGTGTTCACAACTTCCGATTGATTATTTCAAATTGTACTCTAATCAAAGATAGCATAATACACACATGAAAAAGTTTAAATTGAAGAAAGATGCCATTGTCTGAATTAGTGGTTGCCCATGACCTATAGTATTTCAAACCATAGAAGTTCTGAGTAAGTCAACTTCTCCTCATTATTTCTCCCCGGGTTTTTCAAACTCTTTGAAATGTTGCATCTCAGAAATTAATGATAAATGATGCAATTGAAGAAAAAGGAATGCAACCTTAAGGTGTGGTTAATGTGCTCTCTTGTAAGAACATGAATATTCTTGGAAAAACTCTGACTTAGACACAGCGATTATAAAAAACAGAAACGGTTATATAAGTATTATTTTTAAAAACTCCATTGTTTTGGTCTGTGTGCTCCAAAATTACCAATTCACCATTTGTATCAGTTTCTACTGCGACATCTGGAGATTAGTGACTTAGATTTAGAAGAAGAAGAAAAAAAAAGAACTTGCTTTTCTAACCCCCCTCTGGCTATACAAATTTTAAAACTCTAGATTGAAATTGAGGAGGGAGCAACAATGTGTAAGGACAATATATGTGGAGGAAAGAGCTGGGCTCTTCAGCTTTCTGCTACCTGCAGACAAAAACTTTCCTTGGTTTGGAGGTTGAACACAAAAAAACAGGAGAGGCAGCACGGCTGCCCCAATTAAAAAAGCACTCTCTGGCCCTTTTCCTTAGCACCTACGTCTGAGTCCACCCTTTCACGTTCATCAGGAGTTGTCAGAGAACATCTAAGGACGGAATACAGTCTCAGAGCGACCGCGACATGAGGGAACACGCGATGTTCCCGCGATGCCTGATTATTCATTCATGTGATTAGATGATATGAAAATTTCAATAATAGCCTTCTTATGTGCTGAGACTATGCTATGCCCTTTGCATTTATTTCATTTTTATCATGGTAGAGAGAAATAAGTTGCCTACGGTTAGATACACATTGGGTGATGGAGCCAGTATTTGAACCCAGAAATAAAACCGATACAAAATACTATCTTTCTTATAGAATATAGATGTAACTGATTGCAAATACCTACCGGTCACCCTCCCTCAGGGCCTTCATTTGTTTTCCAATGATACATGCAAACAGGGGACCTGTTCGAGCCCCTGGAAGGAAGTTTTCAGCTAAACCACCCAGCCATACGTCTATATTGTCAGGATGCTTGTATAAGTCCATTATCTTTTCAGTGACACCCCTGTTGGCAATGGCAGTGTTCAAGTCAGCTTGAGTCTCCAGTCTTGGTAAGCCACAGAATTCTCTCCATTCATTATAACCTACAAAAGGAAGAGGTGTTTTAAGCTTTTCTTTCACAGTGATCTGAATATTCATTCAGTTTACCTCATTACTTCTGTAGACCACTGAAACTTATCATTACAGCAATTTAGAGTCCTGTCCATAATTTCCAGCAACAGAAAATCACTTAATTACCCGATGCCCTAAAGAGTTCAATATGTTAAAATGTTCCAGCACAGACTTCAGGGGTCATATTAGAGAGTTTGCTCAATACAAGCTTGGCGAGAGCAATAACGCTGAATCCAAGGCACTTAAGTGTATTCACAATATTACCAAACCTATACTAACTTCTCTACAGAGCAATTGACACAGGATCCTTACTCTTTATGCAGTTGACATTCCATAATGACATTGAGACGGCAGAGAAAACACCAGCACGCTTTCACTTTCCTCGCTCCTCCCACTCCTGCACATATGTACATGGAAAGGGTCATAAGTGAATATCCTTATTTTCCTGACCAATTATCTCTTCTATCATTGCCTCCTCCACTGCTTTCAGGATAACCTCCAAACTTCCCAGCATGTCACATAAAGCTCTCGCAGTCTGGTCCCTGATTGCTTTACATCTTCTCTAATTGTCCTTCCTATTTTCCGTTCTATGATCTGAGCATACAAAACAGCTAGGGTCTCTTCCAGATTACCCTTCTCCTACACTCTGGCTTTGTCCATGATGTTGCCTTTTCCTGATACAATTTCTCCTCCCCTCACTCCCTTCTCCATGGTCCTACCCCTCCCCCATCTCTACCTTAGTTCCGTTACCCTAATGGTTTAAGTTTAGCTATAGCCTCTTCCAGAAATCTTTCTCCTCTTCAAAGTTAAGGGAGGTGAACATTCTAAATTGTACCCCTCTTAGCACTCCATACTGAATCTAACCAGAACACTTATCATGGAGCTTCATTGTGTTCTCTTTGCTTATCATTTGTGCCATCTGGAGTCCTTTTACTGGGACTGTTCCCTGTATTATTCCATGTCTTATGCATAGTGGGCACTCAACAAAAGTACTGTACAAACACACACAGACATGGAAATACACTTACGACGGAACTGATTCTCCTCAGCGATGCTGGGCATTCCCAAGAGAGAGAATTGGGGAACTCGTGCTGAGCCTCATGTTCACATGAATAAAACCCAAAGAAATTATCACATATTTTCCAGTTAACCTAGAAGGGGATCAGGAACTTGCATTCAGGGAATACTTAAGTGATGAAGAAGAAGCTTGCGGAGAGAAAGGAGAGAAAGCCTTTCAGGTACAGAAGACAACCTGGAAGAAGATCATTCTAGAGGAACGAATAGAAAAATGGAAGCAAGAAAATATTTATGAGATGTAAAAATCTAAGCTTTTAGACAACCACCATGCAATGCGGTTGGGTCCATTTCTGAGAATGATTCAAGTGTATGAGGAGCAAGCAAGTGCCTGAATTTTTTTCCTGTGCTCCTCACTAACATCAGCAGCCCGAGGGGGCTCAGTGACCTTGGTTAGATCATACAGCCTTGGCGCTGCCGCCTCTGGTGTATGTTCCTGAGAGCTGCCCTCTTGAGAAGCTGCGCTGCCTCTCAACAAACCTCAGCTTCAGCTACTTGGGAGGATGACCGTCTCTCTCTTACAGCCCCCCCATGCCTTCCTCACATTCTGGCACCACCACTGGTACTTCATCTTTATCACATTGTTTATGACATGTCTATTTTAGGCCAGTCTATTCTAAACACACGCAACAAAGTTGGTGAAAATCCATCCAGTTATTTTCCCCTGATTCACTAACAGATAAAATAGAAACACTCAATTTAGTTTATATAGAAAATAAATATTCCAGTGGTTGGCATAGAGCTTGGGGAACATAATATTTACTTCATTGCATATTTGCTGAAAGAATGCGTTGATTGTCAGGATATTTAAAACCTAAAATAACGAGGGAATCAGAGTTCTAAATTTAGGAGAGAAAGTTTTATACTAGTAAGAACTATTTTAAACAGTAAAAATTAATAAAAAATCTTTCAGCACCAGTATGAGATTGAGGCTTTGAATTTCACACAGAAAATAATTAGAAAGATACTTTCCTTTTTTTTTATTGCTTTAAGAAAGCATACATTCACATCTTACAACTCCAGGAAGACAATGTGAAATGTCTGGGATACGGTAAAGAGTAAACTGTGCTAGAGCTCACAGGACCGCACATCTAGGAATGTACAAACATTGATTTCAGAGGTCCCTGTTTATGTGGGATAGCAGAGGGAAAGAAATGGAAAACCCTCTTTGGAGTAATAGAGGTTGGATATTTTATTCATCCCTCCAAGGTAAAGCATAAAAGATTTCAAGATATAGTTGAGGTCATCATCCCGTCATTGTAATGAGCATTTCTCAGCAAAGTTTGCCATCTAACTTAGCCTTAGATCTAACTAATCTTTATTAAATGTTCATTGCATATGTGGCTTTCTTGTTACATCCACATTTTTCCACTTGCTGAAAGGTGCCTAAACTCTCTGTACATCAGTCTCCTTATCAGTTAAAAAAACCCCCAAAGTGATCATAATACAACCTCATAAGGTTGTCAGAGAAAGAAGAGTTAAGACATGCAAAATGCTTACAGCACTTTTTGGCACAAAGTAAGGATTCAATAAAATGTCAGCTCTTGTTATTGTTTTTGTTAGTGATGTTACTAAGGTTTGCTACCACCACCCTGACCTCTTTTCATGCACAGTCTCTAACACCCAGGACACCTTTATGAAGCAGACTTTGTTAGTAATTTTCATCAAAAGATGGATTCTTAGAATCAAAGCCAAGTCCGCTGAGTGAAGGCCCAGCACACTTGCCATTAAACCATTTTCCCTCTTTTCTAAGATCTTTCCTTATCCTAGTGTTTGCTCACTCAACCACGCATTCAGTAAACGTTTGCTGAGTGCCTATTCTGTGGCAGTCACTTTTCCAGGTGCTGGGATTGCAAGCAGCAGCAAAGCAAGGCCCCTGTCCCCATGGACCTTTCATTCAGCTTGGGGAAGGCCAACAATGAGCAAATGAAAAGTGTGGGCATAGAGGTATAATATTTCAATTAGTGCCAAGTGCTGTGGCAAAAAGTAGAGCAGGGCAAGGGAATATGCAGTGTTGGTGTGAGGGTGGGGATGGTAATGCCTCTAGAGCAGTCAGTTTATTAAAGTGACATTTAAGTAGAGACCTGAAGAATCTGGGGGAGGAGGCCAGTGGCTGCACAACTTATCAGCAGTGCAGTAAGTTGTCAAGCCCCCATGGTCACATGTGCCAGGTCCTACAATCGCTCAGAAGCCTGCTGGTTCTGTTTCTATGGAGAGCCATGACTGCTAGAAGCAGCCAGAGTATTCCAGGCAGAAACAACAGCAAGTGCAAGGGTCCTGGTGCAGGCAGGCACATGCTTGGTGCGTTTAAAGGACAAGAAACAGGTGTATCTGGAGTAAGAGGAGCAAGAGGAAGAGGATGTAAGATCACCTGGTGCACACAGAGAAGAGATCCTGTTTGCTTCCTTCCAATTCATGTTTAGCTTCCAAATATTTATAGCTTGTGCACTGGTTGATTTTAGTCCTTCCAGGTGCCACTGGCGAGGAAGGAATTAGGATGGAGGCTAATGAGCATAGAACATACTCTTTGATAAAAGCTTCCAAACTAAGGGTTAGAAGTTCCAGGAAAATAAAACCAACCTATAATAAGGACATCTGCATCTCTCAGCCTGAGATGATCAAAATGCACCTATTGACTGGTTCTAAAAATGAATGATGGGGTTAAATAAGACAGTGAGTGTAGAAGTTCTTTGAGAAGCTGTAGAGTGATTATATAAAGGTGAGAAGTGTTGAAAGAGGAGATTTAAGGGTTCCCCTATCTCAGAGGGTTTGGGAAGCACTGAGAAGAGTGAGTGGACTTTGCTCCAAGTCATGTGTGTATAGACAGTCACCCAACACATTTGTAGAGCACCTTCTGAGCATAAACTGGCAGGAAGAAGCACACGTGGCATGGCATCTCTCTTTGATGAGCATACAAGGCACAAAGAGAGACTAGATATGCACAGAGAAAATTAGATATCATGTAATGAAAGTCTTGGACAAGTACTAGAAGGGACCAAGCAGTAAAACTACAGGAGCTCAGGGAGAGAAGGCACCTGGTGGCTGTGGAGGTCAGGGAAAGTGTCCGAGAAGGGCAGTGAAGGATGAGGTGGATTTGCACAGGTGAGACAGGAGTGGAGGGCAGGGCTGTCAGGGTGGGGGTGGTGGACTGGGAATGGCAGGAGCAAAGCGGGGAGTAAGAAAGCACAGTGTGGCTGGCAGCTGCCTGACCTGAGAAAAGGAAACAAAGCTCACAGCGGTGGCCAGAAGAGTGGACTGCTGCTTAGTGATCGTCTTGATGGCTGCAGAATACTCGCTGCTGGTCCTTCAGGACATTCTGATACGGAGTGAAAGGGAAGGAGAATGGACGCTAACCAGCTGTACAAGCCCTGTGTACTGCAGACCGGCATCTGGGAAAATCAGGCTTACGCTTGTCATCATCTTCCTAGAAAACTCCTTCTCACTCTTGCAGGCGATGCTCCTTCAGCTAATGGGAGGCTCAGGAGCTCTTTACACCATTTCTATTGTCTAAGAAAAGCAAGAAGTGTCCTCTTTCGTGTAATGCACTAGAGTGATTTCAAAGCCCGTTTCTTAGAAGTTGGCAATAGATTTTACTTTAAGTCAGTCTCTCAAAGAACAGGTTGCTAATCTGCCAAATTACACAGCGAATGTGGGAGGCGAGCATTCAGAAGGGAACCCAGAAGCAGCAGCAGACCTGGCAGGCCGTGGTCTCGGCCCCTCTGCAAATTCAACGATGCCAGATCCAAAGTGCCTGAATTCGACAGCACAAAGAGCTTTTCAGTCAGTTCCTTATTCATCAGTTGACCTTGCACCTGCAATTTGGCTGATCTTGCAAGAAGGCCCCTTACCAGTGGGTCCAAACCACCTGGAAAATATTGAAAAGACAAAGAGATTCCTTGATACGTTCTGGAGAAACAGAATAACGTCTCCTATCATAAGCTATGCTTATTGTTTTAGCGAAGAGCTTTTCATAAGTTCATGAATTCACCTTACATGATCCCAAAGTTTTCAGAATATTTTTATAATCCTATCTTTGTTGGTGGATTAACATCTGTCTGATATCCATTCTGCACATCAATGACAATGTACAGAGCGATAGATCTTTAGAACTGAAGACGATCTTAGAGAATGAGTCCAGAAATTGATTTTTTGGTTTGATTTTTCAGCAACAGAAGTGTTATGATCGAAGGAAACACTTGCTGCATTCTAATGCACAGAAGAGTAAAAAAAAGACCTGGTTTGGCCAAAGGAGTGGTCAGAATGCCTAGAAACCCTCTGTTTTCACGATCTCCCAAAGCTCTATGGTCATCTCCACAAAACTCCTTGAAAAACTAAATGGATTGTCTCTAAGGGTCCTTACAACCCCAAGAGTATTTGAATCTCCAATTCCATAGAATAAAAGTCTTTTAGGGGGTCACATGGGCCCCACAGTACCTCCCAAAAAACAACTTTGAAATCACAATTTCCTTTGGCTTGTTAGGGTGACCTCCTTATCACCAAACTTCAGGTTACCTGGTAAAGGCCCTAACTGATCCTCTTACCCTCTCCTTCCAATAAGTTTTGCACGAGAACAGCTTATTTAAATGGAGAGAGAAACAAGAGTATACCAGCAATGACATAGTAATCTCCACTTTCCATTCCACTGCTATAACCACTTGGAGTTAATCCATTTTTGAGATAGGTGAGAAGCTTCCAGAGAGGCACAGGGAAGAGTTGGAAAGGAAAAAAGAAGGGAGTGTGAGGGGAGAAGAAAACGACCTTTCCAAAATCTTAGCCAATGAATTAAAATATTTTTCAAATAATTCACTGACAAAGGTAACCAATTTTTAACATTTTAAAGCTATATGGGGTTGAACATAGAAACAAATAAAATGTTTATCTACAAAGAAATCATAATATTATGCAATAATAAATGGGTATTTCTTCTTCATATATCTGAAATAATGGGTGAAGAGTTAACTTGCACTTGGTGCAGTTTATTCGGTGCATTTTGAAGAGCGTTAGGAACACGAGAGAAAGCATCTTTTGACGAACAGTTTAGCCTTTTAAAGTTTTGAATGAAATTATTTTCTCCATAAATATTGATCATTTGGATAGTATTCCACCAGATGAAAAAGCATAAAAGTTAAATACATGCCCTGGGCCTTACGGGGCTTCTAATTAGTTATATTCAAGAGAAACAAAAGGAAAGAACTTATAACAAAGCCTGGCTTCGAAGTAAGAAGCACACCTTCCCTGATGAGCCTCCATGGACTGAAGAAGACGTCGTGCAGCTGTAACCTGGGCAGATCTGGATGTTTCTGGAAGTGAGCATCCAGGCGCCTCACCAGGGGATGCACTGTGGCGTGCCCAAAGCGGAACGCAGCCGTGGAAAACACGTTGGACACTGTCGGGTTCACAGTGGAGTTATAGCCTTCGTAGAGACCCACATACCGCTGGAAAGCCTCAGGGCCCAGGATTTTTGGAATGTAATCTCTCATGGTTATGATCTATCGAGAAACGGAAACGAGAGCTTCTGAGCAGGGTCTGATTAGCAACGATGCCCAGGGCACGAGACAAGGGGTTAAAGTCGGAGCGAAGCAGAAGAAGAAATTCTTGAACAATTACAACCTTTTTTTTTTAAAAAAGATGTATTTTATTTTATTTATCACCCCCATCCCCACCCTTTTTGTTTGTGCTCACTGTCTGCTCTCTGTGTCCGTTTGCTGTGTGCTCTCTGTGTCTGCTCGTCTTCTCTTTAGGAGGCACCAGGAACCAACCTGGGACCTCCCATGTGGGAGAGAGGCTCTCAATCACTTGAGCCACATCAGCTCCCTGGTGTGTTGTGTCTCTCATCGCCTTTCCTCTTTGTCTCTTTGTTGCGTCATCTTGCTGTGCCAGCTCGCTGCACCTGCCAGTCCCGCCAGCTTGCCTTCTCCAGGAGGCAGCGGGAACGGAAACCGGAGACCTCCCACGTGGTAGGTGGGAACCCAATGGCTTGAGCCACATCCGCTTCCCAGACTTCATCTTGCGAGAAGGGGAGCATGCACCAACTTAAGGGAACAGGCAAAATAACACCAACCATTTCAAATAAAGTCTTAGTGGCTTTTAGCATTTATAGGATTAGATGGCAAATGTCAGAGGCGTCCTCAAACACTTGCCAGAAGCAGTGCTTTGGGCAGGGCAGACCAGATCAGGGCAGGCCATGCAAAACTTGGCTGCCACATAATATGTATAGAGTTAAAAATAGGACTGCCACCTGCTTTTGCAGTTTCAGAGAGAAGAAAAAAATTTCCATCCAGAACTATCTTATCACTATGCCTACCACTTCATCTACCATCACTCCATTAACACCTTAACTTAAATGCACAAATTAGAAATCTAATCACTTCAAGGAATTTTGGCACAAAGAACTGAAGACTCAAACCAGTATGACTTCTAATCCTATATTTGGTACTTCTTAGCTGTGTCACTCTGGACTGTTCTCTTAATCTCTCTGAGCCACTATTTTCTTACGCGGAAAAGCCGTTTCATAGAGTTTTGTTAGAATAAGAAAAAATTTAATATGGATGTATATATATACATGCACCCACAAATAAGGCATTTGTATATGGAAGATCAAGATATGTTAGTTAACTCGATCCCCCCTCCATGTTTAAAGGAAATGATACCCAAGATATTGGAGCTCATAAATTAAAAATTTAAGCAGGGAGTAAGAGCCCTGGATTATTTTTCCTTCTTTACCCTTCTGAATTGTCTTCACAACTCCTTGTTAGGTCTTTGTAAGAGAGTCACTGAAATACAGTGGGGAAAGGGGGGGGGGAAATAAATAGTTTCATTTAGAAACTGGATTTCTGCTGTGGATTTTATGAGTGTAAATTTGTACATTTTTGAGCTACCCTGCAACAATGAATGGCACTGTCTAAAATTAAAGCACAGACTTTCACAATCAGGTATGAAAATGAAAAAGGAAAGGATACTATTTGCTAATTTGACCAGCTCTCTGTTAACAAAGTTTTCTTGCCCTGCACTAAAACTCTCAAATAGAATTTCTCTGAAAGGTTGTGTTTGTTTTTTTTTCATGGATGTTCAGAAATTCCATTTGCAAGCTTAGCAACCAATGCATATTCCCAGGGCAGTAATGGGCTGGGTAGTAGCATCTCAATGGGAATAAAGAAGAACTCCTTCCCCTCTGTTTACCACGGGTCATCATGGTGCAACAAATGAGTCCCCAATAATACCTGATTCCTGGAGTTTTTGTGAAGATTAAATCAAGGAACAATGTGTGCTAAAGTGCTATGTCAGTGGGAAATTATGGTATAATGATAGAGTCTTGTAATTACTATTTGACACATAGGTCCCAGAAGAATTATGCACAAGGAGTCTGTCTTTAGGCTTAACAAATTTCAGCTATACAAATCATTGTCAGTTTGTTTTGTGTTTTAAAGAGACTATTTTGGTCAATAAACTGCATCAAAATGAGGCATAAACCAATAGTAATGATTGTCTCCTAAAGACGACTGAACAAAAGTCAAGGAAGGGCCTTATATTTTAGCCTATCTATCAGTTTAGAAAGGCAAACTATTAAGGCTCACGGATTGCTTAAAAAATAACAAATATTATTTACATATAAATTGGTATTTTAAAGACCAGAAACCAAGCAATGAAAAAAGATTGGGTTGCTTGGCTTTCTGCCCCCAGCCAAAGGACTAAATCCTATTCCAGCACTATGCAAAGTTTCACCTTCAAGACCTGGACATACAATAAATGAAAGGGGCTATACAAATGGTTCTAAACTGATGTTTCAATCTCTGTGCTGGTCCACTGATCAGCGAGAAGTCACCAAGCTACAAATCAGCATTAGGGAGAGTAGTTATGATTTTATAATGCAGACACAGTCCCTCAATTTCAGATATAATTTGTAAGAGCACAGTTTTTGGACCACAAATATATCAAAGTAACTTCTTCTGATGAGACAATAAGGTTAATGTGGCTTTTCACATTCAGAACATGTGTGGCATCTTTTATTCTCTTTAATATTCTTTGATTTCTTCTCACTACAATAGAAGGGAAATGGCCTCTCTCTTCACAGCCTAGGGACATGAGAAAACTTTAAATTCAAGTGTAAACTACTTTAAGGACAGCTCCTACATTTCTCCTTTACCTAAAGTTGAATTTGTGATCCCAGAGGATGGCAACCAACCCAGGGTGACAAAGGAAATCCTGAAAGCATTTGCTCTTAAAAGTTTTCATGGCTCTTCTAATTCCCAGAGTCACAAATAGCAAACTAATACCCTTTTAACTGATTCCACTTCATATATCTCTTGCATCTTCAGAGTTTGACCTTGTCAGAGATCTGAAAAGTGCATTTCCTCTATTCACCACTTTCTCCATGGTCTGATGAGAAATGTCAATTGTAAGATATTATGCTAAAATACCAGAAACTCTTCCATGGCTAGCTGCCAAGGCAGAGGCACTGCCATCATTTGTTCTAACCAACGGAACTTTAAAGATTTGAATTATCCAAGTAGTTCTTCTGAATTTTCATGGCAATTCTTCCAAAAAATCCCTCATGCTGTTTCCTTAGCTCAGTCAAGTGGGGAAAATGGCTGCTGTGAATTATTGGGGCTGGAATGGAAATAATAATGTCAAAACTGGGAACTGTTTGAATCAGCTCATTGTTCTTATCACCTCCTTGCCAATCTCTCCCAATCTCTGAAAGATGGGGTGGGGAGAAGTTTCCTTCCTCTGCCCTGGACCTCTTTTTAGGCTCCAGCTCTCAAAGAAGCTCCCTCCTCTTGCCTCTTCTCAGCTAGACCTTTGATCCCATGCCCGTCCTTGCCCTCCTCACCCCCTCAGAGGCCTGACACTTTGACGTGGTCTCTGCTGACCTTCGTGGCCCAGAGCTGTGGGTTGACCAGTCCACTTGCATACTCACCTTTCTGACTGCAAGTTCACCTCATGGACTCGGTCTGCTAATTACATTAAGGTGGAACCTGAGCACTGTCCTCTCCACCATTCCTCCTTGGCTTTGCCTACACCAACAGACCCACGTGGGTCAGGTCGTAGTTGTCAACAAACAGGTGGTGGCCTGGAGAAAAGCCAGGGTTAGGATGCCAGGACAACTGACGAATGTCAACATCAGAGTGGGGAGGAGATACTGGGAAGTGTCTGTGCAGGTGAACTGTAGTCGACGGCTTTTCTTTTTGGAAGGAGGCTGCTCTGAAAGGCTTTGAACCACGCTGAATGAGGTGTGGTTTCACTAGTTTCGGCTGAAGTCATCAAAGATGGATCTTAATCTATTACTTCTTCCTCCCTTCCTTCCTTTCTCCCTTCCTTTCTTGATGCCTCAATTATTGCACACACATTTCTTTTGATTCTCCTTAGTGTAATAACCTCAGTGCCAATTCCTTCTTTAACTCAAGTGGGCTCTGAGCTCCTTTTGGAGAAGGAACCTGGCCTCTATACCTTCTTCTCTATATTCATGATTTATGGATACCCGGGTGAAGTTTCTTAATCGAATGATAAATTCTAATCCCCTCAAAAAAATCGCAAATGGGTCTTAGGGTGAGAGTGTCAATTTCTGTACACCTATAACTTGATGTAACTTGAAATTTAATATACAAACTCCCCTAAGCTATTAAGAGAAAGAAAATCAGATAAATTTTTGCCAAGAGGAGAGAAATGCTCTATTGACAATAATTGAAAAAAGTGTGACAGTGAAGGTTCTGCAGCAAAACACATTCTTTGTCTGCATTCAATTTAATTACAAAAATAATTATAGGGGAAAAAAATCACAAAACACTACAATAGTGACCTCACAGAAATGTTATATGAACATATGAAACAAGTAACAATAATGTGCATTAGTAATTCTGCTAATAGAAATAATTTTCTCTGAACTTTTTCTGCATTTCTTTCTTCTTTATCATGTTTTTTCATCAGTGTTATCCCCATCACCAAAAATAATATTACCATAGCCATTGTATTTATGTGACAGACACAATTTCAAGTACTTTATGCCTAGGCTTTATAATGCTCACAAATCCCTTCAAGATAGCTAGTATTAATTTCAGCTTAATTGAGTTAACTAAGGCCCAGAGAAGTACTTTGCCCATGCAACCAGTGAATGGAGGAGCCAGACCTGATGCAGGCCCAGCTGCCTCTAAAACTTTAGCCCTTTCTACGGTAGCATGTCGTACAAAAACTAGATGCAACTAAGCCTAAAGAGCCATCTGAACTGGGAATTTGAATAAATTCCACGTCTAAACCCTGCTTTCTGGAGGCTTACTATTCCTCTGCTGCTGAGTTCACCCATATCAGGAAGCATGCAAGGTCCCCTGAAGATGTCGGCGGCTCCTAGTGCCCTCTGTGATGAGCCTCATGGCCACCAACCAATCAGCAACCGTGGCCCAGCTTGTCCTCCTTTCCCTTTCAGAGATCACTCTCCCCTAAGAATAAATGTGAGGTCCATTAAGGTTTCCTTCACTTCCCTCTTCCTTGAGTTATGGTGTATGGAAGAAAAGGTGTCACAGAGGAGGTGACATTGAACTGAATTCTGGAGGCAGAAGGAGAAGTCATCACCCAGCAAAGGGGATGGTTGGTATTCCAGAGCGTAAAACAGCACAGTACAGTTAGAGTAGCTGGAAGAAGCATGGGAAATTCAGGGAAATTCAGATTCCATGAATCTGGAGGCTAAGGTGCTTTGGGCTGGGACAGCAGGTGGGGTGAAAGTAAAGGAAGGTTGGCCAGGTAATGGAAACGCTTTGGATACCTCACTTTAGACCTAGACCAGTTGTGTTTAATTCTGCTGATGACCCATATCACTGGGAAAGGCTTTAAAAATCCAGGTTCAGACCTTTATAATGGACTGAGCATGAGGCCTACTGATCCTACTGAGGCCCATTACATAGGCCACTACAGTGTATAAAGATATCAACAGGATTTCTTTGAAAGAAAGATTCTGTGACAAAATATTTTTTGGGAAACACTATACAACACAGTGTATATAATGTACACAAGCAAATGTTCTGAGAAACTCTGAAGGAAAGGAAACCTTTCATTTTATGAAATTCAGTGTATCCCATATTTCCAAAGGCTTAGAGTGTGCACTTGTGTGTGAATTGTATATGTGTGTGTGTGTGCATGTGTGTGTTTGCACCGATGACCTAATAACATAACATAATGGGATTTGGAAAAGATTTTGAGAAATGCTTTGGAGGCCATGCAGAATCACTGAAATTGTTAGCAGGGGAATAACATGCATTGATCTGTGTGATGGCCAAAAAATCATGTTTTTAAAGCTAATCCATTTCTGTGGGTGTAAACCTATTGCAAGTAGAGCCTTTTGATTAGGTTACTTTAGCTAAGGCCCCTTTGATTAGATTATTTCAGTTAAGGGCCTTTTGATTAGGTTACTTCAGTAAGGAGTGGCCCAGGGTGGGTCTTAGTCCTCTTACTAGAGTCCTTTATAAAAGAATTAAATTCAGATGAAAGCGTGAGAAAGCCACAGAAGCCAGAAGCTGACAGCAAGAAACCTGGCAGAGAAGGGAAAGACCAACAGGTAATGCCATGTGCCTTGTCATGTGACAGAGGGGCCCAAGATCACCAGCAGCCAGCTGGTCTTCAAGGAGAAAAATTCCCTGATGATGCCTCAATTTGGACATTTCCATCACTTCAGAGCTGTAACCTTGAAAGGTAATAAATCCCTATTGTAAAAGCCAATTTACGTCTGGTATATTGCTTTGACAGCCCAGCAGACTAAAGCAATCTGTGCTTAGAGAACAGGAGTGAGGCATGGAAGGGTAGGAGTCCACTGCAGCAGCGTGGGGAGCACTAAGGCCAAAAGATGCAATCATGGTAAATCCACAGTCGAGAAATGCGAATTTCAGTCAATTGTACCCTCGTCTCAATATAAATTTCCTGACTGCTCTCTTTCAAAATTACCACCCTGCTCTACAGAGAAAAAAAAAGCCACTCAACATTTTCTCACAAATATCCAATTAGTGAAAATAAAAAAAACTGTCCTTTTCGGGTTCCCTAGAAAGAAGGCGTCTTAAGCGTCTATTGAGGAAGGAGAAGGGAAGTGAGGGACACAGGGTTCAGCAGGGAAAAATCTAATGAATGTGGTGTCAGCTGTTGTCTAGATTTTGTTCCTTCCTGCAGGCACATGTGGAGCACAAACTGCAGCACGGATCTGGTCCAGATTTGGGCACCTTGCGGGTAGGTGCCCCTGGTCAGTCATTGACCAAGGTCTGCCCTGGGAGGGTGACTTCTCTAGAGAAGAGAAGCCGCTATAAGACTGTTTCATCTAACTTAGTCAGAGCTACTAGGGATGGGAACACTGTCAGGAAATGGGGATCTGATGGGACACCAAAAGACCCACTCTAAAGACTGTCCTTTCTTAAATCTCTCTAGGATTGGGTAAAGAGCAATCCTTTTTCAATAACTCTTTCTCTTTTTGGGAGAAGTAACCCATCTGACAAAGACTTGCCAACTGCTGCAAATATCCACAGCCAAGTTTCAGCTAATGAGGTCCCCTCTTCCCTGAGGACGCAGGGTTCCCTGTCTGGGGAGTTTACAGGCTTCATTCAGACTGGAATGCTACAGGGGAAGTGGTCTGTTACACTGACGGTCAGGTCTTGCCTCCACAGAAGAGTTCTAATTAAAGCTTTTGTCAGCCCCTGGGGATCTTGGAAAATCAAGGCTGTTCACTGGGAAATTCAGTCCTTCAATATCTGACAGCTAAGGAGAAAAAGAGCTGCTGGGTAATAAACACCTCAAACAGTTGTTTAGAAAATCTATCCCTTCAATGCCTGCAGACCACATAGTTGTTTCTGGACTGAAGAAGATTCTGACCTGATAGAGTTGATAATAACTCTTATTTTCTTTTCTATACTACATACCTGGGCTGGATACTTTTTTATTTCTTATTTTCTTTCCTTACAGCTCATTGTTAAAATGAACATCTGATTCTACATTCTTGTTTTATAGTAAAGTATAGGGTAATACTGTGATTGCTATAAAAGTGAGAACTTCAGTTCTTTTATCACAGGATGTATGGTTTACGGAGTAGGAAACCCTGTTGGGATCATAAACCAGAAAGAGATTATTTTACTGAGTCTTTAAACATGCCAGTCACTGTGAGGGATACAGCGTGGACATTATGTCTGCCTTCAAGGAAATTAGCACAGGAAGAGACAAAGGTAAAAAGATGTAAGAGTAGACGGCCATTTATCCTAGGAGCTAAGGCACGCTACCTCAGTCAGTCCTCTGCTTAAGATATCAGAAGAGCACAGATCCTCAGAGCAGTGTGGATGGAGACATTTTCATGGAGGAGCTATAAATGGAGTCGAGCTTTGGATTGGGAGTTGAGGTGGGGTCAAAAACGGAGAAGGGTAAATATACTTTCTTGTCCTGACTGTGGGCTTTCCAGCTTTTTCTGTTGATTGAGCAGATCAGGAGCAGGAAGTCCTAGCCCTATGTGAATTAGCTTGGCCCCTGCACTTGTTGGGGAGTGTGTGTATTAGTTTATTGGATGCTGAAACAAATACTGCCAAATGGGTTGGCTTAATAACAGGAGTTTATGGCCCATGTTTCAGAGGTTTGAAGGCTTGCTTCCTCCTGCGGTAGGCATCTGTGCTTGGCCATCCATCTTTGTGGTTCTTGGCTTTTCCGTCACATGACAATGCACATGGCAGCATCTTCTTTCTCTTCTGGGTTCCACTGACTTCCAGCCCCTGGCTCTTCCCTGTAGCTTCTCTCCCTCTATGTCTTTTCATTTATTTTGCTTAAAAGGATGTTGGCGATATTGGATTAAGTCCACTTGCATTCAGTCTTCAAGTAGAAAGGAAGACCAGCCTTTTCTACATATGTGGGCAAGCCTGCCCTCTTGGTTTGAGGTGATCTTTTAGGTCAAGGTCTTTGTTTCCAAGGCTATGCCACTGAAGTCATTATTACTTCATTTCATCCCATCTCTGTCCCTTTCAGTCCAGGTTGGCAGTGTTTCTGCTCATACAAATTCTGCAAAAATCTTGTTGGCTTTGTGCAGCTCCAAGGGATCCCAACCAAAGAGCAATAGAGCTTTCCAAAGATCCTTCCTGGATAACTGCAATTCTGGCTGACTGGATCCAGGTTCAGTCAAACCCTCTTTAGCAAAGGGTTATTCAGTTAAACTCTCACATGGAGCTCTAACTTCTGGGAACTCAATTCTTAAAAGCCCAGGGAGATCCCTAATAGAGCCGCTTTTGGTCCTACTCTCAGAGCACACTATCTGGATAGGTTGAGAATTTTCCACATCATCAATTGCTGGTTTCTTTGTTCTTAACAATTCAATCCTTAGTTTATCTCTTGCCTCCAACATTTCCCCATAGCTGCAAGGAGAGACCAGGCTGCACCTTCCACACTTTGCTTGGATATCTCCTCAGCTAAACATCCTTGTTCATTGCCTTCAACTTCTGCCTTCCACCCAAACTCAGAGCACAATTTTGCCAAGGTCTCTGCCATTTTATAACAGGGATCGGCTTTCCTCCAGTTTCCAATAAAATAGTCATCATTTCCTTCTAAGACCTCATCAGAAGTAGCTTTAACGTCCATATTTCTACCAAAAGTCCCTTCAAAGCAAGCTAGGCTTTTTCTAAAAAAAAAAAAAAAAAAGTATTTGTCCTAGCAGCACCTCAATTTCCAGTACCAAAAACTTTCTTAGTTTCCTTGCTGCTAAACCAGATACCATAGAATAGGTTAGCTTAACAATAGGCATTTATTGGCTCGGGATTTCAGAGGCTGGAAGCCTTGCTTCCTCCTGGGTTTGGTATTTTCTGGTTGGCCAGCAATCTTTGAGGTTCCTTGGCTTTTCCATCACATGGCAATGCACTTGACTTATCTTTTTCTTTCTATTCCAGGTCCCATTGACTTCCAGCTTCTGACTGCTCCCTGTGGCTTTTTCAGTGTCTAATTTCCCTTGCTTATAAGGACTTCTGCCATAATGAATTAAGGCCCAGTCTCACTCAGTATGGGCACACGTTAACTAAAAACATCTTCCAAGGTCTTATTTACAAATGGGTTCACTCCCACAGGACCAGGAGTTGGGACCTGAACATGCCTTTTGTGGGGGACACAATTCAATCCCCAAAAGTAGATGACTTTTTTTTTTTCAAACTTGCCCTAACATTTCTTTGAATTATCTAATTCTTTTCAGAAGGAGAGAGAATCAGATCATAAAGTTACCAAACTGTGAGTCAATAAAATCAGGGAGAGATAAATGACTGTCTTTCCGGGTCACCATGGATCTTTCAAACACTGTTCAAAGTCTCAGCAGTGGTTTTATTGACACGTTAAATGCAATTTCTTATTATTTTAAGGTTTCAAAGGTATTTGTTAAAAGAACCAAAGAAGCACTATTGACTGAAAAAAATACACAAAGAAATTTGAAAGTGAAATGTAAAACCAAGAGGAAAAGAATGTAAACATAAAAATGCAGAAAACACAGAAAATGGATTGGGGAAGGTAAGTACAAAATAATAAAGGGTACTTTCCCTCTTGATTTCATTGTTGTGATTCTTATTTTACATGTTGAGAATAATAGGCAACCAGATGTCATTACTTCCATTATCAGTTGGGATTCTCAGAAGTCTAGAATTAAACTTTCTCCAATTTAACAAGTACAAACCGAATACAGAGACACACTGTGAATAATTCATATCACTAAGTTAATCACAGAAATACTTTGAGAAAAAAGATAATCGGATACATGATCATCGTAACATTTTTCTTCCTATATAAATAGTCATCATTGATTTGAAATTCAACTGCTCTTCTTTTGTGTTTCCTGGATGGACTGAAGTTCTTATTCATTTAAATAATGTTTAAATCAAATCCTGACTCTTAAAGAGACAGCAAGGCTGGGACTCCTGTGGTTGTTCTTGGGATTCCTACTTCACTCATTCATTCAACACATATTTATTCATATACAGCACCACTTAGTGCTAAGTCTATTCTAGGTGCAGGGAATAAAAGAATTAAGCAAAAATACAAAAATTTTTGTCCTCAAGGAGCTTCCTTGCGGGGGGAAAGGGGAGAGGAGACACATAGACAAATTATAACAAAACCAGCAAAAACACCTAGTGCAATAATCAGGTGGTGATAAACTGAAGAAAGAGAAAAAATCGCTTGGGATTTGGCTTCACCAAGATAATGTGCAGAAGGTTGTAAAGTATTATAAAAACCTGAAACCCTGTCTTAATAATATCGGTCTCTTAATTGACTTATACCCTACTTTGTTCAAGTAAGGAAGATGGCTTACTAGCTACTGGAAATTGGCAGCGGTCATTGATTACTTTTATGAAAGAAGGTGATAGCATTCCTGGTCACGTTACATTGCTATGATTGAAATTTACTTGAATTCCCCCTTCCCAAATTCCTATGTGGTTAGTTTTAAAAAATGATAATAATCTTGTCCATCTCCATATATCAAGCCATGTTTTAACTATTCAATGATGCGGTTATGTTTAACTGGAGGTAGTTAAACCTAACTCCAGTGTTTAATCCTTCATCAGAGACTTTTCTAGCACCACACACACACACACACACCCGACTGATACTTAGCTAACACACACCGGATTGTGTATACTGGTTATTAAAATATTGAAATATTTCTGAAGTAGTATTTCTTGAAATATCTCTATTTCCTGAAAGGCTATAGACTCATAGCAAACAATAACTATGAATTCAAAATAATTCATTTGTTCTTCATAACAACCTTGTGGGTGATGAAAATTAGTAACTATATTTTATAGATATAAGAAATTTTTCCAACATGATGCAACTAATAAACGGCCAACTTGAAACTCAGTCTAAGGTCCTCCGAATCAAAATTAAAATAGTCATGAAATGCGTAAAGAATTAAAACAGACTCTTGGTTTAACTTAATTCAAGTATCTCGCCCATAATGATTTTTTTCCATCTTGTAATTTTCCCCATTGTTTTTTTTAAAATATAAAAAACATCAAAATCATTGGTGTCTACCCACCTCAAAGGGTTTGCTGTAGGGATTAAATGAGTTAAGACCTACAACGCACAGGGAAAGCTACGTGGCTGTTGTTCTTGTTCTTAGTACCCCAGGGAGGATAATAAGATGGACCAGCAGCTGGGACAAAGAAACCCAGGCTGAGTCCCTCCAGTACTTGACCTAAGCTAACCCCTGAAGGCAGAGCGCAGACGATTTTGAGCGCCCCCGACGCAGGGTGCCAGCGATATTGCTCACACCCGGTGCAGAGCGCCAGCGATTATGTGCACACCCGATGCAGGGCGCCCGCGATTAAGTGCACACCCGACGCAAGGCGCCCGCGATTTTGTGTACACCGGTGCAGGGCGCCCGCGATTTTGCTCACACCCGGTGCAGGGCGCCGGCGATTTTGCTCACACCTGATGCAGGGCGCCCACGATTTTGCGCGCCTCCTGGTAGGCGGCGTCGGCGCTCCAGTGCGCGTTGAGAGCCTTGAGCGCCGCGGCCAGGCGGTTGTGCTCGCGCAGCCACAGCGTGTGCACGGCCGTGAGGGAGATGACCTCGCTGGCGCGGCCGTCCCCGGCCAGGAAGCACTCAACCCGCTCGGCGCCGTGGGCGCGGGGCTCCTGCGCACAGGGCGAGGGCACGCGGCGCGGCGCGAAGGGCAGGTAGGCGCGCCCGCCGTCCCGGTAGCGCGGGTTGACCCGGAGCAGCCCTTCCTCGCTGCTCCAGTTCCTGAGCATCTTCTCCAAGGCGGGAGTGCTGCCGTACACGGTGGATGCGTCGAGGAACGAGGTCAACCCGTTCATCTGTTGTCTCGGGTTGGACTCGGAGAAGTTTCCAAAAACAGCTCCTTGGTCCCCGGTGCCGCAGGCGGCTGAAGAGCGGTAGAAGGGCAGACACTCGGTGCCCGTGGTCAGCGAATCGTTGATCGGAAGCTGCCGGGTAAAAGGGAAAATCAGACTCGCTTATGGCTCTTGGGCATCCTCTTTGAAAACAAGAAAAATTTCTAGGCCGGGGATCGCCTGTCTGCCTGTGTCCGGTCTGGCCTTTTGTGTTGGATCAGTTCAGGCCGCCATCCCTTCCACGCCCCTTGCCTTTTCGCTCCCACCCCACTCCCAACCTGCCCGGCCTTCCTTTTGAGCTGGGTGGTTCATTGCCCGAGGAAGGCAGAACCCAGCGGGATAAAAAAACCCCAGCCTATGAATTGGCATCTCCCAAATCCAGCCTCCTCCTTGTAGTTTTCTTGGACTAATCAATGTCTAATTTTTCTGAACGTGATCTGTCTGCTCTGGAATCCCTACATCTTGGCTTATCTTTTTACTCCTGGACAAGCTTACCTTTTCTCTCCACCCAAAATGGTCTTCCTTTAGGAGAAAAATGAGCAAATAGTTGTATAGATTTATGTGCATCACAGTTTGATGGAAAGACCCCTAAAAATGAGGAGAGCCTGGGTTCTGGTACTAGTTCTGCCCTCAACCAGCCTCAGTTTCTTCATCTGTAACAAGCACATCTAAAAAATGTGTTTTGCCAAATTCCCAGGTTTCTTAGGCAAAATCAAGTAAGATGTGTGTGGAAGTGCTCTGTCAACTGTAGAAAGCACATGCCGTGTCACACCAGCAGCTCTTCCTTAATGCCGAATGTACCACAGGATCAAGCCCTGCACTGGGCGGTTAACAGTCAACCTTCACTTCAACACTATGGAAAGGGAATTGTTATTATCTCTATTTTATAGTTACCGAGCCTAAGATTTAGAGAGGTTAAATACCTTTACAAGGCCACAAGCTCCTGGGGAACCAGAGCCTCCAAAAGTCGGGCTCTTAATTACTGCTGCGTTACTATTGAGAGTGAAAAAATGGGCAAAGCACTCAGCCAGGCGTTGTGGAGAACACATGACCATGGCTGAGTTTCTTCAAGACTTTCTTGTTTTAGGGAGAGCAGTTCTGGCCTGTGGAATAATAATAGATTGATGTATAGGAGTCTGTAGAGAAGTGTGTCGTAGAATATAACAACGTGGGAAAATGGATGCTCCTGCTAAACAGTGCTAAGCCCGCTCAGGGGTTGATGTGAGGCAGTAATGTTGGTTGGAATTCACAGAGAAGATGGGACTTGAGATGATCTTTTAGGTATCCCGGAATCTTCCTTCTTCACTGGAGTTTAACTTGATTCATTCGTGGACCCATCCTTCTTTCCATGCAGCTCTTCACAACACTTTCATGTTGAAATATGGTTACTTTTTGTTGTTTGTTTGTTTTGTAACTGCCTTTCTCTTCCATGTTAGACTGGGACCTGCTTAAAGAGTAAAACTGTGCTCCTCATCTCGAAATTCCGAATTTGCACTACGTGGGCTCGCCCCATTTGATAGGCACTCAGTGAGTGAGTGGGAGATTGGCTTGAGTTCCAAGTGAGAGGCTCCGTGCAAACAAAGGCACAAGAGCCTAGGAAATAGAAAAAGAAGAGCTGAGTAGAGCAAGGCTGAAGGTTGGGGAAAAGTAGAACAAGAAGTTGGAGCAAGAGGGTGGGATGAGAGACAAGGACACTATGATGTATTCACATGGTAAATGGAGTTTCTAGAAACCGAGTAGTGAGAAAATCCAGGTCTGGAGCCAGGAACGCATTGGATGTTATTGCTGTTACCAATAGATTAGAGACAATGAATGTGGAATACAGTGAAAAGGCACCAAAACTTTGCAATGATTTCGATACAGCAAAAGGAGTCTGAAGCCCTTCAGTGTTTGGGTCTGAATATCTAGAAAAACAGTGTGGTTTATATGCCTACCATGTATATGAAACTGTGAGCATCTTTAAAGTAGGAATTGGTTTGATTTAAAATTTTTGGTTTCAGTACTTAGCAAAGAGCTTGGGATAGTGTAGGAGCTCCCTCAGTGTTTTGTAGAATGAAGAAGGCAAGGGATAAAGCCTGAATTAAAAAGAAAATAACCAACATAAAGTAGGAACTCAACAAGAGCTGTATGTAAGTGCTTATAGCATTCTTACGATTTTGCTATGACTAACTGACCTTATTTAATGCACAACAGCCTTTTCTATTGTGACTGTCTGAACAGAAAATTGTGCTTTTTTTGGTGAACTCCAGCAATGCATCTCTGTGTACTCATGTAATGAGCCGAGTGAGTCACCTCAGTGAGGTGCCAAGGTGGGGTATTTCAACAAGATATCACTTGAGGATGTAGAGGGGGGAAATGATTGAGCATTTCATAGCATAATTTCCAGTATCAGGAAAGGTTTTTGTCAGCGATTGATCTTAAGGTGCTAAGTAGGGGCATGCAGGCACTGAA
>JAQZBX010000015.1:100650-127834 GCA_029593785.1 Cabassous unicinctus
TTTTTTTTTTTTTTTTTTTCCTTTAGGAGGTACCCGGGACCTTGTACATGGGAAGCAGGCGCTCATCCACCTCATCCACTGAGCTACACATGCTCCCCAGGATGGCATTCACCCACCTGCCCCCCCACCCCATATGGCTCCCTCGTCTATTTGCTTCTTGTTTTTGCTCGTTGTTTGCACTTGTTGTCTGCTCATTGTTTTTTTTGTTTTTTTTGGTCATTGTCTGCTTGTTGTCAGCTCTTTGTTTTTTGCTCATTGTCTTCTCGTTTTTTTCATTTTCTACTCATTGTTTTTTTTGCTCATTGTCTGCTCATTGTTTTGCCTCAATGTCTGCCCATTGTCTGCTCATTGTTTGTTTGTCTTCTTTAGGAGGCACTGGGAACCGAACCTGGGACCTCCCATGTGGGAGGTGGGCGCTCAACTGCTTGAGCCACATCTGCTCCCCAGGATGACATTTTAATAGATAAAAGCAGCAAAGCAGATGCCCTCAGCACTACTTCTAGGCAGAGGTGTAGCTGTCCACCTATGAAATGTGAGGAATACTGGGCCCAGGTGATCCTCCCGCCACCACTGCTTCAGAAACTGATATCAGGTCATACCTGTACACTAAAGCAAGTGTTTCTATGGAAGTTCCCCTGGGAGAACTGCTAAGGGGCTGGTGGCTAGAGGTCAGAGCAGAAAAGCTTTAGAATGTGAGGGCAACTGTGGAACTGTAGCAAGGAACCTAAAATTGTATCAACAAAAATAAAGCAAAAAGGAATAGAAAAGCCAAGAGGTCCTTTACAGTGGGAAACTTCAATATACAACCTTCAGACATTTATGTAATCGAAGTGTCTTTTAAAAAATTAAAAAGTGGGAAAAAAAAAGAATTATACAAATTAAGTAAACCCAAGAGTAGTAAGGAAGTAGAAGAATTAAATTGAACAATACATATTAAAATAAAATGACAAATAAGTAATAAAAGAGTGAACAAAAATTCCCGTAGATAATCTTCAGTACAGAGATACATTTTTTTCTATAAAAACTAAAAACTATCCAAATATCAAAAAAAGATTAAATCTCATGTTAAGAAAATCTAAGCATAACAGCAAAGGCTTTTCTCAGAAGAAAATCTAAAAAGTCTTTAAATTACTTTCCTTAAAAAAGTAGTAAAAATAACAACAAAGTAACTAAGTCGTTATCTTAAGAATTTAAAGAATAACTAAAGAAACCAGAAGAAACCAAGAAGCATAAATTAGAATAAATCACAGTTAAAATTAATACACTAGAATAAGAAACAAGAATGGTAGAAAGGAAATATAAATCTCAAACTTCATAAGCCTGATGAAAGATAAAAGAAAGAGCAGAATCAAAGCAAGATTTGGAATGAAAAAGGAGTGAGGTATAGGGGAGATTAAAAGAATTTTAAGTGATTGTTACACACAATATGGAACATATTTGAAAACAAAGAACCAATGGAAGATTTCCTGGAAAAATAGAATTAAACAAATCATACCAAGAAGAAATGGAAAACTCATATGGACCAATTATCACAGAGGAGTTTGGCAAAGTGATCAGAGATCTACCATTGAGCAAAGCACCAGGACCAGATGGTATTGCACAGCTGAGTTCTATAATCTTCAAAGGATAGATAATTCCAATATTGTTTATATCTATTTCAGCCATAGAAGAAGATGGGAAGTACCCCAATTCATTTTACTAAGTCAGTAAAACTTTAATATTAGCTTCTGATAAAAATAGTACAGCGGAGCAGATGTGGCTCAAGTGATTGAAACACTGCTTCCCACATGGGAGGTCCCGGGTTAGGGTCCCGGTGCCTTCTAAAAACAAAACAAAACAAAACAAAGAACAACAACAAACAAACAGATGAAAAAACCAATTCAGGGGGAAGCGGGTGTGGCTCAAGGGATAGAGCTCCCGTTTACCATATGGGGGGCCCCGGGTTTGCTTCCCGGAGCCTCCTTGTGAGAGCAGGCCGGCCCGCGCGGCACGGTGGGCTGATGCAGCAGGACCTCACAGCAAGGGGGAGATAAGCAGACATGGAAGAAACACACAGCGAATGGACACAGTAAAACACAAGCAGCAAGGGGGGGATAAATAAATAAATAAATAAATCTTTAAAAAAAAAAAAAAAAACCAATTCAGGGGAGCTGATATGGCTCAGTGGTTGAGCACCAGCTTCCCACGTACGGCGTCCTGAGTTCAATCTCCAGCCCCGGTACCTCAAAATAAATAAATAAATAAAAGTACAAAGAACAAAAACTGCAAATCAATATCCCTTCTAAATAAAATAATAGAGTAGATCAATGAATCCAAAGAGCAAAACACAATATCCAAGAGGACTTATTCCCAGAGTTTTTTTAATATTAGGGAATAGATTTATATAATCCAGAAACCAAGAAATTAAAGGAGAAAAAATAATACCAACAGATACTTAAATTGAAATGATAAAATTCACTATTTTTACCATTTCTAGTAAAACTGAAACAGTAAAATTGTTTAAACATAATGTAGAAGCAATAGCAAATATCTTAAACTGTAAAATGATGACGCCATTTCAATTAAAATCATGAAACACCCAGATGTGGAGCAGTGCAGTTCAGTGGTTGAGCACTCACTTTGCATGTATGAGGTCCCAGGTTCAATTCCTGGACCTCCTAAAAAAAATATATCCAGAGACACCCACTATCACTATTATTACTTAGTATTATCTGAGAATTTTTTAACAAATTTAACTAGACCAGAGACAGGAAGCAAAATAAGAACTGTAAAACTGTTAGAAGGAAAGATAAGATAAAAGATAATTAAATTATCTCCTTTACTTAAGTATATGTCAGTTGCCTAGAAAAACCCTTAAAAAATAAAATCTCAGAAAAAACTTCAATCAGTGCAATAGTACAAAAATTAATTTCCTTGTTTTTTGTACTAGCAAAGTTCTCAGAATGGTAATGGAGAAAAAAATCATTTTATAATAGCAACAAAATTATCAGAAATATATTTATAAATGTAACCCCAAAATCCCAGGTTTTGTAAGAAGAAAATTATAAAGAATCTATAAAAAATACAAAATAAAAGCTGAAAAATGCCAGTTCTCTTCATGTACTTAGTGTATAAATTTAAAGCAATTTCAGTTAGAATAACAATAGCACTGTTTGGGGGGGGGATGGGTAAATTAATCTTAAAGTTCTTATGAAGAAATGAATTCCATTATTTACTCTTTATAAATTGTGAAAAAGAAGAATAGCGATGAATATATTGACTTAACAGATAGTAGAATATACTATAAGGTAACTGTAATCAAATCAGTGTAATATTGTAGGAAACACATAAATATGTCAATGAAAGTAAGAGAGAATCCAGACCTAGATCCTAGCATAAATGTGAAGCTATTCTATAAAAAGTGTTGTATTCATTGGGAAAGGGAAGGCTGGCATAGCTGTCTAGCCTCTGAATAAGAATAAAAATACACCATCATTGTATACCATATAAAATGAATGAAAGTCTGCCCTTCAATATTATCTAGGAGGTTACTTTTACAATTTGGGTACAAGGGAAACCTCTTAACCAAGACTGAATCATAGACGGTGTTAATACATAAGTAGACTTGACCATATACAAATTTTAAATGTTTTATGATGAAAGTACCATATTGATGAAACAGAATAAAAATATTTTTTTAAAAAGTGAGAGACAAGAATTAGTATCTATAGTATAAATAGCAATTAAAATAGACGGTCAAATAGCTTAATAGAAAAATGGACAAAGAATGTGAAGAATAAATGCAAACTGTCAAAAAATAAAGGAGAAGTTTCTATTTCAGGAAATGTAAAATAAAGTCACTATAACTTTATAACCACCAAACTGACATAAAAATTAGGAAAAATACTAATATGTCTATTGGTGGTACGGATGTGGGAAAAGGATATTTTCAGACATTGCCGTGAAGTGTTATACCATTTTTAGAAAGCAATATGGCAGCATTTTAAAAATGCCTTTCAATCTGGTGGTTTCAATTCTGAGGACATAAATCATGGCATTAAAGCAGTTACTTATAAGGACATGTGAGGATGTCCTTACATAAGACAGGCTGGATACGTGATTATAACCCATCATGCAGACACTAGAAAGAAGGACCTGGAGTTATATCAGATGCCTTGAAGTATTTCCATGAGGTATTACTGAGTGCAAAATTCAAGATGCAGAAAATATGTTTAATACAGTCCTGTTTTTGTTAACATTCAAAAAATATACCTGTGTTTGTGTTTCTCTATGTGTGGCTGTATGAGTGTTGAGATAATATGAAAGATGCACACCAATTAAAAATTATTATAGAAAAAATTCAAACACACCCAACACAAAGATTAGTACAATGAATCCCTTTGTACTCATTATCCAGCTTCCATCAACTTCCTCCCATTCTGGTTTCATTAATCATCCCCCTCCCTCCCACCCCACACACGTGCATCTCAACAATCTAAATTTTGGACTTGGCTTACTGGTGGGGTGAGAGACTGATATGGGAATGGGGAGGAGAAAAAACACTGGAAAGTCAACCAAATAAGGAAAAGAAAGGGAGGCAGAAGGAAGAGTGTGCAAGGAAAAATCATACATATTTTCAAGCTTACGTGCCTATTTGAGTTTATACTTACGGGTGGGTATACAATTTTAATACGAGGAACTCAAATTTGCATTAAAATCTATTTAGAACCAACATCGATATGAAGGCTATATATCAAAATCTGTTCTATGCAGCCAAAGGGGTATAACAGAAAAAATTATAGTCTCAATTACATTTATGAGAAAGCAAGAAATAGTGAAACTAACTAAAGAAAGCTTTTAACACAAGAAGGCAAGAGATGTAAAGTAGATGAAAAGGAAAACTAAGGATGATACTAGAAAATAATGACCATACAAGAGTTGTATTGACCTATGCAGACCAATTATGATAAATAGACTTTAAAGCCTATCCAAAGATCAATCATCCCAAAAGTTACCAGGCCCAATTAGTTTTACAAATAAGTTCTACCAATACTTTAAGAAGCAGATAATTCGATGTTACACAAACTAATCCTGAGCATAGAAAAAGGACGGATGATCCCCAACTCACTCTATAAAGCCAGCATATCCATAACATCAAAAGTAGAAAAGTACAAAACAAGAAAATAAAACTGGAGGACAATTTCACTTACGAAGAGAGATTTAAAATTTCTAAATAAAATGTTAGCAAATTGAAAACAAGTGTAAATTAAAATTTATATCATCACCAAGTAGTCTCATCCCAGGAATGTAAAAATGGCTCAGCTTTGGAAATTCTATCAGTATCATTCACTACAATAATGGATTAAAGGAGAAACCATGTAGTCTCATCAATAGATGCTGGAAAAACATTTGATAAAATTGCAACCTACAAGTTTAATAAAATCTCTTGGAAATCTATAAATAGAAGGAAATTTTCTCTAATTTACTGAAACTGTCTAGCAGAAATCCATAGTAAACACTATACTTAAAAAAACACAAACACTAGAAGCATGTTCACCATGAGTAACAGAAGCAGATTGCTTGCTACCATTACTATTTTTCAAATTTTTACAAGCTACAGCAGTATGGAAATGTATATAAAGAGATGTGTAAATATTGGAAGGGAAGAGAAAATCATTACTTTCAATAAAACAATGTATGCATCTATATAGAACATGCAAGGTTATCATCAATGCACAAACTAATAAGAGACCTTAGAAAGTCAACCAGATACGAGACCAGCATTTAAAAGAATCAGGGTATTTCCACATACATGAGGGATAACCATTTAAAAAATAAAGGTTTCATTCAATGCAGCAGTAAAATCCATTATCTATCAAAATATATACATCAATGGACAAAATATAGAATAGTTTTAGGGAAGGACATAAAAGACTTGTTACATTTCTTATTGAAAAGGAAGTCTTAATTTTGTAAGACATAAATGAAAATCCAAATTAATTCATAAACAAAAGTAATCCCATTCAAAATCTCCACAACGGTTTTCATAGAACTTGACGAGCTAATTTTAAACAATTCCAAAACTTATATGATAGAGCACTTGCGAGAGAAGCACCAGGATAATAATGTAAAAACAGAAATGAGAACTTTTGCTCTACTGATCATCAAACATAATCCAAAACTACAGTAATTACACATATATCAAAGTACCTAGAGTCTAGAGAAGCACTAATGCATATGGCAGTTTAGAATATAATTAAGGTAGCATTAGAAATCTGCGGGAAAAAAATGGAATATTTTTTAAATTGGCTATATATTTAGAAAAATAAGTTAGATTCCTACCTCATACTGTTTATGAAATAAATTCCTAATAAAATACATTTTATATCAAAACTCCAAACTTTGCTATTATTAAAATGAATATAGGAAAGTTTATTCACTACCTTCACATAAGAAAGGCCTGCTAAACAAGACAATTTAAATACCAAAAAGGAAAAAGATAAACTAAATAAAATATACCAAAATCTAAAACTTACTTTATGAAACAAGACACCACAAACAAAATTAAAAGACAAGCAATCTTGTTTAACTGAGTGACTGAAGAGTAAGGCTTAGGATGTATAAAGAATCTATTTAAATCAATAGGAAACAATAAACTTAATAGAATTATGGGTGAAAGATATATACTGGTATTTTATAGAAAGAGAAATACAAAGGCAATTTAAAAAAAAATCCACTAGTAAAGTGAAAGGCAAGATTATACTTTTTTTTTTATCGATTCAAAAAATATAGGTGTTAAGTTATATTAATGGTTGCTGAGAACCAATTAGAAAATACAATTTATAGCCCTACTATAGAGGGCAATTTGAGAGTATCTATTAAAATTGAAACATGTACACATCTCATGATTCATCAATTCCACTTCTTACCATATACCCAGAGATAAACTCATACACGTGCACAAGGAGAAATATATAGCATTTTTATGGAAGTATTGTTTATAATACCAACCAACCAAACTATTAACAGTCATTAATTCTGGAGTGGGGACTTAAGTTGACAATACAACTTCAAAACAAAACAAAACAAAAATTACCATAGAATTCAGTCCTGCATATAGTTCCACTGTTGATGGCTTGATGTTAGGGTGAGGGATGGTGAATGGAGGCGCGTGGAAAAAGGAAGGGAAAATAGGGCAGTGGAAGTACCAACAGCAAGAACAAAATAGTGCAGGGAGGAAAGGGGGTCACAGAGTGAGAGGGGAAAACATAAGGATAGGGTAGCAAAGGCATCAAAAGCCTAAGCGAAATATTAACCATCTTTACAAGTGATGCTGAATCACATATGGGACATCCCTAAGCTGCCATGCAATGTGCACTGTGAGCCAAGGAGAGAGACTGTGTGTGTGTGTGTGTGTGAGAGAGAGAGAGAGAGAGAGAGAGAGAGAGAGAAAGAGAGAGAGAGAGAGAAACACCAAGAACGGTTCTAGTGCTCCTACCCAGCCAACACAGACTGGCTGGAGAACCATTATCAGTTTACCAGTCAGCAGAAATCAGAGGCCAAATTTGACTCATACCTGAAAAGCATCTTTGTAAATAATTAAAATAACTGAGACGACTAATTTATTACCTGAGAAAATCTGATTATCTAATTAGGTTTTTCTCTAGAAGATCTCTTTGTTATTAGTCCCTGTGATTCATCCCTAGACATGGATTTTCTTTAGTTGATATGTGTCCCCACTACTCAGCAGGACACTGATGGAGTCGACCTGCACTCCTGCCTACCTAGTTGAAGCAGAGAAAATGAGTTGCTCCCTCAGATAGGGAATGCTGCCACAGTGTATCACAGCTCCCTTGGCAGTGTCGGTCAGTCCTCAAGTACTTTAATAATTTCTTTTTAATCTATGGTCTTATGTAAATGCTAGAAACAGGTTTGCCTTGGGAATATTGAGCAAACCTAGATAGGAGAAATTGCTTGGATCATTTTCTGTTATTCTTTGGGATTCAAAAGTCCCAACTTGTTCCAAGCTCGTTAAGAAGAAATTTCCAACCCGATCCAGCACTCTCCTATCACCCTCCATGAGAACTCATAGACCAAACTTGAACCTTTTTGAAGAAAAGATGTCAAACACATAAAAACACACTGATTTATGATGTATTATCTGACTAATATTGAGCTATTTCTTGGGTATATTGTATATTTTTCAACTCACATGAGTGACCATTAGATAAATCCCCTAACTATTAAATGCTACTCCAGAGATAGAGAAGATTTGAATAATTAACCAAAGCACTTAACTACAAGCATGTGGATAAATGCCTACAGTGCCAAGTCCAAGAAGAATTTCCAGAAGGATAAGCCTTGCTTGTCTCTCCTGTTGTTCTCATCAATTGGCACAACAGATGTTCTCTCTGCTAGAAGTATTCTTGCCTCTTATTTTAAAAATGATTTAGAAGTGTAAAAAATGCTTTAGAAATGATTTTATTTTTATTTTCTCTAATTATGAAAGTAATATATGCTTAATAATGAACACCTGGAAAACAGAAAAGCAACAAGGAAATAATCATCTAAAATCTCATTCATCAAGAAACATTTCATTATATCAATAAATACTGTTTTATAACATGATTATTTGAAGTTGTATTGTATCCTATATGTACTGTAATTTCATCTTCTATGATCAATATTCAATTTTTTCCCAATAGTTTGGTGATACAAACAATTGTGATGAACAAATATATACACCCATTTTTATGGGCATCTCCACTATTTTCCCTTGGATAGCTCTCTAGTAGTGGTAAAATAGGGTTTTATTCATTGTTTTATGGTTTATGCCACATCATCTCTTGAAAGTTTCAAACAATTTTCATTTGCTCAAATAATGTATGGGGATAAATCATTTTGCTAAATTCTCAAAAACGCTGGGAATTTTAATTTCAACTTTTTTCTAGTTTGTAAATTGAAAAATGGTATTTCATTAAGCTAATATATATCTCATTTATACATATGTCTCTGACTGTATATATTTTTTCTATTTTAATTTTCCTGATTATATGAGATAGCTAGTCTATTGTGGTGCTTTTTTTTTTTTCCTGTTACAATATAAGATCTCTTTATAAAGTAAAGATAGCATTTTTCTTCATGTTTAACCAGAACCCCTTTTTAGCTATATATCTAATCAATCTTGGATTTATTTTTTGCTCACCATCAATTTGTGAATTTCAGTGGCATTTATTTGGTTTTTCTTTTAAAATAAACTTTTCATTTTGAAATAAATTGACACAGGGAGTTGCAGAATAATACAAAAACAGTGCATAGAATTCCAACATACCCCCTAGATACCCAAGTTTACCAACTTTTAGCTTTTGCCACATTTTTTATATCATCTATCTATCTATCTATCTATCTATCTATCACCTATCTTTCTATCAATCATCTATCTATCTATCTATCTAAATTCTAAACACTTTGGAGTAGGTGGCATATATCATGCTCCTCTAATAATTAACACTTCATCCATGTACATTTCCTAAGAACAAGGAGGCTCACTTATGTAACCAACTCAAGGACAGATAATAATTTTTAATTTTTTTATTGATCATTTATTTTACAATCAGTTTTCCCCAGTTTGTCTGTCTCTTGCTGTTGTATTGAGTGTATGCACCTGAAACCCCAGCAGAGAACTATTTGGTCCATGAGTCTTTCCTCAGATCCTCTGGATGAGCCCTCTGGGTCCCTGCTCATTAAATGACCAATCCTGGCTTTCCTCTCTTTGTCTACCGTTAGCTCACAAACCCCTCTGATTTCCTGGCACTCACAAATTTTGAATGGTCAGTGTATTAGTCAGCCAAAGGGGTGCTGATGCAAAGTACCAGAAATCTGTTGGCTTTTATAAATGGTATTTATTTGGGGTAGAAGCTTACAGTCCCAAGGCCATAAAGAGTAAGTTACTTCCCTCACCAAAGTCTGTTGCCACGTATTGGAGAAAGATGGCTGCTGGTCTCTGTGAGGGTTCAGCCTTCCTCTCCCTCCTAAGGCTCTGTGGTCTCAGCTTCTTCCAATCTCAGCTGTAGGCTGGTATAAGGGTCGTCTCTCTCCCTGAGGCTTGTTTCTTTGTGGGCTCAGCTGCTCAGGACTCTTCACTAGGTCAGCTGTAAACTATCAGTCTCATCTCTCTTCCTGGGGCCTCTGCCATGCCTAATAAGCAGTCTCCCTACCCCTGTGGTCTTCTTCTCTGTGTGTTTACTTCTCAGGGCTCCAGCATCAAAACTAAAACTCTCTCCTTTGCCGTGTCGTTTTCTCTGACATGGCTGAATTAAAGCCCTAATCATAATTTAATCAAGTAAAAGTGAAACCTCTGATTTAATACAATCTAATATGTCCAGAGGAACAGAACAATTTACAAACACAATCCAATATCTATTTTTGGAATTCATAAACAATACCAAACTGCCACAGTCAGTGTGTGAAATGAAGCTTCTATGACTGCCAGTTCTGGAACATAGAAGCCCTGCTAACCCTGCTACAACAGGGTGTTGAGAATATATGGGAGAAAGCAGGTAACTAGTGTGGCTAGAGCTGCAAAAGAAATTAGCCCTAAAAGGAGAGAAGGAGATGGGGAGAGAAAATGGGAAATAGGAGAAAAAATTTTCATTGGAAACAGAGTAGGGAACCCTATGAGGAGCCCAGGCTTAGGCTACCCATGAACCTCTCTGAAGATAATCACCACATGACATTTAGTCAACCTTCTCCCAGCCAAAAGCTGCCCTGAGTCCTTGTCCAACAGGCACCTTGATTTACAGCCTGCTGCTCCCACTCATTGTTGGCAGAAGGTCCTGGAAGAGCTACGTGCGTGTGTGTGTGTACTGTCAAATCAATTCTGTCTTCCATTCCCATTCTGATTCTTCTCGCTAGGCTTTTCTTAAAATAATAAGGATAATTTCTCTCACTAAGGCTCTCCCCTTTCCCTCAGGCTTAAATTGTCCCCCAACAATTCTGTATAACTCATTTCTGGACAAGTTAGCTGCTGGAAATTGGAAGGATGTCCAATTTCTCCAGGGCCTATTTACCCATTAGATACAGTAGGCACAGTGCCTAGGATGTGCATTAGTTATAGTGGGCTCACTAAAATGTGTTAATTTCTTTTAAAATTGAAGGAAAAAAACCTTTTAGGCCAAAGAAAAAGTTTTCACATGCAACATTAATATATTCATCTTTCTACTATACTGTATATATTGTACACAGTGGTAAAGTATATTTTTAAATATTTTTTTTTTTATGGAGAAAGGGGCCCCTTGAAGACAAAAGTGCCCAGAGCCTACAAAAAGAATAATGCAGCCCTGGGCAAATGTTCACACTGATATCCTGGCCATAAGATTCTTTGGCCTTCTTGATGTTGTGAATAATTCTCAAGACTGAGAATCTGCCACAGTGACTCTTGCATGAATTCTGTCCCTCCAACTTGTCCTTCCTACCCTACTTGGTGGCTCTCACATGACCTTAGTCCCCAGCTGTTCCTACCCACCCATCCTACTAAATCTAAACTATCCAAATAGAAGCTGCCGAATTGCTAGAAGAATTCTTCTTACACTAGCAGACTTCAGGTAGCCCCTTCCCAAGGTGGAACCTTCCTTCAAAGTGGTTCTCATCCACCAGCTTTCAAAATGAAGGCTCACATGTAACTGTACTCTGGTTGGTTTTCCCCATAAAGGGATTTGTCCAAACATGCACTCCTTGCCAGCACTGTCTGCAGCCACCCACCCCAATGTGTTCACTTGGAGTCAGAGTGAAGCATGGAAGCTCTGAGCTGCCGCCCACCATTCTATTTCAGGTCCCCAGGGCATCCACGTTTTAAGTAAGATGACAGCAAACATGACCTTTATTGAGTTCCTCCTCTGACCCTGGCTTTGTAAATTTGATCTCATTTCACTTGCATTACTGTATTATTAGATAGGAATTATCATACACTTTTTACTATGTTATTATAATACGACATATTATACCTATATATACACAGCAAGTTACAGAGGCAAGACTTGAACCCAAGACATTTCAAGATTAAAGAATGTGGTTCAACCGCTTCTCTATGCTACATCATAATTTGGAAGTTTTTGTTTGTTTGCTTTGTTTTTGTTTATTTGTTTGTTTTGGCAGCTATTCTGGTTTGCAACCACTTAGCTGTGAAGAAGGAGCTCTGCCTGGTGGGACAGTCCATTGCTGGAGATATGGGTACTGCTACAAGAACTCATAGCTCCTGTCTTGGAGGACCTCTGGCCTCCGAGGGTGGCTGAGAAAGAACAGCAGGGCTGGAGGTTTATGCCACTGGGGCCACTCCAGGGATGGGAGGTAAGAAGGCTCCATTGAGCAGAGAGATGGGCAGAGTGCCTGACTGGACCAAAGGCTGTGCCCCACACTGTGTGAGAATGGCTTCTCTTCCCAGGGAGAAGAACAAATGGAGATGGTTGGAATTCAATTTACTGTGATTCGATACGGACTTTATGGTGCTCATTTCCCCCCTTTTCCCCCAATTCTGCCTTTGGTAAATTTTGTTTAGGTGCCTCGCCAGCTGGGGCCTCCTATGCAGATTCCCAGGTGTTACAAGTGTTTTACTTATTTGACCCCAAGCTCTTCCAGCATTGAGCCTGTTTCTTTCACATCTGCTTTCTTGGCACACAACTCAGGTTGGCACAGAACAGCTGCTCAGTGCAGGTTTAGTGAATGAATATTAGTGAGTTCATGAGTCTCCCCAGATCCTTTGCTCTTTATGTAAAAATGTCCCTTACCAGCTTCGAAGCTGTTTTCTAAAGAGAAGTAATTAAAAATCGTATCTGAACTGTCTCATTCCTTGCTGGTAAGAGTGAAAACTAGTACAATATTAATGGACGGTAATTTTGTAATATCTATCAAAATTTAAAATATACCTACTCTTTTACTTAGAAATTTTATCCCTAGTAATTTGTCCTCTAGGCATGCACACGTGCACACAATTTTATATCCAAATATGTTCTTTGCTGCATCGTTTGTGACAACAGAAAAAAAACTCCAAAGCTGAAAATAAACTAAATGTACATTAATAAAAGAATTGGCTAAATAAGTTATAATACATCCACACAGTGGATTATTATGATGTCACAAAACAATCAAATTTCCTTTTAAGGGAATGGGAAGAAGTACAAGACATATTGCTAAGTGACCCATACTAGGTACAGAGCAATATATGTAGTATGATCCCAGAGACACAAAAAGGCATATGCACACACATATATGCATACATGCACAGAAGATTTCTGATGGGATCCACAGGAAAATCAGTCATAATAGCTGTTGTCCCCTGGGAACCAGACAAAATAAGCGGACTTTACCTTTCCATTTTATACTTTAGAGTTTGCTTTTTTGAACATTTATTAGTTTCATAATAAAAATAAAGAGTTTAAAAAATTCTACCTGTATGGGAAAACAAGGGTTTTGGTTCTCACAGGTCAGCTGGCAATCAATTCCTCCCCAAAATGCAGCTTTGCTGGTACTCTGAGGTGTGAATGCAATGTCATGGCCAATATATTGTCCCCACACCATCAGGAGATCAGAATATTGGTCATCCTCTGTAACAGCCTCGTTGGAAACTTGAATCACTTGTCTTGTCACCTCCCGTACCTGGATAAGAGAAAAGCAGTTTGTCATGATATAGGAAGGCCATATTTTAGGCAGAAAAATGCCACCTTGGAATAATAAATTTCATGGTGTAGTTCTTATTCGCAGAACTGTTGGCAAGTTCACAGCTCTATTCCCTATAGTTTTAGTGGAAAGAGCGTGTGTTTTGAAGATTGATACATTGGGCTTTGATCTGTTATACCATTTACTAGCTGTGATTTGGGGCTTGTCAGTTACCTTCTCTGAGCTTTATATTCCTAATCTGAACGTGGATATAGAAATGTTGATCTTTCATGGTTGATGTGGGAATTAAATTAGGAGTAATTTAGAAAACACTTAGCCATGATTATGATAGAGTGTGTGATTCAGAGAGGAGCCACAAGCCAAGAAGTTGGCACCTCGAGCTTAATGGGTTCCCAGGCCTGGAAGCCTAATGCAGTTTGCCTGGCTGGATTTTGAAATTGCTTGGGACAAGTCACTCTTTCTCTCCATTTCCTTCTTTTTAACCTGGAATGTCTACAACTTTGAACTATGCCCATCCAAGCATTGTATTCTGGGCGCAGGTAACTTGTTTTCTAGTTTCACAGGTCCAGACGAAGAAGAATTTTGCCCAGGAAGAACTATATCCAGAGCCTCACCCATATCTAATCCCAGTAATTTAGATGATGATATTTGGGAATTTTGAGCTGTCGAGATTTAGATGAGATTTTGGTCTTTGAGCTGATGCTGAAATGGGGACCTTGGGAGGCAGTGAATGTAGTTGACATGAGTATCAAATATGAGGTTCGGATACTGTGGTTGGCAGAAAAGATGTCCACCCTCTAATCCTTGAAACCTGTGAATATATTGTTACCTTACATGGACAAAGGGACTTTGTAAATGTGACTAAGTTAAGGACCTTGAGATGGGAAAGCATCCTGGATTGCCCGGGGGTGGGGGGGGCAATGTAATCACAAGGGTCCTTACAAGTCTGAGGCCAGCATGAGGTGTGACTGTGGAAGCAAAGCCAGAGAGATGCAGCATCGCCGACTTTGAAGATGGTGGAGACCACCAGTCCAGGAGTGTGGGTGGCCTCTAGAAGCCGAAAAAAGCAAGGAAATGGACCCTCCCCTAGAGCCTCTAGAAAGGAACATGCTGACATTTTTGCCCATTGAGACCCACGCCGGACTTCTGGCTTACAGAACTGTAAGGTAATATATTGGTGTTGTTTGAAGCCACTAAGATTGTGGTGATTTGTTATGGTAGCAGCAGAAAATTAATACAGTCTGCATTTGAAGACACTTGAGTTCTGATTTTTTCTAAATAGTTACATAATTCTGAGCAAATATGGGCTCACAGAATAATAGTCTCATAATACTTATAGTTTAAAAATAAACCCACAGAAATACAGCTGGTCCAGTGCTTGACACAAACTAGGTAATATTATAAATTATTACCCCATTTTACAGATAGACTAAGTTAAATATGCAACGTGAACCAGGCAGACTTGGTCCCAACTGCCAGGAGCACTGGATCGTCCTCCGTGCCTCACAGAATTCTGCACTGCTCACTAACCTTTGCCACCTTCCAGAACACATTGTCCTCTTACTAAATAACCATCTGAAAAATTGTTCATCTCCATAGGACTTTGTGATAACATATCAGTCCATAGCTGATCTGAATCAGATCTTGACATTCTTGGGACTGAACAGAACATCACCTGTTGCATTTCTGATTAGTTCCATTATTGAAAATAATATAGAAGGAACAAGACTGAGTCTGTGTAACACCCATGTAAGCTGTTTATTCATGAAAGAAGTTGAACAGAGGGCAAAATGATGAATTTTTTGACCAAATTCATCTGTAGGATGGATGTGAGTCTGTTTCTAATAAATGCTTCTCAGGGAGGAAAGTGGTCATTGTCATCTTTACATAAATGAGAGTATTGATTACTGTTACATATCTTTGAATGTACCTAGTTTTCTACCTGATGAATAAAGGAATTTCTTTGAAAACACTGAAGTGTTTGAAAAGAGAAGACCTTAGAGTTAGATGAAGCTTAATTTCATCAGCAATCTACATTGTTCTAGACACCAGCTGTGTGAATTCAGTGTTCCAGAGCCCCGGTTACTAAGCTATAAATAGAAATAGTTATACCTACCGCATAGGGATGTTTTGTGGATTAAAGAGAATTATATAAAGCACGTGGCACAGTGCCTGCTATATTAAGCAAGTTCTCAGTAAAAGGTTAGTTTCCTCAAAAAGTTTGGAGAGGTTTTTAGAATTACAGGAAACTAGTTCCTGGTGCACAATTTAAGCAGCATCCTGATGTACAAACCAGGGGCAGTGGAAACCCATTGTATAAGCGGTTGTGGTTCCAGCCTTTGGGCTGACTGATCCCATCTTCATAGACTGGGGGAAGCCATCTTGCCAGGGCTGTGTTGGAGGCTCCCCATCTGGGATGGTCTCTAAGGGAAACAAACATGTGAAAATGTTTGAGATGAGGAAGAAGAAAGGAAAGCAGCATCAAATCCCAAATGTAATACTGGATTACACATCATTCTCAAGGAAAAGAAATGAGGATGTTTCTCCAAGATCCATGTTTTAAAGTTATAGTCTTCATATGGAGTAGGGACACCTGGTAGTACCAAAAACCTATCATAGGGGTTATGGACATGGCTAATCTCTAGGAAATTAGCTCCCCAAACCTCAGATTCCATATACACTTTTTCCTAAATTTGAAAATGCATCAATTTTTGAGGTATCCTGCCAGTTGATTCTCCTTTACAACTTTTCTTTTCCAATAGACTTTCTCCTACTTACTTTTTTTTTGAAAGGCATATTTCTTGTCCTTCTGGAACATGCAGAGGTGCACTGCCCTGGAGTATAAAATCTTCTGAGGCCCCAAACAAGGAAAAATTCCAAAATATTCTTGTATTTAAGCATCGTTTAATCAAGACACCTTAAAACACCTTAGGGCTTCATGTCTATTCCTGTCATATATATTTATGTTAAGAATGAAGAGTCTGTTAGAATCAGGATACTTTGGGATTTACTGAAATATTCTAAATTCATAAGTGAGATGGTTGTCAAGGGAATGTATATTAAAGCATTTAGTTGAATTAAAAATAAAATCAGACTATTTCTGAGAGAAAGTAAGTCATGTTTGGTTGATTGATTTGACAAGGAGATTGGGCACTGCCAATTAGTTTAAAAAGGGATTATCCATAATTAGAATGATTTGAAGTTCATTCTATTTGTCAAAAATATATTTTGACAAAAATGTATCTAAAGTGCACAATAAGGCCAAGGCATGTTTTATAATATTTTTATTTTATCAATCATTTTTGATGATATTGTGTTAAGTCAGGTGCCTCTAAGTAAAAGAGGAATGGGATTAATTAAAGTCATTTGATGTGTCCTTTTAGAGCTTTTTGGGAACTAAGTGCAGAAACTGAAAAAATAAAAATCAAATGATTTGGTTACTCTTTTGAAAATCAGGTGCTTTCCAATTTTTGTTTTAAAAAACTGAGACCCTGATTGAGTTGTTTGCTGATCAACAAATTTAATTTTAATGATAGCACATAATATGATCATTTTCTTATATCTTAGAAAGAATTTTGAGAACTGGGTTCCATTATTACAACAAAACTTCTGTTACCAGCTACATATTTAAGCGAGTAAGTTTCTAAGCATGTACATCTCTAAAGAGAAAAATAAGCATGGAGTTGCTGTTTTACTGTCTCATTTTTCAACAGGTAGGGTGATCATATAATTTATAATGCAAATTTGAATATTTTTGAGACTGAAAGGGAGTGTTACTAATAATTTTGTTGGCATTCTCTCAGGCAACCTGAGACGTGTGATCACTCAGCCAATAAGTAATATTCACCCAACTGATATGTGAACTAACAGAAACACTCCCAAACATCTCATTTATACATTGAATTTCAGTAAAAACATTTCTATGTTTATCAATTATCAACATTTGTAAAAATTTATGATGATTTGATCAATTATGCTCAAATAACAGTTATAATAATAAGTCAAACTTGAAGAAAATGATTAACACTTTTCTAAATATAAAATTCAATTTAGATTGTGTAAATATGTAAAATATATAAAATATAATAAAACAAACCTGTAAAATATATAAAATAAGATTATATAAATTATATGCAATTTATATATCACAAATATAAAATTTCTGCAGAGGCAAATGTAAAAGTAAAGGAATATGTAAAAAATAATAAAATATTTTCTAGCCTAAAATATACTACATTTGAAAGAATTTATAGGGAAATTAGAATGGAAATATCAGTTTGGTGAAGAGCAAAATAAACATGGAAATTGTCTTTTTACAAATGGATAGTTGTGGGTTTAAAATTGTATGGTATTCATGTTCCATTGGAATTTATAAATCATCTCACCACTTTTATTTTATATATCAACATTTAAAATATGCTGGAAAGCATGTAATTTGCAACTATTTAAACATATGATAAAGTTTAAAGATGTCATCTTTAATAATTCTATATGGGGATTCTTTCTTTTTCAAAATTTCCCTAGGGCGTATTCTAGCAGGACAGATAACTGTAGATTAGATAGATAGATAGAAAAATAGATAGATAAACAGGCAGACAGACAGACAGATAGATGATAGATGATAGATAGATTGGGGGAATAAAAGGGTGGATAGATGGATGGGTAGATAAGTAGACAGATAGGTGCTAGCTAAGCTAGCTAGCTAGATAGGAACAAATGCTAGGGCCTTGAAGAGTCTCATGATAGCTGAGGATGAAACCCAGGGAGGCATCAAATAGTTGGAATCTAAATATACTTAGCATCCCAGTAAAGCCAGTCAAACTCCTTATATTTGAAGTTTGCTGAGGCAGTTACTCTCACCACTGAAATGTTTCCATTCACTCAAAACAGAATTATTGGGGCAGATGTAGCTCAAATGTTTGGGCATCCATCTCCCAAATGGAGGGACCTGGGTTTGATTCCTGGGACCTCCTGGTCAAAATAAAGGAAAATATAGAAGGCACATGGGCTGCCAGGCCTTGTGAGTGGTTGTGCCGCCCGGCCCGGTGCACGGGTGAGCCATCAGGTCCCGCAAGTGGGTGAGCCCCCCAGGCCCTGCGTGTGGGTGTGTCATCAGGCTGCGCGAGCGGGTGCACCGCCAGGCCCCGTGAGCAGGTGCGCCGCCAGGCCCCGTGCATGAGTGTGCCGTCAGGCCCCGGAAGCGAGTGTGCTGTCAGGCTCTGCCAAGCCACACAGCAAGATGACATAACAGAAGAGTGACACAAGGGAGAGCCAAGATGACACACACCGAAAAACCAGGAACTAAGGTGGCGCAGGTGGTAGGACGCCTCTCTCCCACATTGGAGGTTCCCAGGATCGAATCCCAGTGAAGACAGGAGGAGAAGGATGAGAAGAGAGGGCAGGAAACAGACACAGAGAATTGCCCAGCAAATGGACACAAAATCAACAAAAACAGGGGGTGGGGATAAAATTGGATAAAAAGTAAATAAATAAATCTTAAAAGAAAACACAAAATTATATATTTACAGGCACTGTTCTAATTAGTTGAGATGCAAGAATGAATAAGATAAAGTCTCTGCTCTCACACAGCTATTGTTTAAATGGGGTATCTTAGTTTATCAGGACTGCTATGAAAAATACCACACACTGGTTGGCTTAAACAACAGAAATTAATTTGCCCACAGATATAGAGGCTGGAAGCCTAAAAAGTGGCTCCATTTCAGATATTTATCCTCCAAGATAACTTGATATCTAGGTTGTTCTTGATGGACAGTTTCTCCTGTTGAAAAATCTAGGCGTGGAAAGGAGAAGAGGTCTCCAGGGAGAGTTTAACTTGATCTCCACATTTCTCTAGCTATTGCCCCCACAATAGTTATTTTCAAATTTGAATATGCTTTCATCCATCTACACAATGAATATTTAGCAAATGCTGAAAAACAAAATTGAATAAGACATGGCCATGCCTTCTAGGGGATTTCAGTCTAGTGAGAAAGAAAGGCAACTTAAAACTAATAAATAGAATCCTATGAGAAGTGCTCAATAGGAATTAAGGACAGCGTGGCAAGGAAGGGCAGGGGAAAGGTGTTCTGGAGAAACTGAGGACCTGCTGGGGATTAAATCATGCCCCACAATGAAGGCACATTCAGGTCCCAACCCCTGGTCCTTTGGGTGTGAACCCATTTGTAAATAGGACCTTTGAAGATGTTATTAGTTATGGTGTGGCCAAAGTGAATGAGAATGAGCCTTAATTCAAAATGGCTAAAGTCCTTTCAAGCAAAGAAAATTGAACATGGAGAGGGAGAAGCCATGGGGAGCTGCCAGAAGCTGGAAGGCACCAGAAGCCAGAAGAGAAAGGAGAAGATCCACCCATGTGAATTGCCATGGAATTCCAAGGAACCCCAAAGATTTCTGGTTGGCTGGACCCCAGGAAGAAGCAAGTCTTCTAGCCCCTGAAACAGTGAGCCAGTGTTGTTAAGTCACTGTTGTTAAGAACAGTGTTGTTAAGCCAACCCATTGTATGGTATTTATTTTAACAGCCAGGAAACTAAAACAGGATCCCAGGAAAGTAGCCTGGAGAACATAACCCTCAAGCTAATTTGTCATTGTACTACTACTGTTTTATTGCATTTTTCTCTTTACTCAACTAGAGGGGTTGACCTACTGCAATTTGAGCTCCCTTTTGTATTAATCAGCCCAAAAGGATGCTGATGCAAAATACTAGAAATCGGTTGGTTTTTATAAAGAGTATTTATTTGGGGTAGAAGCTTACAGTTACCAGGCCATAAAGGGTAAGTTACTTCCCTCACCAAAGTCTATGGCCACGTGTTGGAGCAAGATGGCTGCTGACATCTGCCAGGGTTCAGGCTTCCTGGGTTCCTCTCTTCCCATGGCTTGCCTTTTTCTAGGCTTAGCTCCTCAGTTACCTCCACAAGGCCAGCTGTAGACTATTAGGCAAATGGGGCCTTCTCTCTTTCCTCATGACCAAACTCCTCTGTGTGCTTACTTCCCTGGGCTCCAGCTCAAGATTCCAACCTCCCTTCTCTGAGGTGCAGTTTTTCTGTGAGTCCCTGCCCCTTGGTGGGCAGGGACTCAACATCCTACTGATGTGGCCCATTCAAAGCCTTAATCATTATTTAATCAAGTAAATGTAAAACCTCTGAATCCAATACACTCCAATACGCCCAGAGGAAAAGACCAGTTTACAAACGCAATCCAAATTTTCTTTTGGGAATTCATCAATAATATCAAACTGCTATACCTTTTAAGCTCCAAAGCCAAAACATAAACACCATACATTCCTCTTGATTGGGTAGCCCAAGTATCCAAAGAAATTGTGTATGGCAGAGTAAATAAAAGAAGAAAGGGATTCCCCAAAGAAAGACCAATGCAAAGACATCGAGACATAAAGCAGTGCTGAGTGTTCTGGGAATTTACTCTGCAAATCCTTTAGTCTATGCTGCTTACAAGCTTTGTTCTCTTGAGTAATTAACTGACTGTTTCATAGGTTTGGTTTCCCCATTTGATGTTTGCGGTGATTAAGTGAGATAATATTTATGAAATGGTTATTTCAGTTTAGGGCCAAATAGAGTATGAAAGTGTTCAAATTAGGAGGTGTATGGACCCATATAAAGGTCCAATATAAAGGAAACTATAAATGTCACTGGAGGAAAGTTACTCCCTAATTAGATGCATTTATTATTTTAACAAAAGATTAAAATTTTCAGAAGACATGAACATTCAATGCAGAAGATTGGAGCACTTAGGGGAAAGAGATCTCATTGGGTGATTTATCACACAAACCAGCAATTTAGGCACAATTCTGTTCCACTCTATCAGAGGCTTTCTTTGTTGAATGCTAGTGTTCTCCCATGTAAGAAAATATTGTAATTTTATATTATTTATTAAAAATTTAGTATGATAATTTTCCAACAAACATGATTCCTTGGCTGGTAGAATTGGAAGAGAGAGAGTATATACAATTTAGGATTGCCATGAGAACTGTGATGAGATGCTAGTTAAAACAAAATGTACCTCAAAAGTTGGCTACAAAACACTTTTAAAGAGAAACCAAGAAGAAATCAGATGGTAAGTATTTAAAATACAATAACAGTTCCCTATATTCTTAGAGTTTACGGATTCTTTCATGCCCTTCTCTTCTACCTTCCAGACAGCCCGGGAGGTCAGCTTAATTAGCATCTTCAGTCTGTAGAGGAGGATGCTGAGGCTTTCAGAAGCCTCCTTAGCAAACCCAAATCATAGCAACAGTTGCAAAGCCAGGAATACCCTCTGCTCCGTGGCAGAAGGCTAATTTTCTCTTCTTTAGACTTATAAACATTATTTATTCAATGAGAGAAGTACAGCAAAAATTTTGGTCCTTTTGTTGGTGGTCCATGGTTATTAAGTACCTCAAGTTTAGTGAGTCCTAGAAACTGCAGTGGATGACATGGGTCAAAAATCTGAAGTTATTTCCTTTGTCCATGAAAATCTCTCCATGCAGAACACAGAAGCAGGGAAGGGTCTCGAGAACAATTAATAATTCAGCCCATTGCTTGTGCAAACTGTACACAGGCACTGACGGAAGAACAAAATAGGCCATGCAAGGCACAGAAAGGCAGTGAGTTGGGGCACATTTATTGGGATGTGAAAGGCTAATGGGAAGGTTATGCGATGGGAGAGAGGCTGGCGAGGTAGATTTTAACGATTGGAAGCACAGGAGCTCTGGGGTGCAGGAGCTTCCTAGATGGGGTACAGGGTTTCCATAAGAAAATCTACATGTTCATCTACTCCTCATCCTCCCAGCTGACCCTGCCAATTGTACATGTCTCACGTCTTGACTCTCTTCCTGCTGGCCTACCCTGGTCATTGGGGCCATTTAGTGTTTCCTCCTAAATCCTGTTAGGGAAATTGAGATGAGAATACCTCTCTCCAAGTTTTATTTGAACACTATATATGACCTGCAAATGCTGGACATATATGGGTGTTCAATACTTGGTGATCAGGTGACTAAATTCCCGTGGGTGAGGTGCCATGAGCAAGGCGCCATGTACTTGCACAACTCTAGTGAGCACCACTCACGTGCACTGTAAGATGAATGGTGGCCTGCAAACCTGTACATGAATAATGAGCATTTGGGGTATTTGTTTAGTGGTCACAGAGTCATTGTGGGGGAATAAGGAGTGAGGCTGCTGAATTTAAAGGTGAGGTCGAAGACACGTCTTGGAGGGCTTTGGACATCACATGGCAAAATAATGTGAATTGGAAATATTGGAATCTAGACTTTTAAAAATTCTTTCATTTGTTTGACATGTAGACAAAAGAAAAAGGAGGAACTGAAGTCTATACAAACCATGACACACTAAATCATTTTAAAAACTTTTTGGAGTGTTTGGAAATATAAATAACTTTAAAAATTAGTTGATTTGTTTTAAGACTCAATTATTGTCACCCTTATGGATATAACACCTATCAATCATTATTATCTAAATGTGACTGAGTTAGATGTTCGGCATAAGAATGAAAAAAACAAAATGCTGAGAACTATTTGTTATCTGAGCAAAAAAGGGTCATATTTAAAGGCAAGATTCGAGTTTGGTCTTGGCAATAGGCTGAACAAGTTGTGCTTTGTTCCATTTGCAAGTCTATTAATGACACTACATTGTTCTTGATATTAGAGAAAAGGAACTTTATTACTGCTATCTTTCACATCACTGCTATTTTGTCTAGGAACCAATCAAGAATGACTAGTTAGCAATTGGAAGCAATGCTCCGGGGAAACATGGTTACTTTTGTACATTTGTGGGGACAGTAAGTGAAGAATTATTCTATTATTAATACTTCATTGATCTCCAGTACACCAAAGTGGCTCAATTTGCAAAACTATATGGGACAGTAATGCATTTAATTAGCTACAATAAGTCAGCGTTTGAAGATTTAATAAAGTGTACAGATTGGTTACAGTTGGTTTGTCTTTATTGAAATTCCATAAAGTACTACTTGTAGGGAGGTGGTATTTCACTCAATTAAAAATAATGAAACGTTAATTTAAATGCTTAAGCAATGATTTTTTTTCCTGATTGACTTTTACATGTTAGCAGCTCACTAGGTTGTTATAATAGCTCAAGAGTGTTCACAGACGCTTTTTGTGAACATTCAGCTGATGCGTGCACTTAGGCTTCATAAGCAGTGTGTTAGCCTGTTCAGCAGGTCCACAAAATAGATGTATAATAATTGCTTCTGGTGGCCTCTGCTACTGTCTTGAGAACTTCTGGTCCTCATTCAGGCTCTTTTCAAGACTTTGAAGGACCACTCTTAGATGCTGCTGAGCTTGTGTTGGAAGCATCTCTAGCCACAATGGTATCAATTTATAGCACCACATCTGTCCTTTTATTATATTTGGACTCACGGCAGCATCAGGAAAAAAGGCAACCATAAATCTGGCCAATATAAATGAATAGAAACATTTCTGGAAGAGTGTTTTATAGGGAGACAAATGTCTGTGCTGTCATAGTGGATCTTAGTTATTAGGATTTTTTTTAGAAACACTTTCTCATTTCTCCCAGGCAACAGTCACTATAGACATTGTGATATTCTCAATTCTTAAGGGAAACAAAATTCTAAACTTCCAGCTTGAAGAAAGCTTGACTGTAAAGTTTAAGATTGATGCCTAGAGACTTAATTCAATATAATTCTACCAGGTGTGTCATCCCTGTTACTAACAGATGGGGCGTGTTTAACTCTAAAGATCTGTGTCTTTCCTAGAAAAGAAAAAGAATAAAACATAGTATTATATGCTGGGAGAAACTTAAAATTCAGTTTTCAATTTCTAACTTCATCCTTCTCATTTTCTTGGTAGTGGGCGTGGTGGTGGTGGAATTAAGACAGGGGCTGCTTTGTCATGGGACACTGAGACCCAAGAGGATTATTTAATTACCCTGTAGCAGGAATATACTGAATAGTGCCCAAGTGGCCTGAAGGAATTAATTTGGTTTCCGAAAGACACCTAATGCCCTGTCAGATTGCCTTGAAGTGTAAAACAATGCGTAACTCATTATTTATTGGGTCAGTTAACCTGCTTGATGGGAAGCAATTTAAACTAGTCAATTCCTTAGAAGGGGTATGTCAACTGCTGTGATGAACCAGGGCAACTATTTAAAAATTCTCAGAAGATGAAAAGTGCTTTTCTATAATTGGCATGCATTCAGCATTTTCCAAAAACGTTGAAAATCTTACTTATTCTAGTGTAATTTGAACCAATATTATGATCCCCAATATTTCACCTGTTTTTCCTTAAAGGCTATAATAAGCTTACTTGGGAGTTTCAATGATTACAATAGTTCAGGGTGGTTTTTTAAGATTTTCTTCACTTTAAATGAAAATCTTGCTAAATTATAGCATTGTGCTTTCTTTAATTTTAGAGTACAACTTAAGCACATAACCAGTTAAATGTTTGTTGTTTAATAATTATTGTTTCAAGCACTTTCACTTTAAATATATAGGTATTTCCCAAAATGAGCAAATTGTGTCAAGGTGTTAAATTCCAGTAAAACTGCACAAAAATATCAGCTCTGCTGAATGATATCATGAATTGGGTCAAAACACAAATGAAAACATGAAAAAAATTGACCATGAATGTGTCTAGAAGGCAAATATATAGGAAAAAAGGAAACAGTATAGTCAGGTGGTCAGTCAACCAAGATGTTCGGTGCTAACACAAAATATTTGGAATTTTGGGAATTGAATCATGTGCCTCAAAAAAGAGATGTTCAAGTCTTTACCCCGGATTCTATGGATATGCACCCATTTGTAAATAGGACCTTTGAAGATAATACTAGTTAAGTTGTGCACTCATTTGTGAATAGGATCTTCGAAGATCCTAGCTGGATGAGGCCAAATTGAATCAGGGCAGACCTTAATCCATATGACTGGCATACTTCTAAGCAAAGAAAATTCAGACCCATCAGTCAGAAGCCAGAAGTCAACAGAAGCTAGAAGTCAGCAGAAAAGAAAAGAGAAGACACAAGGAGAAGCAGATTGCCCTTTACAGAGGCAGAGATGCACGTCAAGGAACCCCAATAATTGTACAAGAATGCTAGACTCTTGGCAAAAGCATGGCTTGTTGAGACCTTGATTTTGGGCTTTTAGCCTCCAAAACTGTGAGTCCATAAATTCCTATTGTTAAGTCACCCAGTATGTGGGAATTTGTCCTAGCGGCCCTGGCAAACTAAGAACACATCTAATATTTAATTTTGGTTTTTGACTATTTTTTGACAAAAGAATATAGAGAATTATATACCAAATTATATACTAAACCCAGGTAGATTTGGCAGTCCTCCCTATAATTTAAATGCATATACTAACTTTTACTTTCAGAGTTTGTAATCTGCTTTGTGAACTTATGGGGTTTGCTATTATAAGGAACAAAGAAATTGTCCCCCAAGAAAGAAGTTTAGTGAGGAATTATCACAGTAAAGGAAACTGGCATTTTGGCCCCTTGATAGGATCATGCCATAGAGCTTGTAATGCTGATTCAATTTTTGCTGTTTGCCCATGAAAAAATACACGTTTGGCAAGCGGGTATTAGACAGATGAATCCAGTAATGGGTTGAGTCTGTGTTACTGTCTGGATGGAAATTTCATTAGTAATCTCCATCCATCAAATGAGGTTGTAAGAAAACAGAAAAGGACCAGTTTCATTACAGCTTATCATTAACTTTATATTATGCCTGAGCAATGAAAAATTCTGCTATAATTCTGAGATGTAGTCTTATATGAAAATCAATCAAATGGCTTTCATGGAAAAATCACACTGAATTTCCTTTAGGACACTGTGGCTGCAGCTTTGGATCCAAGAGCGTGACCTACGGATGCACTTCAACGTCCACTGTTCTAAACAGCTTCCACTAAGCCACACACTAACCACTCCTGCTAAGTCCTGCTGGCATTGTCTCATTTAATTGTCACAGAGTTGATGATGTAGTTGTTATCCTCCATTTTACAGAGGAGAAAACCCAAGACTCAAAATACTAGGTCACATTCCTTGTAAGGATAGATCCAGAATTCATATGGCTTGTATCTGATACAAAGTATTATATTCACTTTCAAGAATTCCACCTGTTTTATTGGAAATCCATAATCTTAATGACAGTAAGTCTAATTCTCTGTCACATGAGGGGAAAGGACAGAAAGGACCCATAGCATATTTTATCTCTCTGATTGTACTTGTATTTTGCCTTACAATATCGTCATTTTCAAGATGTTTTATACCCCTGTTAAACTGAAAACTCTATATTAAGCTCAACCTTATGTTTTCCATGAAGCAACTACAGACAATGTCTCTTTAATTCAAAAAGAGGAAGGAAAGGTAAAGGAACCTTACTATGTACCTTGTCTTAGGCTACGATCTCATTTGATCCTTACAGCCTCCCTGGAAAGTGGCTGTATTATTTCTACATTATAACTCGGGAACTGGGGATGTGATAAGATGAGAAGCAAGGGCCTAAGGTCACTAGGCTGGCGAGTTGCTGAACAGGCTTTG
>JAQZBX010000015.1:127934-206113 GCA_029593785.1 Cabassous unicinctus
CATCTTTAGTCCTCTCTGCATTCAAAGAGGATGCCCATTACAAAATCCTGTGCAGCCCACAGAGCTTTGGCCCACATAAAGGACAGAGTATTGGCTCAACTCCAGGCAAAGATTAATACCAAGACCTGCCAGTTTCTCCTCCAATTGTCTTTGTCAAATCAGCCAGCATGTAGCTGCTGGATGTGGTCAAGGAGCTGGGTCGTGATGGGGAAGAAATCCATGAAATACAAATTTCATGGAAAAGCACATCCATGTAGTATTTATTAAGAATTCCTTGTTCTTGATATTGAGGGAAAAAAGTTGGTAAAGTTAAAATAATATTTTTAAATGAATAGTTCAGTTTTATATCTTGATCAATTGTGGGAAGGGAGAAAAGTAAGAAACAAAAGTGAAAATAGGGGCTATGTGGAACTTTGAGAGAAATGGCTATATAAGAGGTACAGATATGAAAAATAGTCTCACATGGGGAATGACAAAGCAAACACCATCCCCTACATGCAAAAGAAACAGAGAAGTGGCAGCCGGCAATTCGCAACGGCAGGAAGGCACATTGTGGCTACCTGAAAGGTAGCAGCAATTTGGGATCACGGGAGCATGTTCCCTTTGAGAAGCATAGTGTTAATTTGACATCCTGCAGGAGAAGGCAGCTGGAAGGATAATTTGGGGGTAAAGTGCTATGAGACATGCCACTCCACTGGTTTATGAAAGAGTCTCCAATATCTGAAAGGTTTTCAGGAATTTATTATTTCTATAATATTTATTGTTTGTTGTCAAAAGTAAAACAAGCAAAAAAATGAGGTAGCTAAAAACTTTCCACCTACAACCATTAATATAATTGCACACTTAACTGCTTTTAGAGGAATGCTGATGGCTATTATTCACAGTGCAAAGGACTTGGGGTAGGGGCCGCTTAAAATAGAACTGTGATATTTCAAGTCTAAACATATATATACAAGATATCTTCAAAAGCCTTTCCTTCGCCAGCCTCATCTCTGCCTGTGGCCCTCTATTCTCTATTACTTTGTACTCGCTGTCCCATCTATATTTAGATTTTCACAAATACACGGTCTTAGTACAGCATCTGTGACTTTGCTCAGCCTATTTCCTCTTCTTGGAAATTCCATCTTTACCTCATCTACTTGGGAAATCCCTATACATCCTTCAAAACCTCTCTCAGGTCAAATTTTCTGTCGATCTCTTTTTTCCTCCTTTGTGCTTTACTGAACACATATTTTTTCTATTGTACCTATAATTATGGTTTTGCAATTATTGGCTTTTATCTCCCCTACTATATTAAGTCTGAACACTAGAATCATAGCTTTGTATCATCTTTATAGTCTAGTCCCTATTATAGTGCCTAGCATAGAGAGGATGCTGCACTACTTTTGTGTAACAAATAGCTACACAGTCTCTCTCTCTCTCTTCTTTCTTGAGGTACTGAGGCCACAGATTGAACCTGGGACCTCATATGTGGGGAGCCAGCGCTCAACCACTGAGGCACATTGGCTCCCCTAGGATGGTTTTTTCATTTTAGGAGGCACCAGGAACTGAACCCGGGACCTCCCATGTGGGAAGCAGGCGCTCAACCACTTGAGCCACCTCTGCTCCCCCACTGTGTCTCTGAATGGTGTTCTATTAGTGAGTCATAGAATTCTCAGTTCTCTGCTCATCTGTGTGATGCCCTCACCTATTGAAGTCCATCTAAAGGTTCTCACTTACCCTAAGATTTTAGTTCTGCCTAACTTTATTCTAGAAACTGTCCTGGAGAATGTTAAAAGAAGAAGGAGGAGGTGGTGGAGGAGGAGGAGGATAGAAGCAATTTCAGCATTTCTCAATGTTTGTGTGGCGTGTGTTTATGGAGGTGGGGAAAGGGCAGGAATCAAACATAAGCTTATGAATTGTGAAGGGTCTAAGTTAATCATCATCATAATTTTCCTTATGGCTTCAGCAATAAAGTAGTAGGCTTTTGTTAAGAAGTCCTTCAAAAAGGAAAAGCACAATAAATAAATTTTGACAAGAGGGATAACAAACTTTCACAGGGCTAGGAAATGGGGAACCTCAAGTGCAAATATCAGATTATATAGTTGAGAATTTTGAGCTTGTATCTCAAGTCAATAAGTCATTTAGAGATTGGCCACATTATCCAGGCTTAGGAAGTCTGTATTCACTCAGATTCTGCTTAACCACAATCCACTGATAGGTGACATTTTTGGATGATATCGGAGAGCCACACAACATCTATGCTCTGGCCTTAATATCTACGTATAAAATTTTTTAAAACTCTGAGTTCAGGGTAATATTTTTTTTCAGTTCAATTTACTTCAACGCATAGATCGAAGGACTAATACATGATAAGTGGTATATTTTAAGGATTGACTTCAGAGACGTTTAGGACACTCTACCTATCCTTCGAAAAGTTTGTGGTTCAAAAGAAAGCAGACCTTAAAAAAATAAATTAAATGTTGAATGCTATTGTTAAATAAGCAATAATAAAGGTATGTCCAAGCAATGGAGAAGTGATTATCCTACTCCAAGGTTGGGAGAAAAATCATTGAAAGATTCAGATAGGAAGAAAGTCCAAGTGACATCTGAAAGAACAACCTTAAGTTTGCCTGGCAAATAAAAAGTGGTTCTAGGCACAGAGAACTGAGTACAGAGCTGTGCAGATGCACAAAGAACATTCATGTTTTCTACGAATGGGGTAGAGAAAGCTTACTGACATCTAAAGTCTATTCATGGCAACAGGAAATGGGCTAAATGCCACATCATGGCACAGGGGGGATTAAGGGGAGCTCTGGTAGCCCACTCTCTAGGGAGATCTTGTGAAAGAAGTGTCTGCCATCTCTCCAGCTTTCAGTGGCTCCTCTCACGGGAGGAAGCTTGACTTACTCACAGTGAGATGGGGAGGAACGGATATCAGCAGCACCACCTCTGCTGGAAGAGACCTCTGTGCTCACTTAAGGTGTGAGGCACACGAGCATTCACACAGCTGACGGGGGTAACTGGCAGCTTTGCAGACACAGTTTCCCCCTTATATAAAGACCAGGCCCAGGCTTGTGGAGAGGGAAGTGCAGCCCTCAAATCCACCACCTGTTCCTCTTAACAAGAACCAAAAAAAAAAAAAAAAAAAAAATTTGGTTTTATTAGATCCCTGTCTCTTTTTTTTAATTAGTTTTAGAAAGGGGCAAGATTAACTGCCTGCCTGCTTCATATGCTAATATATGTGTGTGCAATGTAAATATGTATATATATATTTGAAATTGAAATGTAATTATAAGAGTCAAGAAATAGCCTCTCATACATATATAGTTATCTAGTTAATGATATACGTGCTGGTGCAATTCAGTGGGTGAAGGATGGTCTTTTCAATAATTGGTGCTAGATAAATTCGATTACATGCACACATACACTATATATATAATTATATTTATGTGTAATATATATATACATTATATTACAGGGTTGTTATGACACAGTGGTTTATTGCTGTGATCTTTCAGACTCTAATTCAAGATATAATGTAATCATTTCAAAGATAAGCAATAACTCATTAAGACCAAAGAACCGTAGAATCCGAACAGGGGACTTAACAGTTGGGTATTATTTAGAGATAATAATAACTAACATTTGTAGAATACTTATTGCTCACAAAATATTTCTGCTTCCATTATTGCACTTAAGCCTCATAAAAACCCTGTAAGTAAATGGTATTATCTTTACCATTTTACAGACGAAGATAAATTGATGATCAAAAGAGGTGAACTGAATAGCCCAGTCTAACCAGCTGGTAACTGATGAAGTCTATATAAAACTAGAATCTTGCTTTATATTTCAAAATATAATGAATTTTCTTTTATACATTGTTGCCTACAGCTCAGATGTTTAGGACTTTCTCAGGAACATACAGTAATTTTTATCACATATATGTATATATATATATAAATTGTTTATAAATTATACATAAATACACACATAAATCAATATTTATCATAGAATTAGTATTTGTATATTATATCATACAGTTGATAATATTTTAAAATATATAAGTTAATAAATAAGTCAAAGCATATGGTATCAATATAGCCCACAGAAAAAACAGTGGCTTCTTTTTCCTAGATATTGCAAACAGGGCTCCAGAATTACCTATTTATTATCTAGGGTACACAAAATATTCCAACAAGGACCACCTGGAAGCCAAGAGGCTTATGATTTTTAGGATCCTTATCCCAAACAATGTGCTCTTGATTTTTAATTTAAATTACCATAAATTTCACTCTCAGTACTGCTTTGCTGCACCCCATAAGTTTTGGTGTGTTTTATTTTCATTGTCATTCATCTCAAGATAGTTCCTAATTCCACTTCTGAGTTCCTCTTTTTCCTATTGGTTGTACAAGAGTATGTTGCTTAATTTCCATGTATTTGTGAAATTTCCAGTTCTCCCTCTGTTATTGATTTCTAGCTTCATGCTTTTGTGGTTAGAGAACACATGGTGTATGATTTCAATATTTTTGAATTTATTGAAACTTGTTTTGTGATCCACCATATAGTATCTCCTGGAGAATGATCCATGTGCACTTGAGAAGAATGTGTATTCTGTTTTTGTTGGGTGCAGTGCTCTATATATGTCTGTTAGATCTAGTTGGTTTAGTGTATCATTCAAGTACTGTGTTCCTTATTGACGCTCGACTGGCTGTTCTATCCATTATTGAAAGTGGCATATTAAAGTCTCCTACTATTAATGTAGAACCATCAATTTCTCCTTTCAAATCTGTCAGTTATTTGCTTCATATATTTTGGGGCTCTGTTGTTAGATGCATATATATTTATAATTGTTATATTTCCTTGTTGACTTGTCCCCTTTCTTAATATATAATGACCGTCTTTGTCCCTATAACTGTTTTTTGACTTAAAGTCTATTTATGCCATATTAATATAGCTTCCCCAGCAGTCTTTTGGTTATTACTTGCATGGTATATATTTTCTCTTCATCAGCCTACTTTTATCTTTGACTTTAATGGGAGTCTCTTGTAGACAGCATATAGTCAGGCCAGGTTTTTTTTTTAATCCATTCTGTCAATCTGCCTTTTCACCAGAGAGTTTAATCCATTTACATTGAAAGTCACTATTGATAATATAGGACTTTTTTTTTCTGCCATTTTACTATTTAGCTTTTGTAAGTCTTATATCTTTTTTGTCCCTCACTTCTGTTAAAGCCTACTTTTATATTTATTTGCTTCTTTGTTTTGTACTACATTGAGTGACTTCTCATATCTATCTGGATATATTTTTCATATATTTTCCATGTGGCTGCCATGGGGTTAAAATTTAGCATTCTATATATATATATGACAATCATATTTGGTTTGATAGCCACTTAACTTCAATAGTATGCACATATTCTTTCCCTAGACCTCTCTGTTCCACACCATTTTTTGTCCTTGTTACCATTTATATCTTTGTACATCATATGTCCACAAACCTAGATTTATCATTACTTTTTATGAATTTGCATTTTAACATATGTAGAAAGTAAGAAGTGGTATTACATAGCAAACAATACAATACAATAATACTGGCATTTATAATTACCAAAAATGTTTACCTTTACCACAGATTTTTATTTCTTTATGTTGCTTTGAACCACTGTGTAATGTCCTTTCCTTTCAGTGTGAAGAACTCTCTTTAGCATTGCTTGTAGGGCTGGTCAACTGGGATGATCTCCTTTAGCTTTTGTTTATCTGAGAATGTCTTAACCTCCCCATCATTTTTGAAAAAGAATATCACAGGATATAAAATTTTTGGCTGGCAGTTGTTTTCCTTCAACACTTCAAATTTTTCAATCCAATATCTTTTGCCTCCATGGTTCTGGTGAGAAATCAGCATTCAATGTAATTGGGACTCCCTTTTATGTAGCACATTGCTTTTTTCTTGCAGCTTTTAGAACTCTTTTCTTGTCCTTTGCATGTGATAGTGTAATCAATATATGATAGGATGTATTTTTCTTCATGTTTACCCTGTTTGGTGTCCTCTGAGCTTCTTGTATTTATATATCCATGTCTTTTGCTAAGTTTAGGAAGTTCTCTGTCATTAGTGCTTTTACTATTCCTTCTGCCCCTTTATCTCTTTCTTCTCCTTCTGGGACTCCTATAATGCATACATTGGTGTGCTTGATGGTGTCCCATAACTGGCTTAGGCTATTTTCTCCTATAATATTTCTTTTTTCTTTCTGCTTCTCAGCCTGACTCCTTTCAAATATCTTGTCTTCAAGTTCACTGATTCTTCCTTCTGTCACTTCCTATCTGCTCTTGAAATCCTCCTCAGCATTTTTCATTTCAGTTATTGAGGACATCGACTCCAGCAGTTCTGTTTGGTACCTTTTTAATATTTTGATCTCTTTACCTAGACTCTCAAATTATTCCTTCATTGTTTTTTGTTTTTGATATCATTTAGTTCTTTTTCTGTACTTTCCTTCATCTCCTTAAACATTTTTAAAATCTATCCTTGTTTAAAAAATCAATTTCAATGATATATAATAATACAGTATAAATCTATCCAAAGTGTACAACCTGTGCTATCATCAGAAGACAGATTCTGTAAGGTCCAGGGACCCTAGCAAATGATTTAAATTTATTTTAGGTGCAATGAAAAGCCAATGGAAGGTTTTAAGAAAGAGCATGCCATGATCAAATTTCTGCTTTTAAAATATCACTTTGGCTACAATATGGAGTATGGAATGTAGAAAAGTGAGAGTTAAATTATAATACCACTTAAGAGACAATCACTTTATTCCAACTGACTGGCCATTTTGACTTCAACTCAGGTTGGTGATAGGAGGGAAGATGTAAAGAGAAGTGGAGATATTTGGGACATATTTTGGAAGTAGAACAAAAAATACTCACTTAGGTACTGAATACAAGTGGGTAAGGGATTTGGAGAAATCAAGGATGACTTTAAGTATTTAGCTTAAGCAATTAGGTGAATATGGAGCCATTTTCTGAGTTTATGAAGACAAGGATGATTTTTAAACACTTATTTGGAGAGGGAGTAGTGTTGGTGGGAATAAAAAGTTCTGCTTTGGCCAAGTTATGTTTGAGATGCCTATCATGGAGATGTCAAATAGTCAGTATAAAGGTCTAGAGCTCAGAGGAGTGGTAAAGATGCACAAGTCATCTACAAGATCTCACTCATGATGGGTATCTAATTATGTTCAAATAAAACTTACCTGAGAAGATAAAGAAAACCTAAAAAATACCTGTTGTTGCAGGCTCCTGTGATAAGTCTGTATTTGTTTACTAGGCAATTATTTGGACATTTTGGAGGTAACATGTATGGCAGGCATCCAGATATATTTGCAATTGTGTTCAGTAGATCTTCTGATAAAACATCTGAGAAAACAAATAAACCAGAAACACTCTGTGATGTTTGAAGCTGTATGTACTCCATAAAAATGTTCTTAAGTTTAATCCATTCCTGTGGGTGTGAACCCCTTATAAATAGGACCTTTTATTGAGGTACGGCCCACCTCAATCAGGATGGGTTTTAATCCTATTACTGGAGCCTTTTATAAATGGAAGAAATTCAGATAAAGAGAGAGAGAAAGTCACAGGAAGCAAGACGCTGAAATTCAGTGGATCCAGGAAGAGAAGGAGAGACCAAGAGATGCCACCATGTGCCTTGCCATGTGGCAAACTGAGGATCAGTTTTCACCAACAGCCAGCCCCAGAATGCCACAGTCTTCAGGGAGAAAGCATCATCTTGATGATAACTTGATTGGGACATTTGCCTTAGCCTCAAAACTGTGAGCAAACAAATTCCCATTGTTTTTACTGAATTGTTGCATGGTATTTGTTTGAGCAGCCCAGGAAACTAAAACACACTCTATTTGTAATAACCAATCTACCTAATAAAGTAAATTTTCTAATATAATCTCAAAAAGTTGCTTCAACATATGAATTTGGAATCAGCTTGTCAATTCAAATTAACTGATAAACGTAATGGTAGCTTTTCTAGAACAATTGAATGGATAGATCCATTGAAATGAAATGGTTCTTTCATTACAACCCACCAACCATGGTATAGGCTGAGCCATATAAAATTGTTACTCATGCAATTAAAAAATAGACAAAGCTGGCAATGCCAGGTGTTTCAACCTAGTGCTATGAAGAGATATTTTGGATACTGCTTTTAAAATGACTGTGGCACAAAAGCACATCTCCTCTCGGTTGTGTAGATTACAATTTACTGAAACTCATTCATCAATTCAGCATAAGTGCCACTAAGTATCTGTAATACTGTCTTACGTACCTGAAATGTAAGCCAGACTCTTTATTCCGTCTTTATAATTGAGTTGGAGATACATGTATAAGCAAAATAAACAATACAGGAAGCTATTTTCTTGTGTGTGTGTGTGTGTTTTCATTGCAATACATGGTAACTCTCTTACAGATGTATGAGACTTATGTAATCCTTTTGAGGAAAAATTTCCTTCTCCCTTTAAATCAATTGCACTCTCATTTAATTCCCTTGAGCTTCTTTACTGCTAGGAATGTGAGTTTTCAAAAATATGCATTTCAGCTTTGTGATCTTCCAGAAAAAACTCTAAGAGTGCTGAGCCTCCAGAGAGATAAGCAAACAAGTCACACCTCCAAGTTGTCACTTATTCTCAGTTGGCACATCTGCAATGTGAACAGGCTGACTCGGCCCCCATTCATAACTACTGTACTGTTGAAGCATATGTGTCTAGCAAGGGCCCCAACTTTTCAGAGAATGGTGAATATGTAGTATATATCCTCCCTAAAAACTTCTCTGGTTAACTTTGTAATAGTATTCAAAGTCCTTCCACAAAGTCCTTAATGTTTCCTCCTTATTGATTTTGAGTTCCCTATTGTAAATCTTTCCAGATTAGGGCCCCAGAAAAACCATCTCTTTTATTTTTCCCCCAATTCTCTCACTATTTCTATGTCATTCAACAAATCAAAGCAAGGGCTATTTTGTTGTCTACCAATAGAAGTAATCATTGCTTCTTTCCCCAAGATGGTTTATATAAATCTTAGAAGAAGATGTCTTAAAACTTTAATTAACCAGATACCAATGAAATTGAAATATCCACTAGAAAAAAATTGGAAGAAATGCATGTCCATTTTCATATTTGAGAGAAGTAAAACCAGCTTTTTAATAATTAATGTTCACTAAACAATCTAAATGAGAATGACTCTAAGGAAATGGTTAGCTAAACCTTCAACTACAATTTGCATTCAGTTAATGAAGAACTATACATTACTTAAAATAATGAATACAAATACTTTGTAACAGAAAAATGTTAATGCATATGCTCAAGTAATTACCACTTCTGAAAAATGGACCATATGATCATAGCTAATTAAAAAAAAAAACAATCTGAAGAAACTGCCCGGAAGGAGAGACACTAATATTTACCAGTAGTTATTGCGAGGAGATGGGGTGATAAGGGATCATCTCGGGTTCTTTTATATCATGTCATTCTAAATGTCCTAAATAGGCTATGTTTAGAATGGAAATAATAGAAAACTTCCTAAGTTAGGGTGTTCTTATATTTTACATTGTGGCCTGGACTATATAGCACATCTGCTTGATCTCCCTAATTGCCTGTGCCACAGGCCTGGGAATAAGAATTGAAATTCTAGAGTATGGTCCAGAAGACCTACAATATCTTCTAAGACAGAGGTCATTTCTTCTGGAATCCTCACCTATTCTAGGACAGGAAAGTGGACCAAGAGGTTGTAGAAAATTTTTTAGAATACATGGTTTGAAACAAAAACTCTTTCAAATGAATCTTTGCTTGTCAGGAAATCAATTAAAGACTAACTGCTCCCTAAGGTAATGAGCAATAAATTAATCTATAGATAATTAGGAGGAAGATCTCAAAGCCTAAGTAGCTCATGGTACAGCACTTTATAAAAAAATCTGTTCTTTAAAAGAAAATCTTGCTTTCTAGTTTCCTATCATAGAAGTCACAAATAAATATGCCTTATGTTTAAAATCATTATCATCTTAAAATCTTATGTTATGTTCACAATGTTGTGCTACCATTACTGCCATCCATTGCCAAAACTTTTCCATCACCCCAAAAAGAAACTCTGTAGCACAACATTGTGAATGTAATTAACAGCACTGAAATATATAGTTGCATATGGTTAAAAGAGGAAAATTTAGGTTATATATGTTATTAGAATAAAAATTTAAAATATAGGACTGTACAACACAAACAACAACCCTAATATAAACCACTTCCTATAGTTAAGAGTACAATTATAACAATATTTTTTCCATCAATTATAACAAACATACCACATTTATGCATGGTGGTAATAATAGGGCAGTTATACGGGAACTATATTGTTCTGCATACTTTTTTTGTAAACCTTCACTTCTCTGATAAAAAATAAAAGCAGTGAAAAATATAATATTTGTAGAGCATTTAGATGTCATGCAACTTTCTCCTCACTGTTATTTTGGTCTGTCAATGGTCATCTGAGTGAGCAGGACCAGTGTTATTCCCATTTTAGGGATAAGGAAATTGGTTCTTTTTTTTTAAATATATTTTTTAATAAAAAAAAAAAGATACTTAGATCATATAAATGTTACATAAAAAAAGAGGGGATTCCCATATGCCCCACTCCCTTCACCTCCCACATTTTCCCTCATTAACAACATTCTTCATTAGTGAGGTACATTCATTACAATTGATGAACACATTTTGGAGCATTGCCACTAAGCATGGATTATAGTTTACATTGTAGTTTACACAGTCTCCTGCACAATTTTGTAGGATATGGCAAGATATATAATGGCCTGTATCTGTCGTTACAATGTTATTCAGGACAATTCCCAAGTCCTGAAAATGCCCCTGTATTATACCTGATCTCCCTCTCCCTCCCCTCAGAACCTCCAGTGGCCACTTTCTCCACATCAATGATGTAAGTTCTTACATTGCTAGAATCACAATAAGTCTGTAGTAGAATACCAGTAAGTCTACTCCAGTTCATATTTTAGTCCCCAATCCTGAGGACTCTGGAATGGTGATGCCCACTCCACCTCTAATTGAGAGGAGGCTTCAAGTCTTAAAAGGCCTTGAGTAACTCTACCAAGTCACTGGCTTCTTCTCACAATAATATGCTGCCTACCACGTAAATATGTTTCCTTGAAGAATTTAAATTAATAAGCATCCCAAATTTTAATTAGCTAGGGAAAATAAGGAAATTTTCCAAAATTATTTCATATTATGACATTTAGCTTATTGAGTTACTTCTCCAAAGGTGATTCGAACAGCAGAAAAGCCGTGCTTTCCCAGACAAACAAACAGAAAATCCTGTGCCTGCTTGGTAAGCATTTTTAAAGAACTGCTGCTTTTGTGCTGTGAATGAGCATGAACTTCACTCCTGCCTGGTGTCAAGTGAGAACATATCCCCTGTGCATCCCCAGCCCTCGCCTTTGAGCAAAGTCAACCTTTTGTTGGAAGGTGGCATGGTAGCTCTGCAGTCTGGGAGTTGTCACTCCCCAGGGTGGGGAGAGGGGCACACGAGAGGTCTGCTTACCAGTTGGATGCTGCGATTGTTTAAGTTTCAGGTAAACTTTTCTTTTCATCACTTGTACTGAAGTTTCCATTATCTCCGCTGCTCGGGAAATAGCTCGGCTAGTTGGCTCAGGGAGTTTGGAAAAAGACAGAAGCTGAGCTGGAGAATTTATTTCCCTTCTCTTCATGTTTCTATGGGGAAAAAAAGGAAATAAGAATTAGACTATTCTTTTATGGTTGTTTTGATAATTGATTAAACAGATTAACTAATTAATAATTAATTTTTGAATTATACCATGTACCAGACAGTATGCCAGGCACTGTGGGGTGCACAAACATAAAACAGACACAGAGCCTGTCCATGGGGACCCGGTGATTTAGTAGAAAGGTTAAGACATGAATACAAATAACAGACTGATATGGAAAGGTGAAGATGACCAGAATTTGTCATTTCTAAAATTTTCATATCCATAGTCATTTGAATCTAACAATTTTGCGATATAGGTTTATTCACATAAAAATTCCAGTTCAACTTTTATTTATTTTCCAGCCAACAAAAATGGAAGTTCAGGGGAGTGGATGTGGCTCAAGCAGTTGAGTGCCTGCTTCCCACATGGGAGGTCCTGGGTTCGGTCCCTGGTGCCTTCTAAAAACAAAACAAAACAAAAAACAAGCAAACAAATGGGAGAAAAAAAAATCAGGGGAGCCAGTGTGGCTCAGAGGTTGAATGCCAGCTTCCCAGGAGGTTCCAGTTCAATCCTCAGCCCTGGTTGCTCAAAAAAAAAAAAAAAAAAAAAATTTCAGAGAACACAAACACTTGCCCAAGTCACTCAGTCAACAAATGCTATGGTTGTGCCTTGACTCTAAATTCTACATTCTTTCCATTACAATTCAGAGCATCAATTAATCACAGGGACAAAATATGGCAACATATTTTATGGTTGTGGCATTTTAAATAGACTGAAAATGAAAAACCAGAAACAAACCAAAATACCTAAAAGAAAGTGAAACCTTGTGAGGCCTGCCACCAGTTTCCACTCCCTTGCTGGTGTTGCCTGTTTGCTCACACACCTGGCCTTTCAGATTCCCACCAGCTCCAATCCAGGGGTGCATTTCAGGGCACAGGGGTATGTGAGGAGTATGACAGATATGGCATCAGCAATGATGCTATCCATCGCCATGCAAGTGGCCCAGTGCCCACCAGTATTAGCAGAGCTCCGGAAGAATGGAAATTACTAAGCCGTTAGAGGACCCCTCTCTTTGGTCCACTGTTCTTGCAGGAACAGCTGGAGTATACCAAAGTTTGGAGGATGAGTTGACCACCTTTGGAAAGAAAGTTTGGCACAGTCCATCTAGACTAAGGGGTGGAATAAAAGAACTGCCTCTGTTCCAGGCACTTGCCACCATACCACTGCCCTGTTTTGCCAACAGAGCTGAGGTTCCCTCAAAGTGAGGGGGACAGGCCTGCATAGCCCAAAGAGACCATAACAGATATTCATGTGGCAAGGGCCTGGTAGAATTCGGGAGCTGAAAGGAAGATCCCCTTACTGCTGTCTGTTAGATTTGTGGCTCAGAATGGGCCCAGAGTCACAGCAGGATAGCTTTGGGGAAAAACAATCTCATTTTTCTTTCCATTTGTTCTGCTAGCCATAATGAAAAGGATTAGTTAACTTTTTCCTTTGTAATAATAGCCAAAAATACATAGGGCTTACTGAGGGAAAATAATGTGTCAGGAGCTGTCCTAAGCCCCAATTTATATTACTTCATATCTTTAGTTACTACTCTTAAAACCCTTATGTGATAAATTCTATAATTTTGCCTGTTGTTACAGATGAGGAAATCAATTAATTGAACTTAAACAGCTCTCATCAGGTTGAAAGAAAATGAGTGATGGAGGCAATATTAAGATTCAGCATTAAATGTATATAATGTATGCATATCATATCTCTATCTAGATCATATATAGATACAGTATAATATATAAGATACATTTGAAAACTTCCAACAGTCTGAAAAAATACTATGAAATCAAGAGATTTGAGAGGATTTACACTACTTATGAACACGCATATTTTCATGGATGCTGGAAGAAGATGTGAGACTCCCGTGTCAGAGACAAAGGACTTTGTTACTCACAGCAATAGCAGTATCCAGGATACAAACATTTGTATAGGTTCTTTGAGACTCACTGTGGTAGACAGAATAATGGCTCCAGAAAGATGTCTATAACCCAATCCTCAGGACCTGTGGATATGTTAGATTACATGGCGAGAGGGATTTAAATTTGCAGATGGAAATAAGCTTATCAGCTGACCTTAAAATGGGAAGATTATCCTGAATTTTCCTGATGGGCCCAACTTAACCCCAAGAGTTCTTAAAAGTGGAAGAAGGAAGCAGAAGAGGTAGATGTGGCTATGGGAGAGTGGTTAGAGAGATGCCAAACATGGCTGGTTTTGAATGAGGAGGAAGAGGTCATGACCCAAGGAATGCAGGCAGCCTCTAAAAGCTGGAAAAGGCTAGGAAATAAATTGTCCCCTAGGGTCTCCAGAAGGAATACGGTCTGGCTGACACCTTGATTTTAGCCCACTGAGACCAGTGCTGGATTTCTAATCTACAGGCCTTAAAACAAACCTGCTCTGTTTTAAGCCACTGAATTTGTGGTAATTCGTTGCAGCAACCATGGAAAACTAACATATCCAATTGCCATAGAGACACACCAGGTAGGGCAATTGTTGTCTGTACGTGCAGTGAGCTCAGTTACAGAAGCAGAATCCTGAGCTGAGGGAACTGGAATCTTTTATAACAGACAATAAGCCTGACTAACCTTTATCCCAAAAAGAGACATCAACTGTGTTATATCAGACAATAAACAAAACTTTTTCTTTTCTGTAGAGGGAGATACTCTATCTTCCACAGCTATTTGCTACACACACATTCCTGAAAAATAGCCTCTAACAAAGGCAGTCAGTGCCTCCAGTCTCAAGATAGGATATGTTTTAAAAACAAGTAAACAAAACCTTACAAATCCATTATAGCCTGGCCAGAGTTCTCAACTTGCCAAGCCATAGCTCGGAGCTTTTATTGCACAACAGGAAAACCTGGTTTAAATGGGGACAGCCTGATTATCAAGGTGTCAAATATTTTCATTCTTGGTGTTACTAAAATCAACTTTTCATCTCTTATTATATTTAGCAAAGCCCCAAAGCTATAAACATTATAAACACTGTGGGAGTAAGAGGTCAATTCCCCTATCAATGAAAAGACTGGGTCTCATGTATGAGAAATTGAAAAGACTGATCTTAGCACTGGAAGTAAACTCAGGAAACTACCTGTTTTAGCTCTGAGCTTGTCAAAAGGATCTTATGTAACCTGATGATGTACTTTACATTAAATATTCTAAATGACCATTTTCACATCCACTATATTCTCCTAATAGTAATTTTGAAGCTATGCTTTTCAACTGGGTGTGCCGACATGGGTATGTGTATGTTTGCACATGTGTGCACTGTGTGTGTATTTGTTCTCTGGGTTTCCCATATCTGCTTCAATTAAAGCAGCTCCAAGTTCACATATTGTGTTCCAAGTTAGATTTTGCTTGAAGAAAGAGACCCTGAAAAACAGTCGTGGATAATACCCCCTGAAGAAAATGATATCAAACCGATGAAGGTTTAAATCTTATTATTGCCCTCCATCCATCCATTAAGTTAAGATAGTACTTACCTCAAACGTACGTTGAACGATTAAATGAGATAATGTAAGTAAAATTCTTTAAACAGTTCCTGGCACAAAATGGGAAATTAATAAATGATATTTTGTATTGTCATTGTTAACAATATTTCCATAGGGTGTATAGACGTATGGAATTAAGCATATAAATAGTTTAAAGGACTTCATATATCTTTCAGTTTGTGGTGGATATATTTTTTTGAAGAAAATTCCTGAACCTTCACATTAACCCAATCAAAAATTTTTATTTGCCTACTAGAACTCTGAGGTAAGGAAGTGGTGGACTTTGGATTTGCAGTCAGTTCTGTTGAATTGCAAAGTCCACGTCTTTACCCACAATACTGTGTTGCTTCTAAATTACTTACTATAATTACTTCTAATAATATGATTTTATTAAAGGTCATTTGAAAAAAATGCTGAATGTAATGGGAAAAACTGTTCTACATTTATTTTATTACTGTTCAGAGAGAGTCTGTAAAAATATTCTAATCTCCCATTCCAATAAGAGAAATAACCAAAAAGGGGAAAATATGGTTTTACATACATAGCCATAAACAAATAATCAGACACATTGGGAGGAGTAGATTATTTGGTAATATTGAATAGACATCTAGGGTTAATGCTACCACATTGTCCAGTCATTTGTCAATTCTGGGACCAAATATAAGGTTAACTCTTTCCTTAGAGAAATTTATTTAAAATCTATCACTAAGAAGCAGAAGACATTTCAAAAGTCTAACGTGATAGAGCAGACACACATTCCCCAAAACTAGACTTCAAATGGAACACTTAGCTACATAACAGTTAAAAAAAAAAAAAAAATCTTTGCCTCTGTTTGCCATGGTAAATTAATCGCTTCCTCCCCTCAATAACATCAAATTAAAGCTCATGTTCCTACATTCAGAGTCCGTTTTCCTTCATTAACTTCTTAGCAAGACAATGAGGAATTTAACAATATCCTACCTAATCCCAAACTAACTTCACTTGAGACCAGAAGAGATCATGATGTAATGTGCTTTCACCTCCCATTTCTCAGTTGTGAAGGGATCAACTCTGCTAGAATCCCAGGAGGCCACTAAGAATAGGTTTATGTGATATATATTCCACTGGTCTCTCTGAGCACACTAAAATGTTCTCTTTCCTTTCCAAAGAAGAAACCAAAGGTGAAAGACATATAAACTTGAACTCCTTCTCTCACCTTATGAATTTTTAACCATTAATTTTCAGAAGTGTATGAATAATAAACCTCCTTATTTCCAGTGCCCATTTGCTCTTGTAACTCAAAACACACATATATAAACTCTCATGCAAACGCACAGGGCTTCCATTCATTTTATTGGTGCCACCAAATCCAAATATCCCAGGCCTCATCATTTTTGTCTTTTCTCCCCTGGACCAGACCTTAAAGGAGGGACCAGAAGGCCAGAAGGGCAACCTACTGTCATTTATGTATTTGGATTTGCCAATGATGAAAAGTCATTTAGAGGTCTGTTAAGCTCGTCTTCAAAATGTTCTAAGAATTTCCAAGACATCTATGGAGATCTCAAGGCCAAAAGGCACAACTTTTTCTGTTCTCCTTAGAACATTGTTCAAAACCAGTCAATAGCTCATTATTTCTTATCCCTTCCTTTGCCTAGGGTTCAAGGGATGCCACAATATGGTCCCAAAGGAGGGGGAACATCAAGGGACCAGCAGTCTGGGAACCAGAGTTAAGCATATAATCCTGCCCATGACTGATCAACTGACCTCCTTAGCCCTTTACTCAAGTTGGTCACTGACCCAAACTTAGTAGGTTTGGGAGACATCCTTTTGGGAGGAATCCTTTAAGGGAGCATTTATTTTAAACCATTTAAATGTGTGTGGATATGTATATATACAAGTATAATACTGTGTATATACTTGTATATATACACACATATGCACTTATTCTTATTTTTTATGGATCAATAATGGAAGGAAAACCCACTGTTAACCAACAGAATCAAAACCTTTATTTGGACAATTTTTTATAAGAATAGGTTGATTAGATGTGTCCGGATACTAAACTAAACCCCATATTCTCTTTTTGGACCTTTAGCATTGACATAGTACCTTCCTTTGCCTTTACTACAAAAATATTGCAATATTACTGTTAACTATAGTATATAAGTTACATTAGTTGTATTTTTCCCATGTATGCCATATTCTTAACACCTTGTAATAGAAGAACATTCTTGTATTTCTATTATTAACCATAATCCACATCTAACAACAAGCTTAATGTTACTTGAATGACAGCTCAAGGATAATCTAGGGACTGTATAACATAGTGATTTCGGTGGTAGATGAGTCCTGGTTTTCTAGCTGGGAGCTATGAGCCTGGGCACCCCAACTTATCAAGGCAAAGCGATCCTCTCACCCTCCATCGGAGAGCTCTGCCCATGTGGCTGGGATCCTGCTTTGCTTCTCCATTCAGTCTACTTGGTTACCCTACCTCACCTCCCCAGGCCCCTCGGATATGAAATCTTTCTGGACCCTGTCAGACTTCTCTATTTAGAACAAGACTTGCTGTTTACTGCCTGGCACCCTGGCATATATGGTTACATCTCAAAATTGTTCTTTGCCTTCACCATCCTCCACCCAATTTCTAAGGCTGACGGCCACTGAAAAGCCCTTGTCATCATTCCCTGCATACTTGGGCTGGATATTCTGGTTCCCATGAAGACTAAATGACAGCTGAGGGTTTGTGCCTTGGAGACTGGGCCCTGGGCTGGCCTCACACCAGGCTTTCTCCTCCCCAACCCGATGAAGAAGAGACAGTTCCCTTCTCTGGCTCAGCACTGTCCTTTTTATTAAAAGCCCAGCCTGTCACATGCTCTGCTCATGAGACGGTACCGAGATGTTTTGTATGAAACCACTCAGTAACCAGCAGAGTGCTCTGTTAATCTTCTGCTTTTTCCCAGGGAGGTTTAGCAACCAGTAATTCCAACTCTATGCCAGCTTTGCAATCACAATCGGCCTCCCCAGGCTAGTGCTGCAGTTATTCTAAGACCTCCGCCTTAGAGCACGAGTAAGGTATTAAGAAATGATAGAGGCATGTTATTATCTGCAGCAAAATATCTGATTTTGAACTCAAATTTGTGGACTTTTGACTATAGCTGGCTCAGCATTCTTAATGGGAAGAGCCTATGGGAAGAGCCATACATCAGATTTATGTTCCCATTAATACCTTGGATCTCTCAGTAATGGGGAACACTGTTCAACAGTGTCATTTTCATTAAATAATAATGCACCCTTAGCTTTTCAATCTGTCACCCGGGCGATGCCTGAAACGTTTTAACGTTAATAGTAAACACACTCAAATGATATCACAGCTCTAAGGACAAATATTACAGGTTGGATACATTCTGGAACTCACAGTAAATTGTGACTATTGGAAACTGTCGCAGAATGCTAAAAAGGACCAGATTTATTACTCAAGGGATGTGAGCCTCAGCAGACTGAAATACTGCCACACCACTATATGGTATTTAGACTATTAAGAGTATTGGATTTCTTTGTCCTCTAATTTCCCTAGACCCAGTGCCTCCTTAATGTAAATGCCTCCATTCAATATGGAAATTATGAGGCAAAGAAAGGGAAGGAAATGACTCTGGCCACCTACTCTGGGGGCAAATTTACATTTGTTAACTGTGCACCTATTTATCCTGAGAGAATAAGAAAAAAAAAATAATCAAAAGAGTCATCAGGTTTTTATATTGTTTTTAAAGGCAAGTCTTTGGAAAGGGGTTTGAGGCCATTGGAATTGGTCAGTCAATTACGTGCATGATTCAGAAGAAGGCAATAAGGAGGTGGAGGTGAGATTAGAAAGGCATTTGCTTTATCATGATAGATGCGAGGAGGTGCATCTGCTGCCTGGGGCCTCCTCTCTGGAGTGGCTGGGAATGACGACACACTGCCCTGCTCATGGCAGGGGACCTGCTTTGATGGGCTTCTGAAGGGCTCAATGCACACTTTCACCCTCCCACCACTCTCAGGGCCACTTATTAGCAGCCACACCTGGCACAAGTGGCCCAGCCATGCCTGATAGATTCCTGTCCATATCGGTCACCCCAAGACCCAGTCTCTTTTGAAAATTTTATTTATTTACATTTATTTATTTATTTTTATTAACGTCTTTATTTCAAGTTCACAAAAACAAAAGAACAGGAAACGGTGGCTCAACAAGGTATGGAAACATTACTCCTAAAAAGTTCTTTTTCAGGCACTTTCATCTCATCTAATTCCAACTGCTCACTCAGCTGTTCCTCTAGTGTTCAGAAAGATACACAGATAAACAGATTAGCTAAATGACATTTTCAAGGTCTCCTTATTAATGAAAAAAAAAGAGAAAAAAAAAAGCTTAATTGTATCATATCTCATAAAACCAAACCTCATATTCTTTTTTTAACCTTTAGGATTAAAATAGCAGCAGCTTTGTTTTTGCTGTAAAAAAATTTACAATGTTGTTGTTATCTACACTCCGTAAATGAAAACATGAGCTATATGTTCCCATGTGTCGCCACATTCTTAAGACCCTATAATAGAAGAACATTCCTGTGTTTATATACTTAACCACAATCCTCGTCTACTTCTGAAATCATTGTTATACATTCCCAATATTATCCCAATATTATCTTCCAACTAACATTAATCTTCCTAGACTATTTGAGAAGATGCCGGATGTATGTAGAATGTTTAATAAGGTCAGACGTAAATCTGTGGTAATGGCTGGACTTGATGGTAACACATTATAATGAATGTAAAACAACTTGATTTATGGATGTGATTGTGGCTGAAACGAGACAGTCTCTTTCCCTGCTAGTGAAATGCAGACTCTAGGTGTCATGGGTGAACCTTTGGTGTAGTTGCAGCTGGCACCCAAGACTCCTACCCCTTGCCACGCAAATCCAATCTTAGAGACTATTGCCATTCAGCAACTGGGCTGAGAATGCAACATTCTGTGCTGCCACTGGATTGTGAGACCCTTCGATTCTCAGGTTAAATTTGTGCCTGGGGTCCAGAGAGAATCTTATCTGGTATATCCTGCCCTGTACTTGGTAACTCTGACCTGACTTCAAGACGTAAGGAAGGCTTCCTCAATGCTGTTGAATTCATCTAGGTGCCTTTTATGCTCCTAGAGGGCCCTGGTTGCATCTTTATCATAGACCTAAGTATGCCATACAACGGGATTAATTAATGAGATTTTCTTTATTTCATTCTCCTTTTTCCTACTCTCACGTCTATTTCTCCACCCCTCTTCCTCTTTCTCTTTCTCCCCCACTCTCTCTCCTCCTCTTTATCTCTTTTCTTTTACTTCAAGGTAAAGAAGGTCAAGGATGCTTTCTTCTTCACTGGACTCTGCACACTCTTTGATGGCAGGGATTTCACCTTTAGATGCCCATTATTAGGTTCATTGCACATGTTTGCAGAATGAAGTAAGGAAAGGCCATTTGATATTCTTAGTGGTCACTGCGGGTCGCACGTGAAGAATTAATGTTCTTGTATTAGAAGCATGTATGATAAGAGCAGAAATCGCATGATACACAAGCCATAGTTTTTAGGACATAAAAGTTACTTTAGAACTTTTATAAGGCTAAAAATGCTGAGTAATTACCTTATGTAAATAACTCTTAGGTTTCATCTTTTATTCTTTCATAAATATAGTAAGTGTTAAGTGTGCATGCAACTCTATGAAGACATTTGCCAAATTCTAAGTCTTCATTGAAATTTTATCATTTATTTTATGGTTAATAAGCAGACAGCAAATTAATGGTTCATTAGTTCATTAACCCTAATTGAAAAAAAAAAAAAATTTGTAAGAAAAAAAAACAAACATTAGCATGTCTGAGCAAATAAAACTGCTCATCTAAAATTGTTTTTTTCAGTCTTCTTTAAAATACTCAGAAGACCTGAGTATGGATTGTGAACCTAGCAATGTTTCCATCCATCTTTCTAGTTCCATTTAACCACCAACACAAAACAAACGGTAAAGCAAATTTTGGGTCAGAATTATAGTGGGCATTTTAAAAATGAGTTATCTGTGCCCTGAGCTTGATAAAGTATATGTCTTTGCCTTCCATCATTTACTTTTGCTCCCTTTTACTTGCCAGCTATATGAATTTGAAAAAAGTAACTTAAACTTGTTGTACTCTACTTTCCTTTTCCTCAAAATTTAGATAATGGATGGCATCTACCTTGGAGATTCAGGTTGACCTCAGCTCCCTGGACAGAGTGATTGTGGCTGGTAGAATTGCCCTAGGCTTCCTCCACCTGTGGACCCAGGAGGTGTCTGGGAACTCGACAATACATCCTGCTTTACCTAGATTAATGCCTTGGCCTGGAAAGAAAGGGCCATCCAGAAACTTAAGGAGAAAGTCCCTTGTCTTTCTTAGGGAGACCCCGGGGAAATTTGAGATTTGTTTAAATGGTTGGCTTCAGGGTTCAACATAGTAGGCACGGTTGAGATCAATGGCACGTGTGAGTCTCATTCCACTGCATGGAGTCCTGTTGATAGTAGCCTTGAACGCTATATGAGATAAGTTAAACAGATTTGGTCCCAGCACCTGCCAATCCGATTAATTAGAGTAGACAAAGGGTTAAATCATGTAAAAATTTGCAAGAAGTCAGGAAGTTGTACAAAGGAGGGATGAATATGGTTGGGAGACAATTCTGTTTAGGTTTTTGTTGTTTCTAGATATCTTGATTAAAACTTAATTAAAAAAACAACAACACTGACAATCTTTGTTATAGACTAACTATTCAAGGATGTTTGGATAGCAGACAGCTTTAGAAGACAAGATAAAATCTCCCGCCAGAAGAAACTATTACACCATCTAGTATAATAAAGATAATATCTCCATCCAGGGCAAAGGGCAGGCATGCTTACTCCCCATTATAAAAGATTTGGGTTCTCTAAGCTTGGGATTCCTTTCATGTAACACAACCCACTGCATGTTCAGGCATTACCTGGACTTGTTTGCATTGCTTTAAAGGAAGTGGGTCTCAGGGAACTGGTATAAATGTTAAAAGTCTAGTTACTGGTATTGCTATAAGTAAAGTACTTTGTGTCTGACCCAGGACTCTTCTTTCTTTGCCCAGCATCCAGGAACCTGCAGCAGACTAAACTATTAGACTTTTAGTAGGCAGAAATCTCAGACTCTTCATTGTTCTTGACATCTTTATGGCTCTTGTTCTGGTTTTACTTTCTGAAAGTACAGCACCATGCCACTGTCAATAACTTGGCTGCAGCTCTAACTTTGGATATTGTCTAGAAAAGTTGTCTCACTATTACCTATAAAATAACTGGATGTGTCTTGAAATGCAATTGTGTATGAGTTCATGAGAGATATTTTTCTTTTTCCTCTTTGAATCAAGTTTTCAGGGAAAAAAAATTAAAATTAGTTTGCAGCCAATGTCGACAATAGATTTTTTTTCCTGATTGGAATAAGAGAAATTGGGATAAACTGTTGCCTTGTGATATTTTGTATCTTGAGAGTTTATATAATTATTATTTAACTTACAATAAAATAATAAGCCTGTGAGAAGACTTGCTTCTAAGTTTTTGTTTGTTTTGCTTTCTAAACAGCTAATATAAGGGACCACAATAGCTTTAATATTGGTGTCTGTTACTGTTTTAGTTTCCTAAGCTGCTCCAGCAAATACCATGAAAAAGGTTGGCTTAAACAATGGGAATTATTCACTCACAGAGTCCAGGAAAATGTACAAATAAATGAATGATTATTTTTTCCTGAACACCAGCTGCTGGCAATCCTTGGTTCTCCTGTCACATGACAAGGCATATGGTGGCATCTGCTGGTCTCTCCCTTCTCTTCTGGGTTTCATTCCTTTCAACTTCATGCTTCTATGGCGTTCTCTTTCTATCTTTATTCTCTTATAAAGGACTCTAGTAATAGGATTAAGACCTATCCTGAATGAGGTGGGCTCACATCTTAACTGAAGTAGCCTCATCAAAGGTCCTATTTACAATGGGCTTATACTCACAGGAATGAATTAGATTTAAAAACATATTTTCCTGGTTCTAAACACCTTCAAACCACCACAGGTATATATTTAAAAATAGGATGTTTCTTAATTATTTTAAAAAGAATAATGGGCAGAATTAATCATGCATCATATGTCCTAGATAATGTTATAATAATAAATTATATCACTATGATCAGACACTGAAGATCTGGTATCACGATCTCTTCTTTTCTCCTTAATCTCTGCCTAATTCTTGAGGAGAGAGGTACATTTTTCGAACAAAATTTTAATCTACATCATCTTTTAAACCAGAATGTATTGAATTATTGATTGTATCTTTGTGTTTTTGCTTTATATTTTGATAAAGAAAGAATATGAGATTTAAACACTCTTTCTGTCAGTGGCTCACATAAATGAATTAACTTATGTGAGTTTAATTTCTTAAATTGTAAAATGGAAATACTAGGACTAACTTTGGAGATAATTTGTGAAGAGTGAAATAGTCAATGTATGTAAAGGATCTCCCTGGGTATTTGGCATGCAATGGGTGGCATTCAATGCAATTTCTTTGCCTTGTCTCTTTATCTCATTTAGTAGGCCTTACCTTTCCATTGTATTGTAGATAGCATTATCCACCATGAATTTACTCTCTTCCAAAATACTGATAACATGAGATTTTTCAGTTTTTCCTATGAAATAAAAATTCACACTATCAAAACACAAAGTTCAGCCATTCTCTGGTCATTTTTAGCTTAATCCAGCAAGCCTTGCTTGATCTAGTGAAAACAGCATGGCTTTCGGGCTAATTGGATCTATTAAATCTTGGCTAGATTACTTAACCTCTGTGAGCCTCAGTTTACCTATATCAAAATTGAATATTAATTCCTACCTCACAGAACTATATGTAGAACAGAATGAGGAAAAGGACCCAACACTGATCTGACCTTGTGTAAGTTTAACTTATCAAAACTTATCTCTCACTTTGCCCAAGCCACATGATTTTCAATAACCTTTTTGCGAATATTTTAGTCACTTAAGCCATTAAAAAGCAAGGTTTCTAGTAATGTTTCCCTATTGTAGCTTGTGCATTATAAAAAGAGCAATTATTCCCGTAAACCAGCACTTTCCATTAAGAAGACCACAATTTTATTTACTTTAAATTGACTTACAGGCCTTTGGTTATAAAATGGTTTCTGGCAAAGGAGGCACACAAGATGTACACCCTGCACTGATGCAATTAGACTTTAGGCCTGCGCAGCTTGGGGGAAGGAACTTAAATCTTACAAGAAATTGTACAAGAAAAAGAAACCTAAGCCCTGACCAATCAACTTGGAACAAGTTTCCCACTGCCTCCATCTTCCAATCAGCCGCTGGAACAAAATTCACCTGACAACCGCAATTCTCCCCCCAACCCCCCTTTTTGGCACTATAAATTCCCAGTGCTCCCTCAATATGTTGGTACACCTGCTTTTACTTGGTGTTGTCCAATTCGTGAATTGTTATACTGTCATTAAAGCTCGCATCTTTCTATTTCCAGTAGCAGTTCTTTTGACAGGTATTTGAAATGTTTCATAGCTTAAAATTCCAATTCTGTGTTAAAATATAAGTCTCTAAGTGAATAATACAAAGGAACCACTTGCTTTTGGTAATTTGTACACAAGTCACTTCTGTTTCTAAATTATCTTTTGTATAAACAATAATTTATCAAGGGAAATACATTTTTTAAAGTAAACAGAATATCTGAATGAATGCTTTTAAGAATTACACATCTATATGAAAATAAAACTATTTTTGAAAAGGTAAATTTCAATATCTTTATAATTAAATAGGCAAAGCACATCCCAGAAAATATATTAAATTAGTAAGTATGTTTAGCATAATAAAGTTACCACTGCTAGTCTCTGTCTTAAAATTTAACTAGTGATTTTGATGCAAGAAGATAAAGTGTTTCAAAGCTGTTAGAAAAATTTGAGGCATTTTATATTGCAAATTCCTAGAAGCCCAAGATCGTACTGGATTCCAGTTATGGATCCCCAGTGCCTAGCATAGAGCCTTGCACCTGGTGGAGCCCCAGAAAGTTAAGAGTTATTTGGAAAGCTTCTCAAAGCCTTTAACATCAAACTTCTTCAACTTTTCCCCCGACTCCAAACAACAAATATTCTACACCATCACTTTTTGTTTCCCTATCTAATTCTGGCTAGAGCCAAACTGGTTATTCTTTTGACCACCAACCTTTAAAAAGTGTAGTCTAACCAAATTGAGAAAAATTCCATCATAGATCGTTGCTTGGGGTGTATGGGAGAAATAACTTAGTCACTGAGTGCTTGGGGCATGTGAGTCTATGAACAGTTCTGGTAGAGTGAGATAAACTGAGTGCTCGCTGGAGAAGCTAGGCTAGCCTAGCGAGAAAGGGCAGGAAAGAAGAGAGGAGAGAGGGCACAGCAAAGGTGGCAGAGGGCTGTGTGGGTAGGATGTCCCTCTTCTCAGATACCACAATCCCCAGTGCTCGGGAGAGTTATTAAGTCCATGAGTCCTTTTATGGAATCTGAATAAGGGGCCGAGTTTCCTATTAGCAGAACTGTGGCAAGAGGCATAGGAGACCAAAAAGAAGGTAAAGGGCCTGAAGATCTGCTGAACTGCAAAGGGGATTTGAACTTCCAAGGATCAAAGTATTGGGCCTTTAAGGAAATTTCATTAGATCTCAAGGGACAAGGAAGCCCCCCACAAAAGATTGGGCTCTAATACACTTGTGAATTTCATATAATTTCTCCTTATTCCCTTCTAAACACACTGCAACTAGCCTCACAGCTCAGTTAGCATTTTAATTTCTGAAGTCTTCTATGACTCTTTATTTGCAAATCCAATAATTACTCTACCTATATGACTTTGGAACTACATGTGGCATTATTAGCATTATTATGTAGTTGAGTTGTTGTCATTATGGGTTTTGAAGTTAGACCTGCTTTTGAGTTGCATCTTTGAAACATAATCACTTAATGACTTAGCAAATCATGGCCTTTTTGAGTTTTCTCATCTTTTATGATAATTACTTCATAGGATTGTTTGAGGGTTCAAAAGAGAAGTATGTTATACCCTTCGCAGAAGCTCTGATGAATTTTAAGTGCTCCTAGAAAGTTAGATTTTTAATTTATCACATGCCTTTCTCCTGGTTCTACTCCTAGGTCTTTGACCACTCTATAGTCTCAATACCCAGTGTTGATCTTTAGCCTTTCTGGTCTTTTCACTATCTACTCACCCTCTTTCATCCTCTTCAAAATATCCATCTTCATCTTGAACTTCTCTCCTAAAGTTCAAATCCATGCTCCTACTCTTCCACTGCCTACAAGTGTTAAGCCCCTCAAATATTCACCCAGCAAGTCAAGTTCCACAGCAAGACATTCAGCAGTGTTGTTTTTTTTTTTCCTTTCTTCTACCATGTTGTGTTAATTTCCCCTTAGTACTCCTGAAATATTTTTGTCGCATCTAATTCCCCAGTCCTGCTGCCTTAGTAGGAAGAGCAGGCTCTTATCTGTTTTCTGCATTAAATCTCCACCCCCGTCCTTTTGTTGTGCTATCTGCCAAGTGCTCTTTCTAAAACAAATGTATGAATATGTCTCTGACATTTACTAAAGCACATTTGATGATTTTCCAATGTCTACCATTAAGTCTATTGTGCTGAGTATGGAATTCAGGCCTCTTACAATCTGAATATTACCTAATTCTCATATTTCAGTGTCTTTGTACATAATGCCCAACTTCTTCTCCATGTTACGAAATATTCAAACTCAAACTTACAGCTCAAATACCTCACCCTCTAGGAGACTTTCTTGAACCTCCTGCTCTTTACACACACAAAAATAACTAATTCCTTGGGTCATATCAACTGTGTATGTGAGTCTTGTGACTTTCTTTAGTGCTAGGTAATATTTTCTTTATATTTATATCTCTTCAGGACTTGGATAAATGGCTGATCCTTAGTAGACTCTTGAAATTGTTTAAGAATCAACTGACTAAATACATAGAGAAACATTTATCTTTCTCCACTATCCTTGGAAATAGCAGCTGCTATAGAGATTGTTATTGTTTCTTATTATTGATGAATATTAATATACTTTTATTTAAGTTTGATTGATCATGTATTTCTTATTCTCTATATTTTTTCTTCTTATAAAATAGTGTACTGCAATTTTAAAGATAGTTCTATGGTCTTGCATATTATTATTCCCTTCAAATTTTGTATAATATGATTCTGTGTCGGAAAACTTCCTGCAGATAAAATATAGTTCCAATTTATAATAATCTCGAATCTCTTTTAGAACTGAATGATATTTTAAATTTTATTATTTCTTTGATGAATGGAGATGACTGACTTATCCCTAGTTCCCAGTTCTTTAATCACTGTCTTCATTCAGTGGCTTTTCTGCTGCTGTCCAGAGCAGTCTGAAGGGGTAAAAGGGGAGAAGGAAGCCAAGAGCAGCTGCAGCAAAGTCTATGATTGTAGACTTACAGAATTTGAGCATATTATTTTCTTTTCAGATCTGAAAACAAAACTCTAGAAAGTTACATGACTTGTCTACCACCACACAGTTATGTATTAGTTGATCTGGAGCTAGCACTCTGGTATCCTAACTCTTGGTACATGTGCTTGCTACAAAGAGATACCTCTCTGATAGGATTCATTGCCCTACCCAGCCCCCCCACCCACCAAGGTTCCTGTCCATGCATATTCATCTTGTATGTAAAACAGTTGAAATTCAAGAATTCATTATGCAAGAAAATACTATTTTTCAGAAATAAGACATTTCAAAAGAGACTTTATATAGACTTTAGATTGTCTTTAGACAGACACTTCTGTTACATGTGTGTGTATATGTGTGCATATGTCTGTATGTATAAATTCAAGAAAGCTGAAATCTTCCCTCTCCAAAATCATAAAAAGTGCCTGGCTCCCGAGGCTTATCCTTGACTAACTATGGATACTTGGTTTTTACTTAAAGCTCTGCATTTTGATTCTTGCTTTAATAATCCCTGTTTGCTGAAATCCAATGAATTAGAATAAAGTTTGCCAACTTTCGTTTTTAAGCAAATTCACTCATTAGGCTGGCTTCCCAAATTTTCCCAAGCTACAAGCAATGCCTCTGCTTCTACTTGTTCATTTGCATCTTATTTTCTTTTAACAGCTATAACTTGTTGGAACATTTTCTATAAAGATAATTGCACATAAATCTTGACTTTGCACAATCACTGAAAATGCATCACAATCTGTGTGGTGATGAATACATATGTCTTATCATAATATACACTCAATTCACTGTTTTTGAGAAGGGATTTAAATTGTTTTTTTTTTTAGAACCACAACGGTTATGCAGTTTGAACAAAATTGAAATCTTTTTCCATTTTCAGATTATTTTTAATTATAGAATATTTCAGGTGCTGCAATTTATTTCTTTCCATGATTTGACTCCCTCCTTGAATCATATGCTGGAATTTTTATTAAAATTAAATCTGTCATAATATACGTAAGTCCATGGATTTGATATAGCCTCTCGTTTGGTAGTCAAACATTCCTATAATTTACATCCTAATCTATGAAACTGAAAATATTTATCCAGGACTGTTTTTTTCCCTTTACTTCTTATAAGCCAGTTTCAAACATGAGACTTGGTAAGGTGAATTTGACTATCTCTTCTGCCACCTATGAGACGTCTATGGGCCTCCACTTTCCCAACTGTAAATAGGTGATTAACTTAGACTGGAGATGAGCAAATCACGGAGCAAAGACTGCTTAGGAGCACCTTCTTACAAATAGTAATCTGTGGCCCAGCAAAGGTCACGACCAAAGATCCCCTGTGATCTAGTGACCTAGTGCCATTGGCTGTGCTTTTGGCTGGCTCTTAACAATAACAAAGAAGTAAGGGATTACTTCTGCTTCACAATGTTTGTGAGCATAAATGATAAAAACTCAAACAAACAAAACAATCAAGTGGAATCATTTTCTACATTTATTTAAATTTTAGCTATGGTGAAATGTGACTGACAAAAATCATATTTCAGTCAAGATGGTAGAATGAGCCAGTCCAGGGCTCTGTCCTCCCACAGAAGCTTTAAGCAAAAAACAAGAACCGGCTGGACCATATTTCTCAAAGCTCCAGAAAACAGTTGAAGGATTGTAGTAACAGGGTAAGCACTGAATAAAAAAAACGCAATTTAAAAATGGTAGGATCAAGAAGAGTAGGTATAGCTCAGTGGTTGAGTACCTGCTTCGCACATACAAGGTTCTGGGTTCAATCCCTGGACCTCAAAAAAAAAAAAAAAATTCTGACTTTGTTTGCAGGTATAGCTCAGTGGGGAGTGTGTTCTTCACCTGTACGAGGTCCTGGGTTCAATGGTAGCATTTTGTGGCACCCTAGCTGATTCCTTCCCCATGCCTTCATAAGCTTGGTTTCAAGCTGGCCCATGTTCCCAGTGTGGGTGCCTGGCCCTGATTCCAGAAAGAGCAGAGCAACCCATCTACATATACAGGGAACATGTATGTCTGTGCCAATATCTCTGGTAACAGTGTGAAGGACTAAACCATCACACTTGTCACAGACTTACCATCTTAAAACTTGCCCTGCATGGAGAATGCAACTCACAGAGCTCTCCTTCAGCATGTTATAGGAAAACAGCCAAATTTTATCTGCCTGACACAAAGAATTTCTGATCATGGAACATACAGCGCAGTGCCTGTGACTGTTTAGATCTCTGTCAAAACACCAGCTGGATACAAGCTTAAGAAACACATGCTTCAATGTGAAAATGTTAGAGATAACACATTACAATATTTCAAAATGTCCAGGTTGCAACAAAATATTATGAAGCATACAAAGAAACATAAAATAATGGCTTGTACAAAAAAGCAGGATAGAAAATCAGAAACCATCAATGTCTAGAGCTTGAACATAACAGACTAAGAATTTAAAGAAATGATCCTAAATATGCTCAGAGAGATAAATGAAAACATGGACAAAGAATTAAGGAAACCAAGAAAATGATAGATGAACACAAAGAAAATGACAATAAAGAGACAGAAATCATGAAAAAGAACCAAAGAGAGCTGAAGACCACAGTAACAGAAATAAAAAAGTACCCTAGAGGAATTCAACAGCAGATTGGAGCTGGAAGAAGAAATAATCCATGAATTTGAAATTCGTGGATTATTATTCAATCTGAGGAGCACAAGTACAAAAGAATGAAGAAAAGTTAATATAACCTGAGAGATCTGTGGGACACCATCAAGCATACCAATATATATATTGAGACAGTCTGAGATGGAAACGAGAGAAAGTATCAGAAATTTAAATAAATAAAGGCAGAACATGTGCCAAATTTAACAAAAGCCACGAATATATACACCCAAATAGCTCAACGAATACCAAACAGGATAAACCCAAGGAGATCTATACTAAGACATATAATAATCAAACTACTGAATATCAAAGATAGAGACTTCTGAAAGCCACAAGAGAGAAGCAATGTGTCATTTATAAGTCAATCTCAATAAGACTAGGTGACAAATTCTCACAGAAAATCTTGGAGACAAGAAGGCAGTAGCATGATATATCTCAAGGGCTGAAAGCCAAAAGAGTGCCAAGGAAGAATTCTGTATCTGACAAAATTGTCTTTCAGAAATGAAGGAAAGATTAAGAAATTCCCAGATAAACAAATAAACAAAGGCTGAAGGAGTTTTTCACCACTAGACTGGCCCTACAAGAAATGCTAAGGGGAGTTCTTTAGGTTGAGAGGAAAGGACACTAGACAATAGATCAAAGTTACACAAAGAAATAAAGATCTATGGTAAAGGTAATGATATGGATAAATATAAATGCCAGTACTATTGTATTTTTTGGTTTCTAACTCTTCTTTATACTTCCTACCAGATCTAAAATGCAAATGCATAAAATGTAATTAAAAATCAATGGTTTCGGACTTATAATGTATAATGTGTAATTTGTGACCAGAACTACATAAAGGTGTGGGGCGGGGAGAGGCATATAGAAGCATAATATATTTATGCTATTGAAATTAAGTTGTTTTCAAATCAAATAACATTATATAGATTTTGGGTATTAAATTTAAACACAATGGTAACCACAAATAAAATATTAGAAAAATATGCACAGAAAGATATGAGAAAGGATTCTAAAGGGTTCATTACAAAAATAAACAAAGGGCATGATTAGACATTTCTCCAAAGGAGATAAACAAATGGCCAATGAGCACATGAAAATATGCCTAACATAATTAGCCATTAGGGAAATGCAAATAAAAACCACAATGAGATACCACCTCACACTTACTAGAATGGTTATTATTATATTGTTAATGGGGATGTAAAATGATGCAGCTGCTGTGGAAAGCAGTTTGGCAGTTCATCAGAAAGTTAAACATAGACCCACGATATGGCCATGAAACTCACTTCTAGGAATATTCCCAAGAGAAGTGAAAGCAGGGACCTGGACAGATATTTGTACACCACTGTTTATACCAGCATTAGTAATAATAGCCAAAAGGTGGAAACAAGCCAAATGTCTATGAACAGATGAACAGTTAAACAAAAATGTGGTACATACATACTATGGAATATTATTCAGCCCTAAAAAAGAATGAAGTTCTGATACATTCTGCTACATGAATAAACTTTAAAGACATCTGAGTAAAATAAGTCAGACATAAAGGGAAAGATATTGTATTATTTCACTCATATATATTAGCTAGAATATGCAATTTCATAGAGACAGAAACTAGGGTACAGGTTACCAGGAAAAGGGGGAGTTACGGCATAATGGGCATGGGGTTTCTGTTTGGAGTGATGGGAGAATTCTGGTAAGAGTTGGTGGTGAGGACAGCACAACATTATGAGTATCATTAATCCTACCGAACTGTATGCTCAGGAGTGGTTGAGTTAGGAACATGTTGTACATGTTTCCACAATTAAAAAACAGGGGAGATTAAAGAGATGATAACAACTAAAGGCAATACATGGCCCAGACTAGACATAATAATGAATGAGAAAGTGTCCAAGAGGACATTATGAGGCTATTTTTAAAACTGGAGGGTAGATTGTAAGCTTTATATCAATGTGTCATATTCAGAGGTCTATGGATGGATGGCAGAGTCACCAGTGGCCACATCTTCCCTTTGGTTCATTCCATGTCAAAGAGGACTCGCAGGCATCATATGATGCTTAAGCAGGTTTATTCAAGCAGCACTCTTACAAGAGTAATCGTGGAAGTGTGCCAGGGTTGTGGCATCTCACAGCCTTACAGTAAGAAGCTCATACAACCGGCTGACCACAAAGGTCTCCATCCAGAGACAACTTTCAAGATTTTGGTGACTCTCTCCCCTCTCATATACTTGCATTGTATGGGGCAGTTACCAGGTATTTCTTTCATAAAGGGCATTGGAGTCAATCTTGTTAGCCTTATTTTAAAGTTTCTGAATGTTACAACTGTGTGGAAATCCCCTGGCTAGGGTTTTGTCATACTTTTGAGTGACGCGGAATGTCAACCTTATGAGGTACTTTTTAGTAGGTTTACTGGCTACTATTGGTTTCATAGGCATAAGGTAGCTTTAGAATATACCACATAATATGATATTTAATGAACTTGATAGCTGTATTAAAGGTGATTACAAAAGCGAATAGCCTTGTTCTTAGGAAATGTATATGGAAGTATTAAGTGTTCAAGGAGTATAATATATGCAATCTACTCTCAATATTTAGACAATGGATAAGTAGACAGAAAGATGGATGGATAGACAGACTGGAAAAATGTTAATATGGAATAATAATGGAATAAGTCCAATAATATTAAAAGTTGATAGATCTGGGTATCTGGGGGAGGTTATGTTGGACACCTATGTATGGGTTTTTATTATTTTTGCAACTGTCATGTAAGTTTGAAATTATTTCAAAACGAAATGTTAAAAAAATTCGTGTTTCAAAGAAAGTTCACCAGTGAACATCTCTTTTGTTTCAAAGCTCTTATTTGTCTTGTTATCCTTTGGGGGAAAATCTCATATAAAATTATGTAAAATTGAAACACTGTGAGGCAAATAATATTTTCTAAATAAGTAATCTACAAAGCAAACAAGTTATAAGCCAGTTTCAAATGTGCCCTAATGAACAAAAATATGTTCAAAAGTGCAGTATTATTATTGATGTTGTATTGTGCATTATTCATACATTTACTGAAAATTTAAGCAAAGAAAAAAGGGCAAACTTATCAGAGATAGGAAAATAATAAACGTGAATGTACGGATTATTTTTATGTTATTGAATAGCTTCATGCTTAACAACTTTTTCACAACCACCTACATAACTTACAACCTTCATTACTATGATTTTATAGATGTAAGACCTTAATAAATATGAAATAATAGGACAAATTAATAAATTCACAAAACATTTGGTAAACATAAATCATGAACCAGATACTAGAATGATTGATTTATTGTGGGAGGACATGGAATTATTTTTATTTGAGAAAATTTAAAAATTGAACCAGTCTTTATTTTTTCTAGTATTGGCCAGTTACAGGGCACAAGATACTTTAAATGGAATATCTCACTTAATACTCACAAATAATAACTATGACAGATAAGTTTCCAGTGTTCTCCATTTTACAGATAAGGAAATGGACACTTATAGAGTTTAAGAGTTTAGGTAACCTACCCAAAGCACCTTCCTTAGTAAATGGCCAAAATAGGGTTCGAACCCTGCCTTATCTGATTTCAGAGCTCTGGTTCATAACCACTTTACTGCCCAACTTCTTGAAAGAATTCTTAAGGAGCCTAGGATTCTATGAAGGACTTTAGTGCAACTTTTAAATATGGTCATGAAGTTCAAGTATTCTGTAAAACTGAGAAAAAAAAAGTGATGTTCAGCAGGAAGCACAGCGTGGTGTGGAGGTAGGCAGTGAGGTCTCAGAAGAGCTTGACAATTCCCTGGAAGATAGATTAGAGAAGGGCTTCTAATTTCTAATGGAGAGGCTGACCTGGGCAAAACCTTCAGTAAGGTTGTACAGATGGGCCTGTAATGATCTTTTGAGAGATATGGGCCTGCTGAGTGAGGTTTAAACCTTTCCAGAAGGCTAGCGAATATCCACAAGGTTGAAATTCCTAGGCAAATCCCCCTACAGCTTCCTGCAGAAGTAAAACTTGTTCTCACTGTTTAGGATCTTGAATTTTACAAAGCACAACCAAAACATTTGGATCTGTGATTATGTTTTAACGACCCCATCCCTGTAGTTTTCTTAAACTAATTTGGCATTGTAGCACCCTGATTCCAGAAAATAGATCACAGGTTATTTAATGGAAAATAATTTTGTAGCTTAGGAAGAAGCACTTATTCCCGAAGAAATGTTCTTCAAAAAATGAGTAGGTAAAAGTGGAAATTTCTAATGGTAAAATAATAGAAAATTCCGATTTTTGTACAGAAAGAATTGTACTGCAGTCCTTCAAAACTCAAGAATTATTTTTTTCATTAGAAAAGTATAACAAAACACCTATTGAAGGGATCTTAACTGACTTTCAAGCAGTACCATAATGCTTTCTGTCTGGTATGCATGAAAAATAATCTTATAAGGTCAAAAGAGCAAATTTTATTTGTTACTTACCCCAAAAGAAGTCTTTGCCTCTCAAGATGAAAGGGAAGAAAACACCAGTGAAGGCCAAAGTCATTGTCATTCCCAATACTACAAGAGCTACAAGTGCTCTCATTCTAAAATGAAAATAAACAAACAAAAACAACCATGCAAACAAGCAAAGGAAAGCTCAGTTTTGTGGGGGGGTTTGTTTGTTTTTATGTGCATCTCGTTAGCTAGGGATCTCTATCCCCTGACACCTTGCTGGTCTCTACAAAGGTGACTGATTCTCCTCAGCTTGGATCTGGAGGTCTGGAAGATTCTGAATTGAATTCTGAATCAAGAAAGATTGTTATTCACAATCAGGCTACAGAGTTAAACAGATAGAGGCATTTATTATGTCTGAGTTATCTGATATTTCACATTTGGCAGCTATGGTCACCAAAATACCACAGGAACAACCAATTTTAATCCATAGTATTGCCAAATAATATTGAATTACTGGGAGTAAAAATGTTAAATAAAATTCCTCAATGAGTATTGAATTTCTTACAGCATTCTTTTTCCACTTATAAGATTATTTCAGAATTACAACATTGTAAAGACAAAGTAAACGATTCAAAATCGCTTATACTTTCAAAATCTTTTTTCTCAGGCTCTCTGTAGTTATTTTCTAATCATTAATTTTTCAGCAGGGTAGTACTGATGTGTATATTCTGGTGAGAATATGTTTCAATAAACTATGATCAATGAAATGACCGAACATGACTTAACAGGCCATACACATTTGAGCTCAGATACTAAAAACACAAAAACCACCATTCAATTAGCTTTGTTAAGAGAAACTATCCATATTTGCGGTACAGCCCCCAACAATGGCTTTTTTGGACCACTTTCCAAGGTTCAAAGATGAATTTCTCCTAGAAAATGGAAAAATGAAAGTTTTACAATCTGACCTTTTTTGTCTTCTCAGCCAGGAGGCGAGTCCACAAGGCACGGCAGTTTGTCGTTGGCTGTAGCTCCTCTGAAATGTGAAACTCAATTGCTTTCCAGGGACTTAGCTGTCCACCATATAAACTGACTCTATGCTCTGATGCCCACTCAAGCTGTTAGGAAATGGAGTGGCTTTAGTTTTTTGTGACAATGAAATGCTTGCACAGCATTGTTTTGTTTGCACCATCATTTACGTTCACGTGAGATGCACTTCCTGGCCATGTGACTTAAGAAAGGGAAAGAAAATTTATTTAATGAGGAATTTAAAAAACATTTAAATTCACATCTTCCTTTGTCTTTCTTTTCTGAGTTAAATATCTTATGAAAAAGAGGAGAATAACCTTTGGAAGAACACTGCTTGGGTTCTACTCTGGGACCACTACTGACTAGTTGTGTGATTTTGGGTCAGTTATTTAGCATCTCTGAGCCCTCAGTTTCTATATTTCTAAAAGATAAATAATGAAGCACAGTTTCCAGTCTGGTGAGTGACTAAATGAATACTATCCAGGAAGTGTTTACCAGCATACCAGACAATGTCCCCAATGCCATTCTCATTATGGATACATTTAAAAAGTCACAACCAAGACTGAGATATGATGAAAATGAAAGTCATAGTGTCTCTATTCTAAAAGGAGAGAGATGAAATGTTTTCATGGTTTATATAGCTTTTGGTTATATATCTTAGTGTGAAAATGATCAAACTAACGTGTTTTCAGTGATACTTTCAGGCTAATGATGGCATCATTATAAAGATTTTCACTGTAGCTGTGTATTAATCTGAGTCCTTGAACCTCTCAATTTTCCATAAAGTCTTTTGGTTTCTACTTTATGAAAATCATCTGTCTCATTCTCCTTCTCCTTCTTCCTCTCCCCCTTAGCACTTTTTCCAATGTGACTGATGCTTCCCCTAGGAAAATTAAGAATAAATTCTAAAACATTATGCAAAGCCATCTGAATATTAACCTGAAAGTTAGGAGATATTTTGAAGCAAAAGAATATGATGATTAGCATTAGAAAGATCCCTCTGAATGTAACACAATAAATGAGTTAGCAGAGATCTAAAAAGCAGGTGGGAAATCAGTCAAGTGTTATAATTATAAGAGTTATAATTCTTTGTAATGCTGAGAATTGGCAGTAAGGCAGTGAGATTTGAGACAGAAAGGAAGGACAAGATTTGGTGGCTCTTTAAAAAGAGAATTAATATGACCTGATGATTAATTATTGTGAGGAACAAAAGAGAAGGATAGAGCCTGAGATAGCTCAACTGTCTTTGGTTAGACAGCCTGATTGCATGATAATATCATTTACTGACTTCATGAGAGCTAGTGAAGAGGGGAAACTAGATTTAGAAAGCACAAATAAAGAAGTAATTATTTCAGATTTGGATATTGAATTTGAGGTTCTGGTGGTACATAGAGATAGTGAGCCAGTAGGCATTTGGAAACACACATTTGGAACTATGGGTAGAATCTGGTCTTGAAGAGAAATATTTGGTAGTCATCAACATAGATATAGTAGCTGAATATGAATAAATGGGGTCACTCAGTGACAGACTCTAGATTGAAAAGACAAGGTGGTTTGGAGTAGAGTGCTTGAGGACACCAATGTCTAAAGGGTGTGTAGTAGGCCCAATAACGGTCCACCAAAGATGCTCACTTCTTAAACCCTGAAACTTGTGAATGTCGCTTTACATGTCAAAAGGGACTTTGTACATGTGATTAAGTTAAGGATCTTTAGATGGGGAGATTATCCTGGATTTTCCAGTGGACCCAATGTAATTACAAGAGTTTTTATAAGAAGAGAGAGTCAGCTGGAGCTCTTAAAGGAAATAACATTCAAAATGTGGAGCTACCATCCCAATTTAGAACAGGAAAGGAGTAGGTTTCACAAACAACACTGGAATGGATTCTAGGCAATATACCCAGAAGAAAATGGTATTAGGGATATGTTAACGTAAGAATATATTTCTTCTGCCATCAAGAAAATAAATCACCAAAAAGCTCCAAAGAAAACAAAAACCTATCAAAAAATACATGGTACAAATAGAAAGCACACCAAATGTAACAGGATCTGGGGTGAGGGGAATGGTGTCATGGTAAAAGCAGGTATCGTATGAATGAGTGGCATAATCCCGTGATACTAGACCCATTGGGGAAATAAAAAGCAAAAGACCTCAATTGTGGCACATTATGTGGCTCTAAGGACCAATTCTCAGATGGCTAAAATAGTAAAAAATATTGTTAGTTGGTTCCTATCTTTTATTATGAACCTAAACAGGAAGAAAGATGGAAGATTCGATTATGTTTACTATGTTGAATTGAAATCATACTAACCTTGACAATGTGGGGGTAAAATAGCGCTGACAGATTTGGGGGAGTAAAAAGGAGTAGGAGACACTGGAGGGAGGAGTAGAGAAAGTACTGTCTTCATCTTATAAGGTAGTGGGTCAACAATTCCTGTCTACAGTTGATGGAACAAGAAATCGAAGTTTAAGCATATTACTGAAAGATACAAAGGGCACTAAAGGGTAAACTAAAAATAGAGTGAGCAGACAGTTATGGAAGGTAGCAGGTGGTAGGAGTGAGCAAAATGCTCAATGGACAATGTTTAAAGGAAAGAATTGTATTCATTGATAGGAAGGCATCCACTGCGAGAGATAAAAATCACTAAAGTGTTTGCTTATGAAAAGTAGGATTGGGTTAAATTACAGCAAGAGACAATTATTTTTCATTAGAAGGGCTTGGGTAGTACCTGATTTTAACAATAGTGATTTTATTTCATAAAAATAAACTCTCCCTCCCTTTCCCTCTCTCCCTTTCTCTTAAGTAGAAGCAATAGAAGGAAGAATGGAATGAGATTTTCTTTCCCAGGCTGAGAAGAACAGTAATCTGGTTGTTCTCAGCTAAAAAGTATGGTACTTGATTTAGCGCTAGTGGTTTGGAGCTTATACCTGTACTTTCCATATATCCAACTTACAGGCCATTTTCATCAGAGAAAACAAAATCAGAAGCATGACTAGTAGAGCAAAGTTGGAGTGCCTGTACTTGGACCCCAGAGTCAGGACTAAGTATCCCAGGGCACAGGATAGCGTCTCAGCCTGCGGCTCCATGGGCTCTCAGAGGAGCGTTGACGCCTGCTCTAAAACCTTCCCCAGGATCAGGCAATTTTCCTGGGGCAGGGAGAGCTTTTAGAAAAGAGGAAGAAGGGTTTTATGACTGCAACTGAAATTCAGAATAAAGAAACTTTCCAAAGTTCACATAATAAAATTGCCAGATAAAATACAGGACCCCCAGTTGAATTTGAATTTGTGAAAATCAATGAATACCTTTACTTTTTAAAAGGATAACTATGCTCAGGCAATATTTAGGACATGATTATACTAAAATTAAATCTGTCATTTTTCAAATATCCAAATTTAACTGGGCACCCTGTATTTTTATTTGCTGAATCTGATAATCCTTCCATAGCCAATGGTAGAATTGAGACCCGAACTCAAGACTTTTGATTCTCTGTTTAAGTATCCTCTGGGACTGCAGCTTCTGATCTTTCCTTACTCATCTTTTCCTCACAATAACCAAATAGGAGGCTGCATACTATTCATACTCATTCACAGGCGGACCAATTGAATTGCAGAGGCAGGCATCTAAACTTCTTTAGTAAATTGTAGATTCAGAGGTAGGAACCAAGCCTGGACAGTTCCAAGACTTAGCTCTGTATTCTCCACTGAACTGACTGATGACAGGAAATCGCCCACTCAGGATGAATATTTGGCTCCTTCCTTATTAAAGTTGCTGCATAGACATTCTTTAAAAACATTTTATTGTTAATATCTCCAGTTCTTTTACTCAGCGAAACTACTATTTACTCCCTAGGACGATAGCAGGAAAAAAAAAATACTCTTCATATTTACTGAGGCATAGATTCCATTATATACCTTCTATTGAAAACAAAGGTAGTCTGGAGGTCTGTAACCTAAGAAGCAATCACCTCTTGCAGGAATCTAATAAAAGAGGAGCTGCTAGGGAGGACACCTGGCTTTTGACCATTTTAGTGCTCAGAAAATAAAGTGCTTCCTTGCTGCCTTCCAATGTTTGTAGTTAAACAACCAATGGCTTCCATGTCATGAAATTTTTTGCTTCTTCCATTGAGGGGGCTGATACTTTTGTTTGCAAATATAACTATCAAGTTATAATTTGGAATCTGGCTTTCCTCCTTCTGAAAGCCTTCTCTAACGTCCTAGGAAACCTTCTAAAGTAGAGGCTGAAATGGAGATTTTTATCTGCCCAGTTGGAAGGTGGTTCCTACAGTCAATTTCCTCCATGTATACAGTTTCTGTTTGCAAACCAGCAACCAGGGGTAAACGTTTCCATAAGCTGCTGCCGCCCACCAAGTAAAATTCAAAAGCAGAGTCAGTAAAAGCCACAAATGATTTTGCGTGGTTCCTAATAGATTTCTCACCAAATATAGTGAGGCGTTTAATAGTGCTTTGAAGTAGAATAGCTGTGCTTAAAAAACTTGCCTTGCAATGTACACCACAGGCTAGAAAAGGCTGGGTTTGAAAGGAGGTAAGCAAGACCCTCACAAACATTTTTAGATAGAACATCTAGAAATCTAACGGGGCTAAAATTTGATGGGAGGAAAGGTTTCTTTTTTGAACAACGAGGCATATTATACTATGGGATATTATACTATACAATGGGATTATACTTGCAGACTTAAAGATATACAATTCAGCTAGAATCAAAACACCTCTCTTAGATTATTTCCTTGTAAATGGTCATTATCATGGACCAGCTACTTTCATCCACATTATATTTTGTCCACACACAGTTATTACACAGAGTGGGTCAGAAACAATCCTTTCCTGAGTAAGTATTAGAAAACTATGATTAAAGGGATATTATCTCATATGTAGTTTCACTCATTAATACATTTACTGAGTGCCTAGTATGGGTAAAGCAGTTTGTTCAGGGCTAAGATAGAATAAATCACGTTTGGGCCACTTTCTAAAAGAGCAGAAAGTAGTTTGCTTTAGAAAAGGAGAAGATTTTCTCATGAGAAATGGGAAGAGAGAAGTGAGGCAAACTGACAAACAGGGCAGGATTTGTAATTCCAGGGGCAGGAAGGAGAAAAGCAACTGAGGTGAAGTTCACAGCTTTGGAATTCTGCTGGGCTCCCTCTAGTTGTTAGCCTGTAGGGAAGGAGGGTGCAGCAGAACTCCCACCAGATAATTCCTGTGGTTAGGGCTGGGCAACTTCTTGTAAAGGAGAGCGGGGGAGGAGGGCTGCGGAAATGTGGCGCTTCCTTCTCAGTTAATGTTGGAAATGTTACCCGAAGACTTTCCTATCCAAAATAAATTTAAATTACTCTCTATCTCGGAAGCTACAAGGACACAATGAAGCAGGCAGTAAATGGGTCTGGAAGTGGAGATAAGACATGTGCATAAATCATTATAATACAAAATAGGAAGTGATAAATGCCATGAGCGACAGGTAAAGAGCTAGAGGAGTTCAGGATAGAGGGAAAGTACTTCCAGCTGGGAGGAATCAGATATGACTTTATATTGAAGGTGGCACTTGAATTAGACCATAAAAGCCAGGTAGGGTTTGGCTGTAAAACAAGATAGTAACAGCAATATTAATAATGCTGCCTCTTTGAGAACTTATATAACAGGCACTGTACTAATAACTCCACATGCGCCATCTGATTTCGCTCAGTGATGTAAGAACAGTTCAATGAAGTAGGTATTATCGATATTACTATCATCGCTATTTTACTTCTGACTTCACCCATCCTTGGCTTCAAGCATTGTGCTCTTAGTCACCAGAAATGGCCTAGCTAGTGATTGAAAAGTAGGGATATTTAAGGCCAAACAACAAGTTTGGGGCTATATTGTAGATTAACTGAGAGCCAGAAACTTTTTAGGAGGGAAGTGGAAACTAGGCTTTTGGAATATCAGGGTGACTTCAGTGTGTAGGTTGAGCTGGAGAAAGACAAGGCAGAAAGGGGACTCTACAGGAGTATTAAAATAGTTCAGGTGAGAGACCATGAGGGCTGGGGCCAGAAGACTTGGCCATGGAGCAGAGAAGGACGTAAATCCACGTTACATTGGAACTGGTTGGGAAGTAGGAAGAGAAACAGACAAGATAAGAAGAGGGCTGGCAGCTGACGTGGACTCTCTGAACTCTGAATTTTGTGGCCATCCTTTCTTCATGCTTTGAACTGCTGGTACACTGGCTAATGGCAGTCTGTTCCTGCTATTGCCAGCGAAATCAGGTTCTCCTCTACCACCTCTTTTGGCAAAAAATGATTTGATGTCCTGGGCTCTTCTTTTGCTTTTTCAACCTTCCACTTCTCATGTTAGGCCCAGAGTGCTACCGTTGAAGAATATAACTTTGAAATCAGAGAGACTGACTTTCGTCTTAGATCTACTTTCTTTTATCTGTATATCTCTGAGTCCATGACCTAAACTCTTGCCTTCCTCTTTTTTTAAATAATAATGGCTACCTTGCAAGTTTGTTGTGAGCCAACACACACACACACACACAGACACAGACAGTGAGCCGCATTGTACCTGACACAATGTAAGTTTATAATAAGTGAGAAAAATAACTAGCATACTCCATTAAGTTCCAGAATCCCTTTAACAGTAGCTTAAAGAGTCTCCTGACTCTTCTTCTCCATCCTTCCTAGTTTTCCTGGCTTTCCCAACTTCAGTCACTTCCTCCTGCCTTATAGCCATCTTGATTGTGACTAGAGGGAGGCAGTTTTTTAGAGGTATATATACTTATGTGAATAAAACCCAATAATTACGGCCATCTTAGAAGTTATTGTGTATTAAGAAATAAGGGCGAGATTATTTACTTAACTAGGACCTTTTTGGTAAGTTAGTTGTCAATAAACTATTTAATAGAATGAGAAATCTGATTAACTGAATAGTTTGATGAATGCAGGATTGCTAATTATCAAAGAATGAGGACACACTAGAGAATATTTATCACTTGAATCCTCCCACCAAAATAGTCTTTCTCCCTTGCAAGTCCTTTGGCTTCCGCTATCAAATGAGAATGTTCTTAGTACCTAGGGGTCAGGCAACCAGCACTGAAATAGATCTCAATGTCCTTGGCTGTGTTAGTAAAAGGGACCAGGAGTTGAGTTCAAATTCTACCCACCTTAACACATGGGATGGACACATTAGCATGTTTACTCTTTTAAATCACATGCCTGACCCTGTCTTTTTTCACTTGCCATTAGTTTGTGTGTGCGTATGTTGTTCGTTTATAAATTCCTGTAAGTTCAGTAATGCTTTTAAAAGAAAAGAATGCCACTGATTGGAGGAGACTCTGGGGACTCACTACTACATGCAACGTGGCATCCTATATTGGCTCGGGAATGGAAAGAGGACATTAGTTGAAAAGCTGGGGAAATGAGAATAAACTGGTAAACTTAGTTCATAGGAGCATATCACTGTTAATTTCTTGGTTTTGATAATCTTATTGTCGAGCTCCATGATGATAACATGGAATCTGGGTGAAAGACACATGGGAACTCTCTGTATTATCTTTCAACTCTCATGAAAATGAAAAATCATTTTAAAATAAAAGAGTTTTCTAAAAGAAACTAAAATCCTCTGATTCAAACCTAATTAACTTTCCCTATAAAGATTTAAAGAATTATTCAGTTTTGTTAAAATCCAATCTCAGGTGGTTAAGTAATTTGCCACTTTATATAAGTCAGACAAAGGCAGATATAATATATACATATAATGCTTTTAGTTAATATCAATTCAATAAATAAGCATGGTGCTCTCCCACACTATATAAAAATCTGTCTAGGCAGAAACAACAATTTCAGCAGCTGAGATGTTTCTGAGTATGAAACAGGAGACCTGAATCAGTGGTTACCTGAGGCTTCCTGCAAGTTTCCTATTGTGAGCATCTTGCTTTATCATTTAGTGGGGTGTAGCATCTCAGTATACATAACTTTCACACAGTGTGCCCTCTAAGTACAAGCCGACAACTTCATCTGGGGTCCAACTTAAAGAAACGCCGATCTGTTCTAACACTGCTGGGAAAACGGGCTGTGTTGAACCTACGGAGAGACCATATGTTAATCTAGAAAGTGGCTCATAAATATAGCTATGCATTCACTTTACAGGTGCTTAAAGAGATTTCCCAGGGTAATTCTGACTGTGAGGGAATTCTCGAGGCCGATATTATCACCTAACATAGTCGTCAAATTCAATACCACTGTGCTTTTTATTTCTTTAAGCTAATGATAAAATGGGCTCTCTTGATTTAGGGATTCAAAATCATCCCGAGAGTCCACCAAAAAGCCATCTTCTTTACAAAGGGTTAACTTTCTAGCTCTTTAGACAGTTCAACCACGTTTTTATCTGGAAGTGGAGATTTACATGTAGTTTCAATGTTACAAAGTCTTTACAACAAGGAAAGGTAGGCAAAACAAGGAATTTAAATAGGAATTTTATGTATCACTACATTATTTTTTCCCTGGATTCACATTTTCTTATGTTCCTCCTACTTACAAATTGTAAGGTGTTTGTGAATATGGTAATTGAAACACTAGAAGTTTTTTATATTATAAAACTAATGTTCTGCTTTTGAATCATTTTATTCTAAGCAGAAATCCTTCCACATCAATCCACCTGATGTTTTTCTTGAAAACAAGGGGTTGGGAGAATGGATAGGCTTTTGTGCACTTTGGCTATTGCTATTGAAAATTGTGTGAGGAGTATACATTCACTCCAACTTCCAGGAACATGTGATTTTTAATTTCAATTGCATTTGTTAAAAGTTAAAATCAAGAGTAATTTTATACATATATCTCAGGTTTCAGTTTCTTCCTGAAATATCTCGGACAGTCTCACCTGCAACTCTAAGCCATCAACAACTGGTTACACTGGAATAATCACAGTAGTAACTTGGCTGCTGTGATTTAAATAACCAGCTAATTTAGTTTAATTGTTTATAGTATACAATATATTATATAATGTAATATATTATGTAATACATGATATAATATGATAAAAATATATTTATTATAGGAATTGGCTCATGCAACCATGGGGCCTGGCAAGTCTGAACTTCCTAGGGCTGGCCACGAGCTGGAAACTGATAAAGTTGAAGATGAATTCCCCATGGGAACCTGGCTGGCTGGAGTAGAGGCAGAAATTCTTTTTTATGTCTTCCAAAATCCTCTGGCTTTTAAAACCTCCAACAGATTGGTTGAGTAGACTCCCCACATTGCTGAGGGCAATCACCTTTGTTGATTGAAGATGCAATCAGCTGTAAGTGCAATCAAGTAAATAAGGATTTACACGCATCTATGAAATGCCCTCACAGTAACAATCAGGCCAGTGCTTACTTGACCAATCAACTGAACACCATTACCTAGTTCACTGAAACATGAACCTAACCATCACAGGCCACCCTTTGTCAACTTGGCACTCATACACACCTCCATAAGCTATACTTCATCACCAAAATAAAGACATTAACATAGTCATACTTTCACCTATCAATTATCATGCATACAACCCAAAATGCCCTCAACCTTTCCCCAAAGAGAATGCAAGTTCTTTGGTGATACTCACTCTTATCCTTGATAGCTTGTAACTTAAATATTATGATATAAAGTTAATGCAACTTATGTCATATGAGGAAGGGATAATATAGGGAAAAAACAAATATATTTGATTTACATCAATATACAAAGTTATTCATAACAAAATAAGGAATAAACACTTATAACACTTACAGTCTTTGTTTCTAGAACTGGTCATGTGGTAATTGCTGTTATTTATAACTACTTCCTTCCACTATGCATTCCATATTACCTTTATCTTCAGCAAGTTCCTCAGCTGCTCATGGTTCTTTGCATGGTGGGGTGACCCAGTCCTTCATTCTTGAGGATCCTGGGCCATTATTGGTCCTCCCTATATTGGGGTGTTGTTGTTTTCCATTGACTTTGGTCACAGGACATGGTAGTACTAAGAAATGCCCTAAGGGATCTCCAGTATTTCTGGCAAACTCTTTCTTACCACCATTGAGTACTAGTAGTCCTATGTCCCCTTGGTAACCAAGATCAATCACTCCAGCCAGAACAGTAATTTCCTTCTTTGCCTGATGATTCAGAAGCATGAGGATCCCAAAGTGGCCAGGTGGCAGTCTTAATTTCCAGTTCAGTGGAATCACTGTCATGTCTCTGGATGGAAACACTCCTCCCTTTAGAGCTCTGCACCAGCGGAGGTTAAGATTGTGGAGACAGGAAGCAAAAATTTTGCTAGTGAATCAATATGGTGAGTGGTGCCACTCCCATTTCCACCCTTTGATACCTGGACCCATTAATACTGGCTATGGGAAAAACAACACAGTAGATTGGGTGCTCGTTTAGAACATAAAGCTGCTTGGCAAATACCATGCAGTGGGTTGGCTTAACCAGCAAGCATTTCTTTTTTTTAAAAAAAAAAAAATTAATATATATTTTTAAAAAGATACTTAGATTACATAAATGTTACACGAAAAAATATAGGGATTCCCATATGCCCCGCTCCCTACACCTAGCACACTCTCCCACAAAAACAACATCCTTCATTAGTTGTGGCACATTCATTGCAATTGATAAACGCATCCTGGGGCATTGCCACTGAGCATGGACCATAGTTCACATTGTAGTTTACACTCTCTCCCACACAGTTCTGTAAGTTATGGGAAGATATAAATAACCTATATCTGTCATTGCAGTGGCATTCAGGATAATTCCCAAGTTCCCCAAAACCCCCGCATTACATCTGTTTTTCCCTCTTCCTGTCCCCAGAGCCTCCAGTGGCCACTGCCTCCACATTAATGTTGTAATTTCTTGCATTGCTAGAATCACAATATGTTTATAGTAGAATACCAGTAAGTCCACTCTAGTCCATAGTTCTTTCCCCAATCCTGAGGATTCTGGGATGGTGATGCCCACTCCACCTCTAATTGAGAGGGGGCTTCGATCCCATACAGTCAATGGATGGGACTGTCTTGCTTGCAGTTGTAGGCACTCTCGTTTCCTTGGCAGGGTGGTGTCAATCCTCACCTCCTTGTTAGTTGTCCTGGGTGAGTCTAATGACCTGGAGAGTTGATGTTGCAACTCCACTGAGGCTCAGGGCCCAGCTGGCACATGGACATCCAAAAGGTTCCAGCATTTCTTAACTCATGATTTTAGAGGCTAGAAATCCAAACTCAAGGTGTCAGCAAGACCATGCTATCTCCCCAAAGTTCTGGTGCCTGCTTGCCACAATCCCTGGGATCACCACCTCTCATCACCTGGTGATCTCTCTCACTGTGTCTGCCTTTCCACAATCTACTGACTTCTGGCTTCTGTCTCTACTCCTTGTGTCTGAGTTCTCTTTCTTAATAAGATCTTCAGCCCTAAGGACTAAAGGCTGCTTTCTTTCATTATGGCCACATCTAAATAGGGTCTTATTTCCAAATGACTCCACACTTTAGCTGATAATACGTCTTCAAAAGGTCCTATTTGAAATAGGTTCACACCCACAGGAATAGGGATTAAAGTTAAGAGTATGTCTTTGTTGAGTTACATAATTCAACCTATCACATAGCCTCAGCTATCAGTACAACTGGCATAACTGGTATGTTTGTACAGGGTTTTAAATGTCAAAGGGTAGCTGTTCCCTGCACACAGTAACAACAGGTTCTTGGGTACCTGTGTGGCCAAGTGACCCTCCATCAATTGGAACATTCTGTGCCTTTGACGTCAGACTACTCAAGTAGTGTGCATGCCTCTTTTGGGTGCTCTGTGGAGTGTGAAGACTCCTATGTTCCATCCAAGAGCCATCTAATAATTTCCCAATCATGAGTCACTTCATATCACATTCTCATAAGGATTATCAGAATATCACCAGATTAAACAAATAGAAGAAAATGGAATCCCAGGTCTTACATCTTTGCATTTGTATAATGCTTTTGAAAGTTTTAGTGCAATTTATCTTTATAGTATTATTCTGAAGAGGAGGGTTTCAAACAAATATGATCTTCATTGAGATAAGAAATAGGATTTCATATGTTCTTATTTTTTAGTGAATATAAATTGCTACAAGGGATAATAGAAATATTAATGAATGTTAGGAGGATTTAGTGCTCATTATTTTTGAAAGGCAACACTGTCTTCCATCATTGGCATTTGGGCATTCTGTTTAATTAAATATTCTGATAAGCTCAGCTTTATATTGTACATTCAAAATACTATTACTTGATGAATTAGGGACAGTTAATGATATGTCCCTAATGATATGAAATACCTATATCATTTAACTAACTGCTTAGAGAAAATCTAGTAAAAAAGAATTATCTGGGACATTTTAAAAACAAATGTGCCATTTTATGGTGCGGCCACTGTGGAAGCTAGTTTTGCAGTTCCTCAGAAAGTTAAGTCTAGAATTACTGTGTAAACCCAATCCCACTTCTAGGTACATACTCAAAAGAATTGAAAAACAGTGGCACAGACATATATTTGCACACCAGTTGTCAAAGCAGCATTATTCACAATTGCTAAAGGTGGAAGCAACCCAAGTGTCTATTAACAGATGAATGGATAAGCAAACTGTAGTATATACATACAATGGAATATTATGCAGCCATTGTAGACATGTTGATTGAAATAACCAGACACCAAAGGACAAACATTGTATGATTTCACTGATATGAAATAATTAGAATAACCAAATTCATGGCATCAGAAACTAGAATACTGGTTATCAGGGTTTGTGGAGAGCTAGGTAATGGGGAACTAAAGCTTAATTAGTATAGAATTTCTGTTGAGGGTGGTGGAAAAGTAGTGGTAATGGAGGATGGTGATGGTAGCACAACATTTTGAATGAAATTAACACCACTGAATTATATATCTGAATGTGCTTAAAGGGGGAAATTTTAGATTGTATATATGTCACTAAAACCAAAATTTAAAAAATAATTAAGATAAATGTGTCATTTTAAAAAAGAGATGAAACAAACATTTTGGTTTTGTTAAAATAGCAAATGCGTAAAGGAGCCTATCTATTTGGTCAATCTCTGAAAACAATTCAATAGTTGCACTTTTGAAAAGTAGCCAATTGATTTTCAGCTGTCTTTGAAAGCCCCAGGACATGCACCTTCTCTCCACGTTCCGATAAATATTCCATAACTTTAAATAGCATGGGCTGTTTCTTCAGTCTTCTTCCCCTGCGCACAGATCTCAGCTAGAATTAAAACTATATGTGAGGATTCTTGGAATTTGGAAATGCACTGGGTTGACTTGAACATCTCTCTAAAGATATTTTGAAGGTAATTTTACATATATGATTTTTCTCTATTAACAAAAGTAGAAATTAAAATTAAAAAAATATACCAGTTTTCAACGTGTATTCTAAAGTTCCTGAAGGTTGTACCTCTATGTTCCCAAATCTTCTCCACAAACTGCTGTACCACCCATAAATGCTCTGCACATCTTCCTTCACACCATCACCTAGGCTTTCCCTTCAGTGCCAGTGTATGCCTCTCAATCTCTATACCTGAAGCAATGCAAATTTTTCATTGTCCTACATTTAATATGCATTTATAAAATTGGGGGTGGGTGGGTGGTGACTAAACCCTAATGATCCTTCCAGGTCTATGATCTTCTCAGATGATGATATAGTCAAAATAACTTACTTCCTTTGAAAATCTTCCTGACTAGCGATGCAATGCATGCTCAACTCATTCCAAAACTCTAGGACTCTCATGGAATTTTCACCTTCCACTTTATAATAGGAGAAAGGCTACTCATATTTCTATTCCTAAAAGAGAAATGACTCTGGTCCATAAGAAAGGCTGCTAAAAGAGTGACATACAGAATAACACCTACCTCTGTCTCACATCGAGTTGTTACAATATAATGAGATAGATGGGAAAATGCTCTCACACTTAAAAGTTCTAGAAACTCAACGGTAGATCAGATGTTTGTGTCGTTGACATTCTTCAGGAATGATGGGTGCTCTTAACGAGGTATGATAAATTCAGACCAAATCATGTCTGAAAACAGAGAAGAATATGATTGGCAGGTATTATCAGGTAGAGATATTAGTATTGTTAAGCTAAGTTCTTCACATGTGTTAAAATAAGCAATATTAAATGAGGAAGTAAAACATAATTTCCCCAGGAAAAGAAAAGAAAAATATTGGGATTTTTATTAAAAGAAATGCTATGTTACTAAATCCAAAACTTTTGCTAGGTTCAGAATTATTAGTTAATATAACAGGCTCTGGAGTCCATACACATTAGAATGCATAGCTTCCTTCACAGGCTGTATTTCTCTAATGTGAGTGGTGAAGGTCAATAAATGCACTTGAATAATTTCTAGAGGAGGATATGAATATAACCAAATAGCTTCTGATTTGCAGGGATATAGAGTTTTCCCAGAAAAGTGATGAGAGACTATTATAGGGTCTCTATTAGAATCCTGGACATAGATGTGTGAGAACACAGAAGAAAGCACCTAACCAATCAACGTGGTGAGGAAATTTTTCTGGGGAAATAAAGTAAGTAGGAAGCAATCTGGAAGATGGGAAAATGGAGAAGGTTCTGGTAAAAGGAAACAGCAGATATAAGGCTCTAAGATAAGTTGATTTCATTTATTGTTCTATTTACAGTGCTTGGCATATATTAGTACTCAATAAATGTTTGTGGAATGGATGGATGGATGGGGATGATATAATGGCTGAAAAGACTGAATGAATGGGTGGATGATCCAATAATGGAAAGAATGGCACGTTTAAGGAACTGGCAGTATCTTTGTGAGGATGGATTGATGGGAATGAGCAGGAGACTCGTCATGTATAATTAATCTTGAAAGGTAAATGAGGACCAGATTAGAAAGGTCCCTGTATTTCCTCATGTTGCATTCAATAGCATTACTCAACACAAATTCAACTCTGCTGTCTCCTGGAAGGAAGGAAAGTGCTGTAATAAATGATGGCAAGATTCTTATGGCCACCTGGGTCCCTACAGTGAAGAGTCATTTCTCCTCCTCTCTCTTGGCACTGAACGAAGGTAGACCTGATGGCGGAGGAGAAGGCGCTCACAGCCATTTTGTTATGCACAGCTGGTCAAGAAGAAAATGTATCTCCCCATGTTACAGTGTTCAAGATAGATGACAGATTCAAGGAAACATTCAGAGCACAGCCTTTACATATGGAGTCCACAGTGGGGAAAATATATGCGCAGTGTCCCCTAGCCCTTCCCCGCTTCCAGTTTCAGACACTCATGAAACATCCATTTCACCTTTGGCCGTGCTTTGTGCCTGGAAAATCTATAGCTGCATGTGATGTACAGGTAGCTGCATGTAATGTACAGATTCTCCTCTCCATGCATAAGTCCATGCAAGAATTACATATAACAAAAAAACATTAAAGTTGGAAAGAATTTGAATTCTGCAGATTTAATAGGCTTTAACCAACATAAACAATGAGGTTTGGCTAGGGGCGCTGATCACTGTAATCATTCAGGGACCCAGGCTGATAGGACAGGCACCCTTTGGTTGCTGGTCATCATCCCAGAGGGAAGACTGCGTGTGCTGAAGCAGGCACTTCTCAAAGTTTCCACCTAGAGGTGACACATATCATTCCCATTCTCATTTGCTTCTCAAGCAAGTCATACAAACACTCCTAAACCCACTGTAATGGACAGGGAAATGTGAACCTGCAGTGTGCTCAGAAGGAGAGAGCCTGAAATATTCGTCAATAGCTCCAAGGATGATCACCAGACTTCCCCCCTCTAATGGCCTCGTTTTAACAGTTAAGGAAACTGATGCCCGGAGAGCTGAAGTGACAGCTGCAGAACTTCATCGTTTATGAAGAACTTTTAATAGTCGTTATTTCAATTGTTCCCAGCCTTCTCCCCCTGCACCCCCATAGGTGTGCCATTTCCAGATTGCAGCCATCAAGCTGCTGCCCAGATAAGACAGGCTCCACCCGATGAGTGCTGAGCTGCACCCCACTCTATCCTCACGACTGATCACACCCATGAGTGGGTCGGGACGAGCCCGTGGAGAACTGCTGTGGATTTAATTTAGTTCTCACAACTGTGGGAGGAGGCTGTGCAGATTTTATTCATCTCAATCTCCAGGTGATAATAACTGAGATGGAGAGAACATAAATCTTTGCCCAAAGCCATTCAGACTGCCTGGGGCATGACCAGAATCCAAGCCATGCCTCTTCATGTCTGGTGTTATTTTCAGTTTGCCATGCTCTTATGTACTTTCAAGACAACCTTCCCCCCAAATCTGGTGGGAGAACGACGCTGAATTTGAGATTTAGATAGGAAGAAAATAAATACAAACACTTAAGAAAATAAACACCAATTTAAAAAAGAAGGCAAAAGTCATGAGTGGGCAATTCATTAGAGAAATGATAAAAATGGCAAAAAAAAATCTTTCTGAAAAAATATTAGTTTACTAGTAATGCAGTAAATGCAAATTAAACTAACAGAGAGATATGTTCTGTTCATATTGAGAATGAGTCAAAAGCACATTAATGGCTGGTCTTAGTGAAGACGTTGGAAAATTCACCCAATTCATAGATTAGTGGTAGGAATGTAAATTGATAAACTTTTCTGGAGAAGCACGGTGGCATAGTTTTCTAAATTTAAGATGTGCAAATGGCTGGGGAAAGGGGAAGTTTTCTCTAGCTTTCCTCACATTTCTGTTTCTGTTTATAGGCAGGCTTCTACAGCTCCCTTCATTCTTTTTACTATCTTCTTTTCCTCATCTGATTCGTCAGACTCTGAAAAGTCTTTTCGGCTGATTTCTACTTGTGGATATGGATGCAGTGACTTCAGTGGGGGGAGTTAGGATTTACCCTTCCTTTCTCACTGCCTGCACCTGCGGTAAGGGTATGTGTGATCAAGTTCCTACCTCCATGCAGACTTGGGCAAAGTAAGCCTTTAGAGGTGATTCTTGTGACTTTGTGTTTCAAAAACAAGCCAAGGGATTATTAGATGAAAAAAACTCAGTGTCCACTTAGTTTAATATGTGAATCCACAAGATTCACATATTGTGTTCTCTGGCAGGAGACACTGACACAGAGTTTGGGGTGAAGAATGTTTATTAGGGATCAACACCTGTGAAAGGAGGAGGAGTAGGAAGCAGGATTGGGCAGAGGGAAAAGTAGAACTGCTCTGCAGGCTCAGCAAAGCCTGATTCACCGTGGAGAAAGTTCTGGAGAGAGCATTGACTGTCAGTTGTCCCCTGTCGGTGGAACTGCAGGGGCTTCACATCCCATCTCACTCAGTGACTGTGGGCTGCCTGGGGTACGGTGTCACTTCAGGGGAGGCAGCTCTCCACAGCTGAGGAGAACCTGAGGAAACAGACAGCTGAAGGCAGTCTGCAGACTGGACTCAGCTTCCTTGAGGAGGAATCTGAACGGGATGCTCTTACACCTTTCAGACAAGAATAAAAATGATCTATTCAGACTGACGAGAAAAGATGTCCACAAAAACACCGTTAGGATATAAAGTTGATACAGACCAATATATGCCACAGTTATTCTGAGGAGTGAGGAGGAGATAGGAAAAGGATGACTTTTTAAAAGGGATTTTCTTTTTACTTACACTGTTTGGAAATTGTACCACAAGGAAAATTTATATCAGGAAAAAAATTAGAAAAAAATTTATATCAGAAAAAAAATCTATTTACATTTCTGTAAAAGATTTATCATAGGGATTTTTTTTTAAAAGACCGCCTTTAGGCAGAGTCATTAATATTGACTTGTCAAGACATGAAGAAGACTCTACATGAAGTTAATATTCAATTCTGGCTGATAAAAATCCTGACTAAACTCACGCCTACGATAAAATCATGCATCAGTTTCACTGAAAGGTGAAAGGAATTTGCATTTTCACTTAAGCTGCTTAGAAAATTTCACACACCATGTAAGAGAAGTTCTTTGTCTAAGACACATGTAAAATAAAGTCACAAATATTTTTGGCTCTTACGTTATAGCCGGTTGCAACTTCAAGTGTTTTCTATAACCCACAAGGAGCCAGCTACTCCAATTTCTAATAACATTTCAACAACGTGAGAAGCTTACCATGAATGTCATAAGAAGGGTGCAAATAAATATCAAGAATGTCCAAGCCAGGAAACGGGAGGGGAAAAGCAAGTGAGCGTCTTACTGGAGAAGCAATGAAGGCCTCATGGGGAAGGGGTAAATTCAGTCAGCCTTGAAATAGGGCTGCCAGATAAATCACAGGACACCCATCTGTAGAAAGGGAAGAAGTTCGGATGCATGTTACAGAATAGGTGACACTTGAAAACATTATACTGAGTGAAATAAAGCAGACACAAAAGGACAAACATAGTATGATTCCGCTTATATAAAATACCTAGAATATGCAAATTCATAGAGACAGAAAGTCTGTTAGAAGTTACCAGACAGTGGGGAGAAGGGAAAGGGGAGTTAATGCTTAATGGGTACAGAGTTCCTGTTTAGGGTGACGAAAAAATTTTGGTAATGGATAGTGGTGATGGTAGCACACCATTGTGAATGTAATTAATACCACTGAATTGTACACTTAAATATGGTGGAAATGGGAAACGTTATGTTATATATTTAGAAGCTACCACAATAAAATAAAATAATACAGGACCCTCAGTTGAGTATGAATTTCAAATAAACAATGAATAATTTTTTTTTTAGTATGAGTACTGTCCCAGGTATTACTTGACATCCTGAATTTTTATTTGCTAAATCTGTCAATCTTACCTTTGAGGAATAAATAGAATTTGTATAAATGTAGATGGGTGTAATAAAGACAGCTGCTGCAGACAAGGGAAATCAAGTGAGGTCACAGAGGTAAGAAATGATGGAATGTAATCCAGTTTGGCTGCAACGTAAAAGTCTTGAAAGAGAATTGTAAGTGCCAAGACTGAAAGGGCCCACTGTGAGAAGCCTGAGTTGGGAGCTAGTTGTTGTGGGAATGGGAAGAAATTGAAAAGTGTTCAGTGGCAATGGTGGAGAAGCTTTGCTTGGCAAATGCAGTCTAGCAATTACACCCAGGGAGGTTGTAGAGAAAAGAGAGGGATGACAGGTGATGATGACAATGAGAAAACGTCAACCTTTTTTTTTTTTGCCTTTTAATTTTTGTAGGGTTAAAAGAATGGGGCATTTGGAACAGAAAGAGTGTAGATGAACCAGATCCTGCAGGAATAGCTGTAGATAGTTAAATGTAAACTGTTTCTGAAAGCAAAAAAAAAGGACGGAGATGACTTGGAATCCACAGACAAGTTAAGAAGAAGAATGTCTTAGGTCCTGTCCCCAAAAAAGTAGAACCTGAGATGGCTGTTTGAACCTACCAGGGAATGAGAGAGGTGGGAAAGGGAGCCGGGAAGGAACAGGGCAAGTCCAGTCTAAATTTCCTGAAGAGGCCACCAGCTTTGAAAGGAAGAAGATAGTCTTTTGTACCCCTCCTCACCTCTCCCGAGTCCCCACCCTGTCTGTCCTTGCTTGTTAGCTGGAGTGGTGGGGGATGTGTAACACTTTCCAGGAAAGGGAGGTTCAGTAGCCCAAAGGTAAGTTCTGGGGGAAGGTGCAGGTGTGAGTCCTTGGCCACAGCGTCCCCAGCAGCTGGGGCTGGGCACCCACCCAACTAGCCATAAGAACCCCCACAGTAATTGCAACAAGGAAGAAATTAAGAAGTTTCGTCCTGGAAATAAATTGGGATAATATTAAATACCCCCCCCACACACACACACATTTCATTTTTGCCCCAGAATCTACTTGCCCCTCAAAATAAATGCTGAGGCAACACTTCAGAGAAGGGACAAAAAGATCTGAGATACTGATGTGTCCCTAAGAGAATTGTGGTCTGGGAGAATGGAATTCCTAATGGGACCCTCAGATAGGGTTGGGGATGTGATAGCACATGAAGTGGGGCTTTGCTTATTTTTTTATTAGAGAAGTTGTAGATTTACAGAACAATCATGAATAAAATATAGGATTCCCATTTATCACCCCATCACTAACAGCTTGCATTGTTACGAAACATTTGTTTCAATTGATGATAGCACATTTTTATAATTGTACTGTTAGTTAATGTCCATGGTCCAACTTAGGGTTCACTGTGTAGTGTAGTTCCATGGATTTTTAAAAAATTTATTCTGCTACCATATATACAACCTAACATTTCCCTTTTTAATCATATTCAGATATATATTTCAGTGTGGTTAATTGCATTCACAATGTTGCGCTGCCATCACCACATATCCATTACCAAAACATTTCCATTATTCCAAATGTACATTATTCCAATGTACATTTTAAACCTTATTTTCCCAGGCCCTAGCCCCACCCCATGCCTTGGTAACCTATTTTCTAGATTCTGGCTCTATGAGTTTGCTTATTCTGTTTCAAAAACAGTGAGATCATACAGTATTTGTCCTTTTTTGTCTGACTTATTTCACTCAACATGATGTGTTCAAGTTTCATACATGTTGTCACGTCTATCAGGACTTCATTCTTTTAGAGCTGAATATTATTCCATTGTATATATATACCATTTTTTTGTTTATCTGTTCATTGGTTGATGGACACTTGGGTTGCTTCCATCTTTTGGCAACTGTGAATAATGCCACTTTGAACTTTGGTGGGCAAAGATCTGTCTGAGTCCCTGATTTCAGTTCTTTTCAGTATATCCCTAGTAGTGGGATTGACAGGTCATATGGTGGTTCTATACTGAGCTTTCTGAGGAACAGCCAAACAGTCTTCCACAGCAGCTGCACTATTTACGTTAACACCAGCAATGAATGTTTCTGTTTTTCCACGTCCTCTCCAACACTTGTTATGCTCCATTTTATTAATCGCAACCATTCTAAAGAGTATGAAATAGTATTTCATTGTGGTTTTGATTGGCATTTTCCTAATGGCTAATGATGTTGAGCATCTTTGCACTTGCTTTCTGGCCATGTGTATATTTTCTTTGGAGAGATATCTGTTCAAGTCTTTTGCCCATTTTTTTAAATTGAGTTGTTTGCCTTTACATTGTTAAGTTGAAGGGTTTCTTTATATATTCTGGATATTAATTATTTACTGGATATGTAATTTCCAAATACTTTCTAACATTGTGTAGGTTGTCTATTTACTTTCATGATAAAATCCTTTGAGATACAATTTTTTAAACATTTTTATGAGTTTGCATTTATCTAGTTTTTTTTCTTTCGTTGCTTCTGCTTTGGATGTAAAGTCTAAGAAAACACTGCCTAACACAAGGTCCTGAAGGTGCTTCCCTAGGTTTTCTTCTAAGATTTTGATACTTCTAGCTCTTATATTCAGGTCTTTTATCCATTTTGAATTGATTTCTGTATATAGTGTTAGGTAGGGGTCCTCCTTTTTTTGCAGATGGAAATCCAGTTTTTCCCCTACCATTTGTTGAGGGCACTATTCTTCTGGTTGAGTGATCTTTGCCACCTTGTAAAAAAATATTTGGCCATTAATGTGACAGTTGATATCTGAGCTCTCAGTTCTATTCCATTGATCTATATGTCTGTCCTGTGCCAGTAGCATATTATTCTGATTACTGTGGCTTTGGAATAACTTTTAAGATCAGGAAGTCTGAGTCCTCCAACTTCATTCTTCTTTTTTCAAGATGGCTTTAGTAATTTGGGATCCCTTACCCTTCCATATAAATTTGATGATTGTACTTCCATTTCTGCAAAGAAATTTGTTGGAATTTTGATTGGGATGGCATTGAATCTATAAATTGCTTTGAATAGAATTGGCATCTTAATGACATTTAGTCTTTCAATCCATGAACACAGACTATCCTAATATTTATTTAGTTTTTCTTTAATTTCTTTTAGCAATGTTTTGTAGTTTTCTGTGTACAGGTCATTTACATCTTTGTTTAAGTTTATTCCTAGGTATTTGATTCTTTTAGATACTATTGTGAGTGGAATTATTTTCTTGATTTCCTCCTCAGATCATTCACTGCTAGTGTATCAAAACACTACTGATTTTTGGGTGTTGATCTTGTACCTCACCCTTGTGGATATTTCAGGATTTTCTGTATATCAGATCATATCATCTGCATATAGGGAAAGTTTTGTTTTTTCCTTTCCAATTTGGATGCCTTTTATTTCTTTTTCTTTGCCTAATTGCTCTGGCAAGCACTTCCAGTACAATGATGAATAACATTGGTGACAGTGGGCATCCTTGTCTTGTGAGATGTGGGGAGCAGGGCATATGGAAATCCCCTATATTTTTTATGTAACATTTATGTAACCTAAGTATCTTTTAAAAAATAGGTGTAATATGGTGGCATGTTTGGGACATTGGAATTGTCATGAATGATATTGCACTGACCGATAGAGGCCATTATACGTCTTGTCATAACTTAAAAAAACATGTGTGGGAGAGAGTTTAAACTATAATGTAAACTATAATCCACACGTAGTGGCAATGCTCCAATATGTGTTCATCAAATGTAACAAATGTACCACACTAAAATGAAGGATGTTGTTAATGTGGGAAAGAGTGGGAGGGGTAAGGAGTGGAGCATATGGGAATCCCCTACACTTTTTATGTAACATTTATGTAATCTAGGTATCTTTAAAAAAAATACTACCTGATTTCAAGATTTACTATACAACTACAAATATCAAAAGAGTGTGGTATTACAACAATATAAGGTATTGATGGAAGGGTGATGTTGGGAATTCAGCATATTATGTTTGATTGTTTTGTAAGCTCACAACTTCTCTAATTAAAAAAATGGAAAAAGTAAAATAATAAAAAATAAAAGAAGAAAAGCTTTGAGTCTTTCATCATTAAGCAGGATGTTAGCTGTGGGCTTTTTTCATAAATGGCGTTAATCTTGTTGAGGAAGTTTCCTTCTATTTGTAGTGTTCTAAGTGTTTTTATCAAAAAAGAGTGCTGTATTTTGTCAAAGGCCTTTTCTGTATGAATTGATATGATCATGTTTTTTTTTCCTTCATTCTGTTAATGTGTGTATTACATTAATTGATTTTCTTATGTGGAACCAACCTGCATACCATTGAAAAATCCCACTTGATCATGGTGTATAATTCTTTTAATATGCTTTTGGATTTGGTTTGCTAGTAATTTGTTGAGGATTCTTGCATCTATAATTATAAGAGATATTGGTTTGTAGTTTTCTTTTCTTCTGGTATCTTTATCCAGCTTTTTATTTAATGAGGATGATGTTGACCTCGCAGAATGAGTTAGGGAGTGATCCCTCCTTTTAAATTTTTTAGATGTTTGAGTAGAAATTGAAGTTACGTCTTCTCGGAATGTTTGGTAGAATTCACCTGTGAAGCCATCTAGTCCTGGGCTTTTTTGAGGGGGGAGGTTTTTGGTGACTGACTCAATCTCTTTACAAGTAATTGTTTTATTGAACGCTTCTATTTCTTCTTGTGTCAACATAGGTGTGTTTCTAAGAATTTGTCCATCTCATCTAGGTTATCTAATTTATTGGCATACTGTTGTTCATAGCATCCTCTTTTTTAAAAATAGGTATACTCCATTGTTTTGTGCTCGCTGTCTGCTCTCTGTGTGTTCTTCTGTGTCTGCTTGTCTTCTCTTTAGGAGGCACTGGGAACTGATCTTAGGACATTCTGGAGTGGAGAGAGGCGCTCAATCTTTGCGCCATCTCAGCTCCCTGGTCTGCTGCATCCCTTATTGTCTCTCCTCTGTGTCTCTTTTTGTTGCATCATCTTGCTGTGCCAGCTCTCCACGCAGGCCAGCATTCTGTGTGGAACAGCATTCCTACACCGGCCAGCTCTCCGCTCAGGCCAGCTCACAACACGGGCTGGCTTGCTTTCATCAGGAGGTCCTGGGAATCGAACCTTGGACCTTCCATATGGTAGACGGGAGCCCAATCTCTTGAGCCACATCTGTTTCCCCATAGTATCCTTTTATAGTCCTTTTTATTTCAGCAGGGTTGATAGCAATGTCCCCCTTTTCATTTCTAATTTTCATTATTTGTATCCTCTCTCTTTCTTCCTTTGTCAGTGTAGTTAAAGATTTGTCAGTTTTATTGATCTTCTCAAAGAACTGACTTTTGGTATTGCTGATTTTCTCTTCATTTTCCATTTGGTTTATCTCTGAGCTAATCTTTGTTATTTCCTTGCTTCTACTCACTTTGGCTAAGTTTCCTCCTCTTTTTCTACTTTTTCCAATTTTAAGTTTAGGTCTTTGATTTGAAGTCTTTCTTCTTTTTCAACGTAAGCATTGTGAACTTAAATTTCTCTCTTAGCACTGCCTTCACTGCATCCCATAATTTTGGTATGTTGTATTTTCATTTTCATTTTCATTTGCCTAAAGATATTTCCTAATTTCACTTCTGATTTTGTCTTTATACCATTGATTGTTTAAGAGTATGTTGTTTAATTTCCACGTATTTGTGTATTTTCCATTTCTCCCTCTATGATTGATTTCTAGTTTCATTCCATTGTGGTCTGAGAATATAAATTTTAGGATTTCAATATTTTTTAATTTATTGAGACTTGTTTTATGACCAAACACATGGTCTATCCTGGAGAATGATACATGTGCACTTGAGAAGAATGTGTATTCTGTTTTCATTGGGTGCAATGTTCTACAGGTCTGTGAGGTCATTTAGTTTAGTGTGTCATTCAAGTTCTGTGTTTCCTTATTGATCTTCTGAACAGATGTTCTATCCATTATTGAGAGTGGTTTGTTAATGTCTCCTACTATTAACGCAGAACTATCAATTACTCCCTTCAAATCTGTCAGTATTTGCTTCATATGTTTTGGGCTCTGTTGTTAGGTACATATATATTTATAACTGTTTCATCTTCTTGTTGAATTGTCCCCTTTATCAATATATAATGATCAATCTGTGTCCCTCATAACTGTTTTTTACTAAAAATCTATTTATATGCTATTAGTATAGCCACCTTAGCTGTCTTTTGGCTACTACTTGTATGGTATATGTATTTTTTTCATCCTTTCACCCTCAATCTACTTATATCTCTGACTTTAAGGTGACTCTCTTGCAATCAGCATGTAGTTGGGGCATGTTTTTTCATCCATTCTGCCAATCTCTGCCTTTTCACTGGAGAGTTTAATCCATTTACATTAAAAGTCACTACTGATTTTATCAGGCATTTTTCTGCCCTTTTATTTAGACTATGTAAGTCTTAGACCTTTTAGTCTCTCATTTCTTTAAAGCCTACTTTTATATTTATTTGCTTTTTGTGAATGTTGTTCCATATTGAGTGCCTTCTCACTTCTATCTGTATATCTTTTTCATCTATTTTCCTTGTGGTTACCATGGGGTTAAAATGTAACATCCTAAATATATAACAATCATATTTAGTTTGTTGCCAACTTAATAGTTGTATATATACTTTTCCTATAACCCTCTGTCCCACCCACCATTTCTTTGGTGCTTGTTACCACTTATATCTTTGTACATTGTAGGTCCAAAAACATACATTTATAATTACTTTTTATGCATTTGCATTTTTGCACCTGTAGGAAGTATGTACCAAACAATACACTACAATAAAACTCGCATTTATAATTACCCAGATGGTTACCTCTACTGCAGGTCTTTGTTTCTTTATGCTGGTTTAAAACACTGTCTAGTGTCCTTTCATTTTTTTCAGACTGAAGAATTCCTTTTAGTATTGCTTGTATAGTCGGTCTACTGGTGGTGAATTCCCTCAGCTTCTGTTGAACTGAGAATGTCTTAATCTCTCCCTTATTTTTGAAATTGTCTCACAGGATATAAAATTCTTGGATGACAGTTGTTTTCTTTTAGCACTTGAATTATTTCAACTCTCTGCCTTCTTACTTCCATGGTTTCTGATGAGAAATCGGCACTCAATCTTGCTGAGGCTCCCTTGTATGTAATATGTTGCTTTTCTCTTGCAACTTTCAGAAATCTCTCCTTTCCTTGTCCTTTGCATTTGATAGTGTAATCAATGTATAATGGGGTGTATTTTTCTTTCATAGCTGCCCTAAGAGCAAGGAACCAGCGATGCGAATTCGCTTATCAAAAGCCGTGACAGCAATCAGTGTGCTCAAATTTGTTCTTGGGGAAGGGGAATTTTACATCCTTTTTTGTTACCAACAGTTACTCAGGAACTGGGACCCCATGGGCCCCATGAGAGTATGGGATGGGTTCCATTAGCCACAATTCTTCACCATCATTTATCTGCCTCCTGCTCCACTCTTCCCTGGATGCCGTACAATGTTATTCTGGCCTCTGGAATTTCAAAATCGTTCTATCAGACAGTTCCTACCTGTTTAGTAGCTGTCTTGGTATGAGAACTGAGTCCTGTAGCTCCCTACTCTGCCATCTTCCCCTGAAGTCTCCTTGGGGCTTTGCTTTTGAGATGAAGCTCAATGTTGGCAAGCCTTGTGTGTGGAACAAAGCCCTGCATTTATATAATCTTAGCATAGATTTGGCAGTGTGGCATGTGGAGGGAGAGGTTCTAATTCAAACTCACAAGTTCTCAGCAGCCTCACTGCCTGACTTGGAAATGACCATATTGGACATATGGACCCCTGTGGTTAGGAGGAGGAGGCCACAGACTGCATTTTGGATCCAATGCTTAGAGTACATATGAATAACACGGGTCCAACACTGGGTGCCTGCAAGGATGTATGGCGACTACTCACCAAATAGAACAAAGTACATCATAGAGATGGTTTTGGGTGTAGAGAACAGAGGTGAACGTGGACATGCCCCTCTCCACTGGTGACTTACCCCTGAATGATTCCATCCTGGGAGAATAAATAAATCTGTATAACTGATTGTTCTTAGAATGGGTGAGGTTTATTTTCTTTTGCTAAATAAATGAGAGTTTAATATAGAGATTAAGTTGCATTCCTGAAAATGTTTAAAGCAATGCTTTTCTTGTGCGCTTTGTGGCCTATTTTGAGTTCCTGAAAGATTGATAACCTGAGAGGTTCAGTTAGTTGGCAAAACTGAGTTTCTGTAAGATGGGAATAGACGTTTGAGAATTGTCTGCTTAGAGCTAATGTAAGAAGAGGAAATATTGGGGGATTGTCAGGGAGCAGAAGAGAATATACTGTCCTTTCATTGGCAAGGTAGTATGGAGAAATGTAGTCAAGCAGGACAAATATAGCTAGGAGAAGTGACAAGAATAGCTACTTCTCTCTCCCAAATCAGCCTTGACAGTCCCCTTCTCTTGCCAATGTTTTATGTACATAATGATATTTGGGGTTTTGGAAAAATGTCAGAGGGTAGGAAGAGAGATGATTATAGCTAAAGGAGAGGAGAGGGTAGTGGTGGGGATCTTTCGCGAAGTTTCCATAACTCAGAACTCCCGGCGTGGACTTAAAAGAGCCTTTGTAGTTTTTTTCTCAATGTCAAGAACAAAAATAAGAGAGCAAGGAGTTGGCTTTGTCTTCTCCCTTCTGGCCTGAATAATGAGCCTGTAGCTAAAGCTTGGAATTTAGAAAGGTAATCCTTTTGGATCTAAGCAATGTTCTGTCAATGCCTTGAGGAAGAAGTCTGGGGAAAAGTCTGATATATCTTCCTTCTAAGTAACATTATTAGGAGGCTTGGAGGGATAGCTGATTTATTGTTGTTTCTGTTTTTTTGATCAGTGAGACTATCTGCGGAGGAATTTTTCACAGTCATTCCAAATAAATAATTTCCATGTTATACCTACATTTCAGGTGTTTCATGATTTTGATTTCGTGTGACAAAATTGGGATAACTTGTTTGGGAAACAACAGTCCTGTGATTCAGATAATATACAGAGTTGATATGCTATAGCAAATATGGATGACACTGTTTTTCCCCAAATGTGGAATTCTACATATTAACAATAGCCATCAATATATATTGAATACATAAGAATCTGAGACATATATCATCTGTATGAGATACCTGTTATTATTTCCAGTTTTCAGATGAGAGAACTGAGGCTCACAGATGCTGAAGTTACTTGTGAATGGTTAATACCAAGTAAGTGCCGAGACTGAGACAGAAAGCAAGTCTTATTTGGGAAATACCCTTTGAAAATCTCATAAGCAAGCATGCTAACATTTTACATACCATTTTAGCATGGAGTTCAAGTTTTATGGTTTACTCCAAAATACGTGCTTTATTTATTTTCTATTTATTGAACATTTATTTATTCATTTATTTTCAAACTACATGTTTTAGCTCAATCATAATCAGAAAGTGTATGGATTGGCTTATTTATGCAGAACTGTCTGGAAGACTGCATCGGTTCTCATGTTAGCCACGTGAACTGTAACTTAAAGCCCTTTTAATAAACACACACAGCCTGTAGCAAGGAATTTGTGCTATTTGACTGTGAAGATAACATTTGGAATAAGAGTTACCACATATTTAACCTTAAGTTTACTAGATTATCCATAATTTTACTTATCCTTATACATTTGCAGAAAAGAACAATAGATGATACTGTGATTTTTCTACAACATTTGTGTAGTACTAGCTCATAATTATCTATGTCAATATCAATGGGCTCTGTCAGAATGAAAAGTTATTCTGTTACTGAATAAAAAGTATTCTAATGTTGCTGAATTTGTGGATGGCAGCCATGTATGTAAGAGTCCACTGAAACCTTTTTAACTGTGGTAAATATTGCTAATAAATTATGGGATGTTTATACTTCTGAGCTTGGACAGTCTTCAAATTCCTTCCAATTTAGGTATCCAGGCTGCCATCATCAAAGATGGGCATTTTTCTGAGAGTCGCAACCACCTGCCACCCCTGGTACCAATATGTGATTCCTTCTTGGGATGCATGTGTTTGTTTTTAATCTAGTGTCAGAGAACATCAATCGCCCAAAATCATTGGGAAATGTTTGAGTTTTCCAGAATATTCATCTTCAACTCTTTGTTCCTGGTGAATCCCTGCTAGCTTATATCTGCCACTTGAGTTTGGAGAATTCAATCCCATCCTTAATCTCCAGGTTTTACAACCCAAAGTCTTGCCCCAGTTTGGATTCACAGGAGCCTGGTTTTCCTACCCACTCCCTCTTATTTTAGGCCTCAGTCCTCCACATTCTTTCCAAGTGGAGATCTGGTTTGGTGAAGATTAGCCATGCAGACTTCTGGCTTGTTGGTTTCTTATGGAAGACTGTAAATTTTCTAAAGAGTAACAAAGTTTTCTATCAGGTGAGAGTTTGAAAGTAATTAAAGTGTTTGGATTTCATATAGATTCAATCACTTATTGCTTCCTAATGATATATAATACTGTTCAAAATGTTTTTTTCACACTGAAATTTTTTCCTTTTTGTACTTCATTGTTTATGAAAATTTTCAAGTATATTTCTTATGTCTATTATTAACATTATATATTAAAATTTTTCATGCTAGGCAAAGCCTTTCCAATTTCAATTTTGCCGCTTGAGTTTTTCTCATAATGTTTACACACAGAACTTTTTCCATATTCCAAAAAACATATGATTTGATTCTTTTAAGAAAGAAGGACCATCAGCTTATATAAAGCTTTATCTTGTCATATAGAAAATATTTACATCAGAACAATCCTAAAAGAGTGGGGCATGGATTAAAATTTTGTTGGGCATTTTTGGAATTTAGTACATCATTTATGCTCTTTTCAGTACTTCTATGGTGCAAGCCTGTGGTCTTATCTAATCACACTCATGGAGGTGGAAAATCTTCAGACCTGGGACTTATCAGGGTATTACTTTACCCCAAATAGCGGTCAGGGCAAGCTTATGGATGATTTAGAGAGAGAGAGTTTTTTTCCCCACTAACAGTGAAGGAAAACTAGTAGACATTTAAGAGTACTCAACAAACAAACAAACAAAAAACAAGCAGAGTTTTGTTTTGTTTTAGAACAATCTTCTTCAACTAAAGATTTAAGTTGTGGAATAGGAGGGGAAAAGTACAAACAAGTTTATACAGAAGGATATGCCACAGAGTCAGGGCGGTTACTGCTGTGTTGTAGAGGAAGGCACTGCTGGTTGAATATATGAGTGATATCCATCAGCCAAGCTTCAAACTGTGTGCTTTCTAAGCCATGCCTGAGCAGTTCTAATCACATCTTAACATACTTACATACTTACAGTCCTTAACGGAACAGCAGTTGCAAGATTGGCCATATATTTTGTGGGGCCCATTGCAAAATAAAAGTACACAGTTCCATGTTCGAACATTATTAAGAATTTCAAACGAGGACAGCAGAACATTAAAGCTTAGCTTGGGTCCCTTCCAAGCACAAAGCTCCAGACAACTGCACAGGTCATGCACCCTGCTTTGCCAGAGCTTGTTTTTGCTAATTGATCCTCTCTGACACCATCTTATATTAGATAAGGTAAACATTATAATTTCATCCATTTTATAGATGAGAAAACAATGGTGTGAATGTCTCAGTGTCGTATCTAACACATGCTTAGCAAGCCACTGACCTGGGCATTCTTGACTTGGCTATCAAGTAAATCAACCCAATTTAACTATTCAGCATCATATTTAAGGAGGCGATATTTCTGGGATCTGTCTTTCACCATTCCTAACAGATGATAGTGTTAATGTCAACCCAAATTTTGAAGTCTTGATAGACTTAGGTTGATTCTGTAGCTTTGTGGAGATAGCATTAAAGCCATGTTCTTTATGGCCCACATCCATCAAAAATTAAATCACTTGGAAGTTTATTTCCCTATTTGTACTTCACATTACATGGTATTGTAGAAAAAAAATTTTAATATATAAGATCTTAATTTATTATTATATAAGCACTATCCTTTCAACTTTATCCTTACTACTCCAACAGTATCTAATAATTTGAAGCCTGTGACAGATATATATCATTGATTAACACTTCAGTGTTAAAGGTGAGGCTACTGGATATGGTAAAGTACTTTGGGGCTGCTTGGGCATATTTTGTCAATATTTTCCAGATAAAAATACTTTTTTAGAAGTTGAAAAATTGATATATGGAGGACGTAAACAAGTTTAAATTGAAAGTGAAATTTAAACATTTTCTAAAACAATTTTGAACATTAAGATTAAACAAATTGCTTCATGGCATATTTTCCTCCTTACATTTTTCCTTTTCATAGTTTACTTATTACATGGAAACATACAGTAGCTACACTTTTAAGAAATTCTACTCTCTTAATACCCATAGTGAGTAAAGAAAAATAAATAGATAAAACATTTAGAGCTATTCCATGATAAAGCTACTATTTTTTACTCAATTTATTCAAATCTTTAATTTGAAACATATAAGGGTAATTATTTGGACACTAATCAATACAGATGGGCACTATTCCCAATGTAAAATAGTGATGTTTTATATTTTGGGATCCTTTCCTCATCTGCCATAAATCTGTTTTGTTAGATTTCTACAGTTTTTGCCCTTTGTTTCATCATGAAGATATTCACATAACTTAGAAGAATACTGAACAGACTTAAAGGCAGGGCTGATATTAGGTGACACATCTGGCATTGCTGAGCACTGCAGAGTCTCTCCTCCCACCAACCCACTCCTGCCTCCTCCTCTCCCTCCTCTGCCCTCACCTCCTTGTGGTCCAGGACTCCAGGCTTCTGCTTCAGCACAGCAGCTGGTAGCTGTTCTGAATGAGGCACCCATGGCTACCTGTTTTCAAATATTCTGAATATCATCCTTGCTTTAAAGTAAAACCAACGGCAGTAAAGTAGGTCTATTATTGGCTTTAGAGAAATCTAGTAAATGTTACACATTACACATCTCTCGTTTTTCATCCTCAACATTTGATTAGAACATAATTGTCTAACCTACAAGGGGAAAAAGCAGGGATAGAGTGGTGAAAAAATAGACATAGTCCCTGCTGCCTTGGAATTTAAAGAGGAAAAGCAACTTACTGGAAAAGACAGGTCTGAAAAAAAGATATATAAACTGTAAATTGATCAAAAATTTCAAATTAATGATAATTAATTACAGCATGATAAAAAATGTAATGAGACCTGGTCCCATCTGGGATAAGACTGCAAAGAAGGTATAATTGTGGAAACAGCACTTAACCTGATATACAGAGGACAAGAAGGGATGAACAAGGCAGAAGGAGCTGCACACTCAATAACCAGGAGGTGAGAAGAATGGATTAGCAGAGAGCAAAGAAAGGTTTTGAGACATTATTGCAGAGGCTTACAATATGATAATGGCTTCGAGTAGAATATTATCAATGGAAGTTATCATATTAATGATAATTCCTAATATTTTTGAATATTTTCTATGTGCCAAGTATTGTTTAAGTATTTTTACTTGTAGTAATTCATTTAGTTTAAAAATAATCCTATAAAGGACATACTATTATTTTCCCATATCAAAAAGAAGGAAACTAAGGTACAGAAATGTAGATAATGAAATGAAATCAAGAGATAATTGGGAAGTAAATAAAATTTATAGCACTCAGTGATTGACTGGGTATGGGATGACAGCCAAGGAATTATCAAAGATGTCTCTAAAGTTTCAGCTGAATGGATTGGGTAGTTGGTGGTACCATTTATAGAAAGAGAAACACTGGAGGATGGGCTTCTGGTAAACCATTGGCAAATATATTCTCAAAATATATTTTGGTTCTATAATATTTGTATAAATTTGTGGTGGACCTATGATCTTTATATGAAATATGCATATGTATAAATGATAAAAAGATCATAAACAAGGGAAGAAAAACAATTTCCTGGGAAGATATTGGAATATCTATAATAAAAATAAGGTTACTATCTTAATGAGTATCTCTCTTTCTCTTATTTCTCCTTTTAACCATCACCTCCTATCTTTCCAGCTTACTAGTCTATTATCCATGCTTAACAGGTCTCCAATACCAATGGTTCAATGATATGTTAGTTCTACCAACTTTTTTATTTTCCCCTGTTACTCCATGAGTTCATTTCCTTTTCCCTCAGCTTAAATTCCATGTTTAATCATTATAATCATTCCTTTTCAATTCCTTGTCCTCTTCTCTCTGCTACACTTGTTTAGCAAAATTCCAACTTTCCATAACTCCAACTCATTACATAGTCTACACCTAGGCAAACAAATGCACCTGAAGGAAAATACACAGCTGTGCTGAGTGTCCTAACTTTCGTTTGCGACTGTTAGCTTCAAGAGGGTCCTTAGCTGCCCAGCAATCCTATTACATTTTCTTATTTTATTTCTTCCAATCTAATACACTATTATTTAACACTCCTCTCTTTTCAAACTCCTAATACTTCTTTCCCCATATTCCGTCTCAGTCATATATGTTTCCCTATTTCAATTTTTAGAAAATAAAAGTAACTAAAACTGACTGCCACATCTACCACTACTCTACCTGCAGTCTATACTTTTCTCCCTACCAATGTGGTTGAATTGTTCCAGGCCCACCTTCTCACTTGTGCCCTGGATCCTATATGAGGATAGGGTTACCTCACAACTGGCCTGTAATATTCTATGATTATCTTCGTGGGAGCCCAGAACACTGGTATTGACTTATTGACCAAGATGCATAAAAAATATACCAGCTAGTCATTTACAATGTGCTGTTTAGAGTTCAAAACTATTCTGGAGGCACCATGTATGAGCTTGCCTACATTGTTTATTGAAAATGTATACATTGATAGTTTGCTCCTGGTTTAGCTAGTTACATTGCCAGGTTTTAGCTGCATGACCAGTGGAGCGTAAAAGACCCCTTGGCAAATTTATGCTCCCATGAGCCAAGGTATCTCACATGCATCTTAGTGATTCAAAAGCCAAAGACAAAACATGTCCTTTGCAGCTAAGAAAGTACGTAGGTGCTGTGCCTGGAAGTCTTGGAACTTTCTGATGTTTGTCTGCACTTTCTTCCTCCAACTGTACTATGTATCCTTCACCTTTATTAAAGCTTTACCTTTGTGAAAGTCTTCTGAGTCCAATTCAATTATTTGACCCTGTGTAATTGCCTCAGATCCCATCTACTCTTGTCTCCTCAAGAATATCAAACAATCATCCTCTCAGTCTTTCATATCAACAGTTTCCCCCTCTGTAGTGTATTATTTTTAAAATTCTCTTTACTGTGCCTCACTCTTTGAATCTACTCACTTTCTCTGATCTCATTTGCAATGAAACTGCTTAAAAATAATCAGTCATCATGGTCTCTTTTCCTATTCTTACTTATCCTGCCTCAAACAGACTTTCGTTTCTACCATTCCAGTAAAACATTTTTTAGTCAAGGTCATGTCAGTACTTAATTAAAGGCATTCTCCATTTTACCTTGTCCTACAAGTAGCTTTGACATATTTGACCACTTCCTCTTTCTTAGAACACTTTTTCACTTGACGTTCTTTCTTCTACATTCTCTTAATTTTCTTCTTAACCACTGGTTTCCATTATAGTCTCCTTCACTGATTTTTCTAAATTATAAGTAAAAGAAAGGTGCAGATCAAGGAACTTTTCTGTACACAGTCATTTTCCAGGATGGTAACCCTACCAGTCTTATAGTTTTAAATGCAGTCCATAAGCTGATAACTCTCAAGTGTATGGGTCCAGCCTGAACTTCTTCCTTGAACTTTGGACTTGTTCACAAACTGACTCTTTTTAACAACTCCACTTGAATGTTCAATAGGTAACTCAGATTTACTCTGTCTAAAACCAAAGCTAATCATAAAATTTACGTGGAAAGGTAAAGGGCCCTAAATAGCTAAAGCCATCTTGAAAAAGAAGAATGAAGTTGGAGGACTCATACTTCCTGAACTTAAAAAACTTATTACAAAGCCACAGTAATCAAAAATCATGGTACTGGCACAGGACAGACATATAGACCAATGGAATAGAATTGAGAGCTCAGAAATCAACCCTCAAATTTATGGCCAAGTGATTTTGACAAGGTGGCAAAGATCACTCAATTGGGAAGGAATAATCTCTTCAACAAATGGTGATGGGAAAACTGAATCTCCATTTGCAAAAAAAAAAAAAAAAGGAGGACCCCTACCTCACACCATATACAAATATCAACTAAAAAATGGTTCAAAGCCTTGAATAAAGAGCTAGAACTATCAAACTCTTAGAAGAAAACCTAGAGAAGAGTCTTTAGGACCCTGTGTTAGGCAATTGTTTCTTAGACTTTATACCGAAAGCACAAGCAACAACAAGAAAGAAAAAAAGAAAGAAAGAAAGGAAGGAAGAAAGAAAGATGAGACCACATCAAAATAAAAAAATAAAATTTGTTCCTTAAAGGACTTTATCATGGAAGTAAAAAGACACCTACACAATGGTAAAAAAATAATAATAATAATTGTAAATCACATATCCAATAAAGGTTTAATATGTAGAATATATGAGAAATCTTTCAACTTAACAACAAAAAGTCAAACAACTCAACTTAAAAGTGAGCAAAAGACTTGAATAAATATCTCTCCAAAAAATATATACAAATAGCTAGAAAGCACATGCAAAGATTTCAACATCATTAGCTATCAGGGAAAGACAAATTAAAACCATGATGAGATACTATTGCATACTTGTTAGAATGACTGCTATTAAGAAAAAAAAAAACAGAAAATAACAAGTGTTGGAGGGGACACAGAGAAATAGGAACACTCATTTATTGGTTGTGGCAATGTAAAATGGTACAGCTGCTGTAGAAGACAGTTTGGAAGTTCCTCAGAAAGCTAAGTATAGAACCTCCATATGACCCGGCAATTCCACTAAGGGATACACTCAATAGAATTGAAAGCAGGGGCTGGCTTGAATGGATATTCGCATACTCATAGTGGCATTATTGTAATTGCTCAAAGTGGAAAGAACCCAAGTGTCTGTCAACCAATGAATGTATAAATAAAATGAGGCTTTTACATATAATGGAATCTTATTCAGTTGTAAAAAGAAATGAAATCTTTATACATGCAATAACATGGAAGAACCTTGAAGATATCAAGCTGAGTGAAGTAAGTCAGACATAAGACATATCAAATCCACAGCTCTCTAGATGGAACTTGCATTCTAATTGTGTCAGTAAGTCAAGAACATAGAAATGAATGAACCATACATTTTACTCAGTTTGTGAAACCAAGCAACATATAAGATTCACAGCTCTCTAGATGTAACTTGTATTTTAACAGGGAATGGGGTGGGATTAGAGAATGGGAGTTTAAGGCTTCAAATGTCGAGTGTTCCTAATTGGAATAATAGAAATGTTTTGGTAATAGATAGTGTTGATGGTAGCACAACATTGTTAATACAATTAATAGTACTGATATATATATATATATATATATGAATATCATTAAAAGATATATATATATATCTGAATATCATTAAAAGGGGAAATATTAGATTGTATGTATGGTAATGGAACAAAAATTTCTAAAAAATCCATAAAACTAGACTACACAATGAATCCCAAGTTAAATCATGGACTTTAATTAATAGCACAAATATAAAAATGTGCTATCATCAATTGTAACAAATGTTACTATGCTAGCAGTGGTTGGTAGGATAGTATATGGGAATCTTGAATCCTGTATTTTATGTATGATTGTTTGGCAAACTCACAACTTCTCTAATAAAGTAATGAAAAATAAATAAATAAATAAATATGCCCAGCATCTAGAAAGTGCTGAAAAATGTTTTTTAAAGCTATATTAATTATGACATCTTCATATGGATAAGCAAATTAATTAATAGAACAAAGTACAGAAGTGAGAAAAAAGTCAGGCAAGTATGAAAAGTTGAATTGTAGCATCTATGGCTTTGCATTTTTCCCATAACCCTTCCAGTTCTTTCCACTTCTAGTCACAGCAGCAAATGTGTTGTGAGAAATGTTAGATTGCATATATGGTAACAGAACAAAAATCTTTTAAAAATCCAGGAAGCTACACTACACAGTGAACCCTAAGTTAAATTATGGATTTTAATTAATAGTGCAAATATAAAAACATGCTATCACCAATTGTAACAAATGTTACTTTCACAGTAACTACGTAAAACAGGCATTTACAATGTCAGTTAGGCTGAAGCTACATCTTTATGCTAAGGTGGTCAAGCAGTTCACAGAATGGATTATTCTTAGAGTTTCTGGGAGAAATGTCTAAGCATGCAAGATTTACCTAACAGTCACGAGCCAACAGTTTTTTCCCAAGGCTTGCAGTGTAACTATTAAGAAGGAAAGAAGTGGGGAACGGATGTGGCTCAAGCAGTTGAGTGCCTGCTTCCCACATAGGAGGTCCCAGGTTCAGTTCCCGGTGCCTCCTAAAACCAACCAACCAACCAACCAAACAAACAACTGAAAAGTGCAGCTCAGTGGTTGAGAGCTGGCTTCCCACATACAAGGTCCCGGGTTCAATCCTTGGCCCCAGTACCTCCAAAACAAAACAAAACAAAGAAGGAAAGAAGTTAGCAAGGGAAGGAGGCAGGGAGGGGTGGAGGGAAGAAGGGAAGGGAGGCAGAGAGGAAATCCTTAATGTACAAAGGAACTTAACAAATTAAGAGAAACAGCACAATAAGAAAATAACAATGGTGTAAAACAAACGGTTCACAAGAGTGACTATAATCTATAATAAAGTCTGATGACATTCAGAACTGGAGAGGATATGGTCAAGTAGGTTCACAGAAACACTACTCTTGGGAATGTATTGTTAGAGCCTTTTGAGAAAGCAATCCAGCAATAACTGGTACAAATCCAGATGGAACCTAGCTGATAATATTGTTTGTAGTGAAAAAACAGTGGAAATAAATGAAATGTTCATTAACACAAAAATGGTTGACTAAATTATGAAATAATTATGAATTATTATGAAACAAATACAAAGAATAAATCAAATCTATGAGCAGAGATCTGTAGCGGTATCTACCATGTACCATTAGGAGCTAAAGTATGTTTCAGAGTAATGTGTCTGATATATTAAAAAATTTACATATATAGTTTTTAAAAATATTTTAGAATACTTATTTGTCATATTGCATTTCTGATACAAATTCCTGGGAACAGTGACCAGAAAATTTAGGACATTGCAGAAGACAGAACAGTAAATATTCTATTCAGTTACAAAGCACTTTTACATTTTTAGCTTCACTCTAAGAAATGACATTATTAAATCAGTCTTAATTTACCCTCATAGTACTTTATATATTTTGAAGTTATATTAATTAGAAGCATACAATTATAAAACAATTATATATTCATATTGAGTTACATATTTTATTGATTGATTTTTAACATTTTATTGTATCGGCATATATATAACTCAAAATTTCAGTACAGTCAATTTTGTGCCACCAAATATCCACCAATATCCATTATGTCCACAAATCAAGGGAATAAAGCTCAATCCCCCTCACCTTGAGTGTAGGCTAGGCTTGGTGCCTCGCCTCTGACCAATATAATCTTCCTCTGCAGAGAGACATCTGAAATGTCATGAGGACCCCCAAGCAGCTCTGGGGAGAGGCCCACATGGTGGGGCCCTGAGGCCTCTTTCCAGCAGCCCTGTGAGTGACCCATCTTGGAAAGGGCTCCTCCAGCCCCGGGCAAGCCTTCAGATTCCTGCAGCCTTGGCAGCTGTCTTTGCCTCAAAATCACAAGAGACCCTGGGAAACCACAGCCTCTTGAACTTCTCAAACCTGTAAACGGTTCCAGAATTCCTGTCCCGCGGAAACTGATATCATAAATATATGTACACAAGCTTGCCACACTGTAAATATTGTACAGATGTGGTTAGGGAAGGCCAGAATGATGAGGCGATATTTGGGCAAAGGCTCAAAAGAAGTAGGGAGCAGCCCTATGGAAATCAAGAGGAAGAATCTTCAACGAGATGCAAAGGCTTGATGGCAGCAGGAATGGTGTGTTCAAGGAAGAGTTAGAAGTCCTGTGTGAGAGTGGAAAATTAAAAGGGGGTGGGAGATTTACCTCTTATTGCTTAACTCATTTTAGTGTACATGTATTATTTAATAATTAAAGAAAATTAAAAGATAAGAAGTGTACATTCCCTTTTATTCGATTGAATACAAATGTGCTGAGTGTCTGAAAGGTGCTAGAAAATGTTCTGTGCTAATAAATGTTTGTGTATAATATAATGTACCTCTGAGTTTAAATGTATACAGAAAAATTGTGTTTTACTAGTACTTGTAGATGCAAATTTTGTCTTCCCTTCTCATATTTATGAATGTAGAGTTAATATAGGAATCCCATTTTCCATTGGTGGAGTTTGGGCTCCAAAAGCTTTATAGTCTAAGACAAATGAAATAAAGCCCATAGGAAACTTCCTTAAGCATCAATGACCATATTTTGATGTAAAATATGTCTTTCTGCAGTGTTACAATGTTAACTAAGTAGACTCAGTCTCGGGTGTATGAAACCTTTCCTCAGGTGCCATCCGAGCATGACCCAGTGCCTCACTGCCGACTGGCTTGTTAGACGAGTCCTTTGGCCAGGGTGACCATGCTGGTATGAGAGGGGTGGCTTACAATACCACAGCAAGCCTGCACCCCCTAAACTGGCACAATCTATCAGACATGACCGGAAGCTTTCCAGGAGCAAGAACTATTTATTCATGGGTTCACTGAAGACTAAACGCCCAAACAACTTTGTGTTGGATTCCATCTACTTGCAAATAACGGGAAAAAAATATTTTCTTTTCATACCACAATTGTGTTTCAAGAACATTTATTCTAAAAAATTTTTTCAGACAAAGGTCAAGGACCTTTCTGCTTGCATATTGCTTGTGTTTGGGAGAGGAAACATACCAATATTTGAGGATTTATACACGGCATTTCTTGAAATAGCCACTTGAGATGTATTTTCCAGTTACTTTGCCTACCCCTCAAAAGACAGGTGTTGTCATTTTACAGCTAATGTTATAGCTAAGGAAGCCCAAAGAAGATGAGTTACTTGCCATTCATTATAGACCTGATGAAGAATGAACCCTGCTTTGGATTTATAAATCTGATTGTGGCTGAAAGGGGTAGTCTTTGGATGCAAATGTCAATTAAAAGGAATCTAGAGAATAATCTAGAGACTGTATAACATATTGATTTCAGTAGTAGATGAAGATTTTGGTTAATAGTATAAATATAACAATGTTCCTCTTTTACAACATGTTAAGAAAATGGTGATAAATGGGAAAATTACAACTAATGTAACATGGGTGATGGTAAGATTTTTGCAGCAAAATATCAATTGTAAAGGACAATAGGGTGGCATAAGGGGGTATGGGAAATTTCCTTTGGAGTAATGAAAACATTCTGAAATTGACTGAGGTGATGACAGCACAACTCTGTGATGAACCTGAGAGCCACTGAATAGACAGAATGGACTGTACAAGGCATGGGACTGTATAACACAGGGAATCCAGTGATGGAAGATGGACTGTGGTTGACAGGACAAATGTGTGAATGTTTTCTCATGAACTATAACAAATGTGCAATACTAATATAGGGTGTTAATAACTGGGTGTGTTGGGGGAAAATACCCCAAATGTAAGACATGGGCTATAGTTAGTAATATTTTCACTATGCTTTTTCATAGTTTGTAAGAATTGTTTCACAACAATGCCAGGTATTGGTGGAAGGGTGTTATATGGAAGCCCTGTATGATGATATGCATATTTGTTTTTTAAGTTCAGAACTTTTACTATACACTTACTGTTTATGTATGTTCATGTATACAATGCATCAATAAAATTTTATTTTAAAAAGTGAACCCTACTTTGAATATAGATTTAAAAATCTGTGCTCGCTCCACAATTTAGCCTGCCTCCTAAAGCACCATTTGTTTTCTTCATGTTAATGATGGATCATATTGGTTAGATTGCTTTAGTATACTGTGATTAACAAGGTCTTCTAATTGTGTGGTAAATACGTTTTAATTTACCTCAACCTTTATAATGTACATGAAGCTGTTTCACATCTATCTCCTAAATCATTACGATACATAATTCATGTGCAATAAATTCTTCTTTGAATTTAATATATTTGATAATTTTCTTCAAGATTTTGGTAAGCATTTAGAAAAATTTATTTTGAGTTTTGTGAGGAAATAGCTTCAATATTATTTTAATCTGATTTATCACAGGAGACATATTAGAATGAACAAAAGCTTTGTTTCTAAACAGTGCTAGGTGGAAATCCTGACCCTGCTGCTTACCAGCTGAACAACCTTGGCCGAATTATTTACAGACCATAGACTTTGGTTTTCCCTTCAACAAAATGCAAAATATAATAATTCCTGCTTCATATGAGTGTTGGGGAGGCAACAATAATGCATTTAAAGCACCAAGTATATTTTCTGACTTATATTTTGCAGTCAAGTTTTGCAGTCTAATTTCCTCCAATTTCAAATCTCCTCCCTTCTCTTATTATTCTGCCTGTGGCAATTTATGAATCACACGCAGATGGATTCAATCTGGAAATATTTTAGATTCTAACGACACAGAGGAGTGAGAATGCAAACCGTGTACAGACAGTCAGTGCTCTGTCTACATGAACATAACCAGGTAACTCTTACCCAGGAAATGAAGTTACATATAAATTGCATTGTTTTGCAAAGGTCCTGAAAATCTATGTACCTGAACAATAGGATGGATAGACCGCTGAACTAGTCCTCATTACTCTCTTCCTAGGAAAATAGATTGTTCAGCAGGCTCATCAAACACCTCTGCCTTGAGTGTCAACCAGTTCTAAACTATGCCCAAAATATTGCCAAATCCCAGTCAGGTCTCCACCATGAAAGACCAGATGCCAAGAGTCTCATAAATATCCCACCTTCGTTCTCTTGCTTCTGAGATGCTACAGACACTCTGTCAAGGTAGTGGCCTCCCTTACTGCATACAGTAAGCTGTAAATCCATTGCATTGTCAACAGGTTATTTTGTTGTTTTTAACCTGCCAGGGTGTTGCTGTCAGCAGAAAGAAAGAAAAAAAAAAACTTCTGAGTTTTCAGTTATTTAGGACAAATATATGTCCTAAACTTAATTTGTCCACTCATCTGGGACAATAATTTTCCATAAAATTATGTTTAGAGAAAGTTGGCATCTGTCAAGGAAGGCACATTTGGAAGCATTTCATTTGGATTACATACATATATATATATATAACTAGATTGGCAAATAAACATGCCTGCAACAGTGAACATTCTCTAGCAATGAATTGCTGTTTACACAGAGAGATAATTATGGAATAAAAGACCATCATTCCAAAGAAAAAACTTCAATATCTATTTTACAAACATGTCATTATGATACAAGGTAATTATGAAATGGCTTAATGTGCTTACAGTCAACTTTGAATTGCATATAAAAAT
>JAQZBX010000016.1:0-33965 GCA_029593785.1 Cabassous unicinctus
ATGCGGTCAAATCAAAACCCTAATCTTAACATAATATAATCAAAGTCATCTCAGTTGAATCTAATACAACCAAAGGGTATCACACCTAGAGGAACAGAACAGTTTACCAACATAATATCTCTTTTTGGAATTCATAAATAATATCAAACTGCCACATATGGTTTAACGTGATGTGTATGACTGCCAAGTTTACAGGTGGTAGACTTTGATGGCTAGGTTAACGTGTCAACTCAGCCAGATAAGGGTGCTCAGCTGTTTGGTCAAACAAACACTGAGCTACTTGTAATACAATGGACTTAAATCATCAGTGAGTTGATTGCATACATGGCTGATTACATTTACAATCAACCAAGGAGATTGCTGTCAGTAATGACTGATGTCTTATCCAATCAGTTAAAGGTCTTAGAAGGGGAAGTGATTTCAGCATTCAGAGAGAATTTCCAGCTCCACTTCAGAGAGCCAACTTCTGGGAACTCATCAAGGACTTTCATCAGAGCCCCAGGTTTGCAGCCTGCCTGTCAAATTTGGACTTGTGTATCCCCATGGTCACATGAGAGACTTATAAAATCTCACACTATATACAGATATCACCTGTTGATTTTGTTTCTCTAGAGAACACTAATACATGCTGTCTAGACAATTTTGAATTTCACAGCACATGTACAGAGATATAATTTCCAGTATAAAGTTCTTGTCCATGTATTGTTAAAACCACACTTTTGTATTTTTATTGTTATTGTAAATTGCATTTAAAATTATTTTTCTGGTTGCTCCTTGCTTGTATGTATAAATACAGTTGATTTTTATATACTGACTTTATATCATTTTGAATTGGGTAAATCACTTACTAGCTGTCATAGTTTTTTTTTCCCCAGAGATCCCTTAGTATTTTCTATATACAATATCATGTTGTCTACAAATAGACAGTACTACTTCTTTTACAACCCAGTGCATTTTACATCTTCTTGTTGCTTTATTTACAATGGTTATGACCTCAAGTATATTGATGAAAAGTGTTAAGAATGATGACATTGGGGCCAATGGTGCTGGAATGTCCAGGGGAGTAGAGTGGGGGACATGGGCTAGACTAGCCATGGAAATGTGGGGGAGGGCTGGTTGAAGGATCAGGTGAACTTGGGATTTGTAGGTCTGTGTTCAAAACTACAATGGTGGGTATATTTTTGAGGCAAATATGGCAGAGTAGGTTACAGGTGCAGGGCATCAGGGGTGTGCGGATATGTGGGATAGGGTACACCTTGGGTATGCTTTTATGAAAGAGGAAACTGTTCATCTTTTCATAGTGTGTTATCTCAATGGGTGGAGAACAAACAGTATAAACAAAAACATATTAAGCCCATCCTGGGAAGTCCTGCTATGTTCTTAATTAGAGGGCCAAGAATATCTCAAAAACATAGCCAGTGCCTACTAAAATACAAGAGACCATTATATCAAGCCCTCGATATTATTTCATATAACTATGAACCTTATTCTTCAAAAATTGAAATTTTTTGGTTATCATAGTTTCTGAGGGGAGGGGAAGGGAAGAATAGAATAGATGGAAGATAAGACATTTTTCAGTGCATTGAAATTGTTCTGCATGATCTTGCTTTGATGGATATAGGCCATTATACATTTTGTCAAAACCTAAAAATGTGTATGGTGCAAAATGAAAGCCATAATATAAGCCATTGACCATGATTAGTAGCAATGCTTCAATATTTGTTCATCAGTTATAAGAAATGTACTACACTCGTGTAAGATGTTAATAATAGGGAAAAATGTGAGAAGTGGAAGTTGTGGAGATTATGGGAATCCACTATATTGTCTATGTGACTTTTCTGTAACCTAAAGCTTCTTTGAAAATAAAGGAAAAAATTAGACACTAGGGTAACATACAGAAGAAATTGTCACCATACGTAAAAGATAAAATATCTTACAGTGATAAAAAACACATGAATATTTTTTATTTTCTATTTCTATATTTTGTTCTTCATTATTATTTTATTTTTTATTATTTTTATTTATTTATTTATTTTTGTTTTGTTTTGGGGGAGGTTTTGGATTGCAGAAAGGTTGCAATTGTGGCAGTTGAGGATCACTGGTGTGAGGTGTTGTTGATGGGTGGTGTGTGGGGAGGGGTGCACCTGGGCATTCCTCCATGGAATATGGATATGTTCAAGTGGCCATAGGGTGCTGTCTCTGTGGGTGGAGACCCACACAATAACCAAAAGAATATTAGTTTCCCTACTTGGGAGGTTTTGTTATATTCTATAATAGAGTGGCAAGAATCCCTAGAGTACATGGGCAGTGCCTACCAAAGGAGAACAGACCAATAGGCCAGCCCCTTGATATTTATGGTTGTACTCATGAACCTTTTCTTGTGAAATTGAAACTTAACCTAGTATTATATAATGCCTAAGCATTGCCTCCTGAAAGGCTACTTGTTGCTCAAATGTGGTCTCTATCTAAGCCATAATCAGCATATAAACTCACTACCTTCTGCCTGATGTGGGTCATGACTCCTGGGGATGAGCCTATTTGGCACCAAAGGATTCATTATTACCAAATGCTAAGTAACAATGTGTTTGAAAAAAAGACCTTTAACAAAAGGGAGAAATTTTAAATACAAATGAATTTTTATGGCTAAGCGATTTCAAAGTGAGTCAGGAGGTCATTAAAGAGGTTACATGTATGCATATCTCAGGAAGATCTCATTGACTGCCACAGCAAATGGTGCCTTAAGCAGGAGGGCTCTTGAGGACTCTGGAGACATCTAGACACTACAGGCAGGGCAGTAAACCCCAGAAGTGGGAAACCTGTCAGTGGGCCTTACCTTGGAATATATGTTCCCTAATGTAAAAGAGTTAGACTCATTTACAATTTCCCTTCAGATGCCTTTTCTGTCCCTTTTACTTGAACCTATAATTAGCACTATACTTTTTAAATATATGTCCTAGAGACTTAAATCTTCAGTCTGTTCATATGTCAGTTTAGCCCTGAATCTCCATAGAGTTGCAATACCTATTCTCCATTTTATTGGACTCTAACAGGTCACCTAACAAAAGGATAATGATGGACAACCCCCATCCCCCAAAAATAGAAAGTACATACAACTCCAAGCAAGACAGTTCCATCCATTTGCCCCATGGGATCTAAACCCCCTCTCAATCAGAAACACATTGAGCAGCAACATCCCAAACCTCAAGATTGAGGAATGAACAAACATAAAGTGGGAATGCAACTATGGACTAAAGTAGACATTATTATCCTAGTAATACAAGAATGTGTACAGTGATATAAAGACAGTGGATACCAGAGATTCTGAGGGCAGGGGGAGGGAAGAATAGGTGTAACATGGTGAATTTTTGGGACATTGGAGTTGTTCTGTATGACATTGCAATGAAAGATTCAGGCCCCTATACGTTTTGTCAAATCCTATAAAAATTGTGTGGTGTAAAGTGTAAACTGTAATGTAAAGTATAGACCATGGTTAGTAGCAATGCTTCAATATGTGTTCATCAATTGTAACAATGTGCCACACTAATGAAAGGTGTTGATAGTTGGGAAAAGTTTGGGATGGGGAAGGAGTGAGGTATATGGGAATTCCCTTATATTTTTTATGTAACATGCAATCTAAAGTTTCTTCAAAAATAGAACATTTCCATTAAAAAAAAAGAGTGAAAATCCTTGTCTTCTCTTTGATCTGAGAGGAAAGGCATTAAATATTTCACCAATTAATCCATAGCTATAGCTCTTACATAGATGTCTTTATCAGGTTGAGAAAGTTTCCTTGTATTCCTATGTTAACATTTTTTTATATCCATAAATGGGTTTTAAATTAGATCAATGTTTTTTCAATGCTAATTGATAAGATTCATTATACAGTTTTTCTTTCTATGTCTATTAGTATGGTGAATTACCTTGATTAATTATTTTTTTAACTTTATTTACACATTTTTTATACATTTAATAGTTGAAAATATAAACAATTAAAAACTAAAAGATAAACAGAGATGAATAAATATATACATTTCTCAATTAAATGTAATGGATACATATAATTTTTTTTTTTTTTTGGATCAAACAATATGTTACACAATATAATTGGTTCATAGTAACGCATTCATACAGTATTTGTCCTTTTGTGTCTGGCTTGCTTCACTCAACATAATGTCCTCCAGGTTCATCCATGTTGATATATGCTTTATGACTTCATTTCTTCTTACAGCTGCATAATATTCCATCATGTGAATAGACCGCAGTTTATTTATCCATTCATCTGTTGATGGACACCTGGGTTGTTTCCAACTTTTAGCAATGGTGAATAATGTTGCTATGAACATCGGTGTGCAGATGTCTGTTCATGTCACTGCTCTCAGTTCTTCTGGGTATATGCCCAGTAGTGGTATTGCAGGGTCACATGGCAAATCTATATTCAACTTCTTTAGGAACTGCCAAAGAGTCATCCATAGTGGTTGTACCATTCTGCATTCCCACCAACAGTGAAGAAGTGCTCCTATCTCTACACATCCTCTCCAACACTTGCAGTTCTCTGTCTTTTTAATAGTGGCCATTCTGATACATGTGAAATGATATCTCATTGTAGTTTTGATTTGCAATTCCCTAATCATGAGTGATGTTGAGCATTTCTTCATGTGTTTTTTTGCCATTTGTATTTCTTCCTTGGAGAAATGTCTATTCAAGTCTTTTGTCCATTTTTTAATTGGGTCATTTGTCTTTTTATTGTTGAGTTGTAACATCTCTCTATATATCCTGGATATTAAACCCTTGTCAGATATGTGATTTCCAAATATTTTTTCCCATTGAGTTGGCTGCCTTTTCACCCTTCTGACAAAGTCCTGTGAGGTGCAAAAGTGTTTAATTTTGAGGAGGTCCCATTTAACTATTTTCTCTTTTGTTGCACGTGCTTTGGGTGTAAGGTCCAAGGAACCACCATCTACTATAAGATCTTGAAGATGTTTCCCTATATTTTCTTCTAGTAGTTTTATGGTCCTGGCTTTTATATTTAGGTCTTTGATCCATGTTGAGTTGATTCTTGTATAGGGGGTGAGATAGGGGTCTTCTTCCATTTATAGATATCCAGTTCTCCCAACACCATTTGTTGATGAGACTGTTTTTTCCCATTAACATGGGCTTTGTAGGTTTCTCAAAAACCAGTTGACTGTATAGGTGAGGGTATATTTCTGGGTTCTCAATTCTATTCCACTGATCAATGTGTCTATCTTTATGCCAGTACCATGCTGTTTTGACCACTGTAGCTTTGTAATAAGTTTCAATGTCAGGCAGTGAAATTCCTCAGACATTGCTCTTCTTTTTAGAATAGTTTTGGCTATTTGGGTGCACTTACCCTTCCAGATGAATTTGGTAATTGCCTTCTCTAATTCTGTAAAGTAAGCTGTTGGGATTTTGATTGGTATTGCATTGAATCTATAAATCAGTTTGGGCAAGATTGACATCTTCACGATATTTATTCTTCCAATCCATGAATGTGGAATGTCTTTCCACTTGTTTAGGTCTTTTTAAATTTCTTTGAGCATTGTTTTGTAGTTTTCTGCACATAGGTCCTGACTTCTTTGGTTAAATTAACTCCTAGGTATTTCAGTCTTTTTGTTGCTATTGAAAATGGAATTTTCCTCCTGATTTCCTCCTCAGATTGTTCAATACTAGTGTTCAAAACATTACTGATTTTTGCGTGTTGATCTTGTATCCTGCCACATTGCTGAACTCATTTATTAGTTCAAGTAGCTTTGTCATGGATACTTCAGGATTTTCTAAGTACAGGATCATGTCATCTGCAAAGAACTTCCTCTTTTCCTATTTGGATGCCTTAATTTTTTTGTCTTGTCTAATTGCCCTAGGTAGAATTTCTAGTACAATGTTCAATAACAATGGTGACAGTGGGCATCCTTGTCTTGTTCCTGATTTTAGAGGGAAAGCTTTCAACCTTTCCCTATTGAGTATGATGTTGGCTGTGGGTTTTTCATATATGTCTTTCATCATATTGAGGAATTTTCCTTTTATTCCTATCTTTTGAAGTATTTTTTATCAAAAAAGGATGTTGGATTTTGTCAAATGCCTTTTCTGCATCTATTGAGATGATCGTGTGTTTTTTTTTCCTTCAATTTGTTAATGTGCTGTATTACATTGATTGATTTTCTTATGTTGAACCAGCCTTGCATACCAGGAATAAATCCCACTTGGTCATGATATATAAGTCTTTTGATATGCTGTTGGATTCGATTTGCAAGTATTATATTGAGAATTTTTGCATCTATGTTCATTAGAGAAATTGGTCTGTAATTTTCTTTTCTTGTGGAATCTTTATCTGGCTTTAGTATCAGGGTGATGTTGGCTTCATAAAATGTGTTGGGTAATTTTCCCTACTCTTCAATTTTTTGGAAGAGTTTAAACAGGATTGGTGTTAATTCTTTTTGAAATGCTTAGTAGAATTCACCTGTGAAGCCATCTGGTCCTGGACTTTTCTTTGCTGGGAGATTTTTGATGATGGATTCAATCTCCTTAAATTTGATTGGTTTGTTAAGTTCTTGTATTTCTTGTAGTGTCAGTGTAGGATGGTTACGCGTTTCTAAAAATTTGTCCACTTCATGGAGGTTGTCAAGTTTGTTGGCATATAGTTTCTCATAATATCCTCTTATGATTCTTTTTATTTCTGTGAGGTCATTTGTAATTTCCCCCCTTTCATTTCTGATTGTATTTATTTGCATCTTATCTTTTTTTCTTTGTTAGTCTAGTGAGGGGTTTGTCAATTTTATTGATCTTCTCAAAGAACCAGTTTTGGTTTTGTTGATTTTCTCTATTGTTTTTCTGTTCTCATTTTCATTTATTTCTGCTCTAATTTTTTTTATTTATTTCCTTCTGCTTGCTTTGGGATTAGTTAGCTGTTCTTTTTTAAATTTCTCTAGTTGTTCAGTTAAATCTTTGAGTTTAGCTCTTTCTTGTTTTTTAATATAGGCATTTAGGGCTATAAATTTCCCTTTCAAGACAGCCTTTGCTGTATCCCATAAGTTTTGATGCATTGTATTCTCATTTTCATTTGTCACAATATATTTACTGATTTCACTTGCAAATTCCTTCTTTGACCTACCAAATATTTAGGAGTGTGTTGTTCAGTCTCCACACATTTGCAAATTTACTTTTTTCCTGTCTGTTATTGATTTCTAGTTTCATTCCATTATGATCTGAGAAGGTGCTTTGTATACTTTCAATATTTTTATATTTATTGAGAGTTCTATTGTGACCTCACATGTGGTCTATCCTGGAGAAAGATCCATGGGCACTTGAGAAGAATGTATAACCTGCTGAGTTTGGATGCAGTGTTTTGTATATGTCTGTTAGGTCTAATTTGTTTATCATATTGTTCAAGTTCCCTGTTTCCTTGTTGATCTTCTGTCTAGTTGTTCTATCTAATGATGTGAGAGGGTTGTTGAAGTCTCTGATGATTATTGCAGAAATGCATATTTCTCCCTTCAGTTTTGCCAGTTTGTCTCATATATTTTGAGGCACCCTGGCTAGGTGTGTAGATATTTATGACTGTTATATCTTCCTGGAAGATTGTGCATTTTATTAATGTATAATGGCCTTCCTTATCTCTTGTCACTTTTTTGCATTTAAAGTCTGTTTTGTCTCATATTAGTATAGCTATCCCTGTTCTTTTCTGTTTACTATTCGCATGGAGTATGTTTTTCTAACCTTTTACTTTCAGCCGGTTTGTATCCCTGGGTCTGAGGTGAGTTTCTTATAAGCAGCATATGGATGGCTCATGTTTTTTTATCCATTCTGTCAGCCTGTATCTTTTGAGTGGCAAATTTAATCCATTCACAATCAATGATATTACTGAAAATGAACTATTTATTTCCTCCATTTCATTCTTTGGTTTTCATATGTCATTTTGTTTTTGTCTCTCTTTTTACTCTTTTGGTTATCCTTTCTGCTATTCTTTCTTCTATACTCTCCTCCAAGCCTCTCTATCCTGTCTTTTTCTTACAGGTTCTAAGGCAACCTTTAATATTTCCTGCAAAGGTGGATTCTTTTGTGCAAACTCTCTTAATTTCTGTTTGTTTGTGAATACTTTATACTCATCTTCATATTTGAAGGCAGTTTTGATGGATAAAGAATTCTCAGCTGGCAGTTTTTCTCTTTAAGTTTCCTAATTGTGTCATACCACTGTCTTCTCGCCTCCATGGTTTCTGAAGAGAAATCTGCAGTAATTCTTACTGGACGTCCTTTGTATGTGATCGTTTGCTACTCTCTTGCTGCTCTGAGCATTTTCTCTTTATCTTTTACATTTGACATTCTGAATAGTATGTGTCTTGGCGTAGGTCTATTTGGATTTATTCTCATTGGTGTATGGTGTGCTTCTTGGACATGTAAGTTCATTTCTTTCATGAGAGCTGGGAAATTTTCAGCTATTATTTCCTCAAATACTCTTTCTGCCCCTTTTCCTTTCTCTTCCCCTTCTGGAACTCCCATGACATGTATGTTTTTCCATTTTGTGTTGTCATTCAACTCTCTGAGCCCCTGCTCAATTTTTTTCCATTCTTTTCTCTCTCTGTTCTTTTCTCTCTTCAATTTTAGCTGCTCTTTCTTTGGTATCACTTATTCGTTCTTCTATCATTTCGAGTCTGCTGTTGTATGCCTCAAATGTGTTTTTGACTTCACCTATTGTGTCTTTCATTCCCATGAACTCCATTAATTTTCTGTTCAGGATTTCAATTTCTTCTTTGCATTCGCTCAATGTCTTCTTGATGTCATTTATCTCTTTAGCTATATTATCTTTCATCTCATTAATTTCATTTTGGAAATTTGTGCTCATCTCACTGATTAGTTCCCTCAAATTCTGCATCTCTTCTAGGACTTTGATGTATTCCTTTTCTTGAGCCATGTCTTTTATTTTCTTAGTATGGCTCATAATTTTTTTCTGGTGTTTAGGCATCTGGTTAGGTTGTATTTTACTTAGATGCTCTATCTCTTTCTCTTTTATACGGTTTTAGTGGCAGGAGGCTGAGTTACCACAGGTCTTTGATTTTGGCTCAACCTTCATTGTTATGATTGTTCTGCTGGTTGTTCAAAACTAGACACTGGACCCAGTAATTGTTTCTAGAGTCGTTTCCTAGGGCCTTGGGCAGGGAGGCTATAGAGGCCATGAAAAGCCTTTCCTATTTATTTTTAACTTTCTTATGTGCACTTCCTTGGTCTGCCAGGAGATGACACTCGTTGGCAGTTCTCAATTCAATGGCTGGTCGCAGTGTATTTGTTGTGACAAAAACCAGACTAATGTGGTAGAGCTTCCTGTCTGGGGGCTAAGAGCCTTGTAATTCAAACTTTCTGAGACAGTTCTCCAGTCTTCTTTGATAGCCCCCCTCCCTTTTCTCAGCTAGGAAATATTTCCTCTCCCCTCTGAATCCTCAACAATCAGTCCTTGTTAGTAGAGGAGGAGATTGGAAGGTTTTTGCTCTATAGATATCTGTTAAATGTTGTTCATTTATCATATTATTCAAGCTCACAGTTTATATATCCTCTGTCCAGATGTTCCATCCCATACTGAGTGTGGTGTATTGAAGTTAACAATTATTATTGTAGAGACATCTATTTCTCCCTTCTGCTGTGCTAGTGTGTGCTTCATGTATCTTGGAGCACTGAGGTTAGGTGCATAAATATTTAGTATAGTTATTTATTTTTGATGAATTGTCCCTTTTATTAATATATAATGAACTTCTTCATCCTTTATTTAAATCTATTTTGTATGATATTAGTATCACTATGCCAGCTCTTTTTTGGTTACAATTTTCATGGACTGTGTATTACCAACCTTTTACTTTTAACCTCGTTGTGTCCTTACCTCTGAGGTGAGTCTCTTGTAGACAACATATAGACGACTCATATTTTTTAATCCCTTCTGTCAGTCTGTGTCTTTTGATTGGGAAGTTCCAGCCATTAACATTCAATGTGATTATTTTAAAGGTATTATTTGCTTAATCCATTTTGTCCTTTGGCTTTCTGTTCTCATATCATACTATTATTTGTCTTTATACCCTTTAATTTACCTAATTAATATTCATTTCTACACTCTTCTCCAAGTCTCTCACCCTTGTTTTTCCTTTCAGGCTACAGCATTCCCTTTAATATCTCTTGTAATTCTGGTCTTTTGGTTACATAATCTATCAGTTTTTGTTTGTCTGTGAAGACTTTGAACTCACCATCATTTTTGAAGGACAGCTTTGCCAGATACAGAATTATCAGCTGGCAGCATTTCTCTTTCTGTGCCTTAAATACATCATGCCATTTTCTTTTCACTTCCACAGTTTCTGATAAGAGGCTGGCACTTTATCTTATCTAGGTTCTCTTGTATGTGATGCTTTGATTTTCTCTTGCTGATTTCAGAATCATCCCTTTATTTCTGATATTTGTCACTCTTAATAAATAGTAGGTGTCTTGGGGTAGGTCTATCTAGATTTTTTTTCAGTTTGGGTGCTTTTTCCTTCTTGGATATTGAAATTTGTGTCTTTCCTAAGGGTTGGAAGGTTTCAGTCATTATATCCTCAAATAGTCTTTCTGCCATCTTTCCATTCTCTTCTCCTTCTGTGACACTGATAATGTGTATGTTTGTGTTTTGCTTTGTCATTCAATTGCCTGAGATCCTGTTTCATTTTTTCCCCATTCCCTTTTTTCTGTTCCCCTATCTTTTCCAGTTCAGATATTCTGTCTTTGAAATCACGAGTTCTATCTTCAAGTATTTCAAATCTGCTCTTATGTGCCTCTAATGTATTTTTTTCTAAAGTATTTTTAATCCCATCCATCATGTCTTCCATTCCCATAAGTTCTTTTACTTTACTTTGCAGGTTTTCAAATTGTTCTTTATGCCTACCCAATATCTTCTTATTATCCTTTATCTCTTTAGTCATATTTTCTTTCATTTCTTTAAATTGATTTAGGAGAGTTGTGTATTATTGGTTGCCTTAAATCCTGTATCTCTTCAGGGAATTTGGTTTTTCTTTTGGTTGTGCCAGTTTCCTTTTATGGCTTGTAATTTTTTCCTAATTTCTATGCATCTGAATATGTTGGTGAATTTAATCTCTTGACCAATTTCTCTCTCTTGTCTATTTTTTAAAATTTCACAGCTGTTTTTTTATATTTGTTTCAACTTATTCTAAGCCTTTAAAATTGCCCAGGTTAAGTTGTCAAAATTGTGCCAGGGACTCACTAATGGAGCTCAGACATTCTACCAGGACTTAGGATACAGAGACACACAAAATCAGTTTTTGTCCATGCAATTTCCAGATCAGCCAGCATATGGCATCTTTAGCACACCTTTCCACAGAGGTGTATCTCTGTCTGTTTTCCTGTGTTTTGGTCTGTCTAGAGCTGAGATTCAAAGCGGGTTCTACTGATTGAATTTATTGAAGAAAAGCTCCTTGACTCTCCCTCTCTTTCCCTTTGACAGTGAGGAAGATGTCTGCTCCATTCTCAGTCAGCTGCAATAAGCCAGAGGTTTTGCCCCAGATTTATATCTTGGAATAGGGGAGGAGAGGCTTTACAAAACTTTGCAGGGGTTTTGTAACTGACATTTGTTGTTTTTGGTTCTTTGATCTGTGTTCCTCATCCTCCTGAGAGTTGTGAAGTATTGTTGTGATCTGCAGACTCCCAAAGGAGGTCCCTCAGACAGGTTTTGGCTCATCGTCAGTTGCTTTATGAGACATTTGAGCACTATCTTCCTAATCTGATGCCATCTTCCATAATATTTCTGTTAATTCCTGTTGTTGTTGTATTGTTCTCTCTCATTATTCTAGTTAGAACTTTTTAAAATCATTGACTTCTTTTTTGTTTTCTTTTTTCCTCTATTTCATTTATTTCTGCTATCATTTTTAGTATCTTCCTTCTACTTATTGTCGTTAAATTTAATCTTGCTTTTCTAAAATCCAAGCCTTCTATTTTTTCCTTAAACAATACTCTAGCTACAAGCTAAAAAATTTGGTATATTGTATTTTCATTATCATTCAGGTCAAAATATTTTCTAATTTTAATTGTGATTTCTTCATACCATAGGCCATTTAGAAGAGTTTTTTTAAATTTTAAAATAATAAGGGATTTTCCCAATATATTATTGCTAATGATTTACAATTTAGTTCTCTTGTTATCTTATACCCTGGCATGGTTATTCTTCTTGAACATTTGAAACTTTTATTGCTCAGCATATGATCTACTTTAGTGATTTTTTTGGTGCAATTGAAAAAAAAGTGCATTTTTCATTTTTTGGATACAATGTCCTATAAATGTCAAAGGTCAAGGTAGTTGACGATGTTTTATGACTTCTATAGACTTACTGATTTTCTAAGAATTAAAGAGAGAGGAATTTGAATTTGTTTTCTTCTTTCACTTCTCTCAGACTTGCTTCATATATTTTGAAACTTTTCAGTTAAATGTATACACATTTAGGATAATTTCTTTTCATTGATATCATCATTGTGCATCATTTACATCTTTTTAGAATGTCCCTCTTTACCTCTGAGACTATTCCTTGGCATCTTTATCCCACCATGGCATAATTTTTTCAATTATTCAATGCTTATAAGCAGGCACAATGCCAGAGTTTCTCCTATAATTTCATGATTGCCTGAAGTTCATATATAGTAAACTCATAGCCTCAAGAAGTCATCATCGGAACAGGACTCCCTGACTTCTTGTATATTAACAATGTTTTTTTTTTTATTACTTTCATACTCAAAGGTCAGTCTGGATGCATATAAAATCTCTGCCCCACATTTCACTCCTTGAATTAAATTTCTTCCTCTCTTCTGTTATGGTTGGACATACTTTTGAACTGAATTCTAATGCCAATCTGAATTTTTTTCTCAAGGAAGTTTAAATTCAGTAGTTTTATCAGAATATGTCTAGATATTGACCATTCTGCATTGATTTAATCAGGTAAATGGTATAACCTTAGTGAATGTATGTCCAAGTCCTTTTTTATTTCAGGAAAATGATTTTGAGCTATGATTTAATGTTTGTATTATTCTATTGCTTTGATTTTCTTCTTTATGGAATCTAATTACACACATTTTGAAATATCCTTGGTTTCTCTTCTATACTTTTCTTTTTTCCTAGGTTTTGAATATGTTATATTTCTTCCATAATTTTCTCATATTTTTAGCTAACAACACAGATTGAGTTATTGATTCTTCTCACCTGTGGCCATATTTTTTCTGATGTGCTTTTATTTTCTTTATTTTCTTTTGTTCTCATAATACATTTGTATGAGTTCTACTCATATTTAAATGAGATGAATGAGCTTATATTTTAAGAAGTTAAGAAAAGAAAATATAAAATATATCAAGGATAAGAAAGAAATTATTTAAATAAAAGGACATTAAATGAAAATAAACATATAACAGATAGGATAAAGAAGCCAAATTTATTTTTTAAAAAACAGATAAAATTAATAAACATCTGGCAATTTTGCTAGGAAAAAAGAGGAAGATACAATTAAACAAACTAGGATAAATAAGAGGGTGAATCTGCAAATAAAGTGTTTTTTAAAAACTAAATAAGAAGATAGTTACTTAAGTTGAATTGATTGGATGAATTCTTCCAATAAGAAAATATTATTCTAGCAATAGAAGAACTTTCATCATTGATATAAAGGCAGTAGCCAATAGAGATTCTGAGGGGAGGGACAGGGAAAAATAGGTGTAACTTGGGGTATTTTCAGGACATTGGAATTTTCCTGCATTTCATCGGAAGGATGTATACAGGCCATTATACATTCTGTCAAAACCTATAAATTATGTGGGGCAGAGTGTAAACTATAATGTAAATTATAGTCCATGGTTAGTAGCAATGCTTCAATATGTGTTCATCAATTGTAACAAATGTAGCACATTAATGAAAGATGTTAATGTGGGAAAATGTGTGATGGGGAGGGGGTGGGTCATATGTGAATCATCTATATTTTTATGTAATATTTCTGAAATCTAAGGCTTTTCTAAAAATAAAAAAAAAAAATAAAAAAAATACTAGGCCTGTAGAACATAATACATACTGGGTAATTGCATGGATATAAGTAAAGTTCAATCCATTGTTTAAACTTTATATCAAAATTGTTTCCAGATGGATCAATCTTTAAAAATAAGAAACTGTTATATAAATGCACTGGAAAGAACTATTGACAGCTTTATTCATACTATTTGAAAGTGGATGGCTTTTCTATGTCAATGCAAGACCGAGGCACTAGAATAAAGAATAAATTCAATTAAGAAAGATTATAGTGGGGCGGGTCGGCCCTGCACGCGGCGGCGGCGCTGGCCGCAGGGCGTCGGGTGAGCAGGGAGCGGTGTTGGCGGCGCGGGGCTGCACGTGGGCATCCTGGAAGAGGAGGCAAGAAGGGGAAGTAGTGCTGCTGCAAATGCTATCATGGATGAATTCTCATCATGTGAATTAACTCCACTAAGTCTTCCAGTAACCCTATGAGGTTAATAAATTCCCTGACTTCATGCCACAGGCACCTTAACCTGCTACATTTGGTACAGCAAGTGATCCAAGAAAGCAGTTGCTTGGATGAGATTTTGGAGCCTGATTATTGTCTGAAAGTCACTGTTTGGCTGGCAATGAAAAGTTCATGAGCGGTGGAAACAAGTTGGTCCTTTCAGGATTAATAATATCCCAAAGGTTCAAGTTCAAGTTTTGGGACTGGAGTGTCACAATTAATCTCTCACTGCCATTAACTTCTAGTCAGCCTTAGAATTCATCCACAGGGCCAGAGGAAAGGGCAACTGTTTTTGGGAGACTGCTGATCATTGCAATATGTCTAAGCATAGGAAAGTATTTTCCTTATATTGAGCCAATTGATGCATAAGGATTCAGGAGCCACAACTACCTGTTCTAAACCAGTGTTCATCAAACTATTTTACAGAAATTGAATGCTGTTCTGCAAATTTAAGCTCCTAAGGTTGTTTTGCCATTGAAGTGACTCAATGGTGGCCCCCACAAAAGATGTGTGCACATCCTAATCCCAAGAACCTCTGAATGTTTCCTTATTTGGAAAAATAAATAAAAGTTTCTTTGCAGATGCAATTAAGTTAACATCTTGAATGAAGGAACTTACCCCAGATCATCCAGGTGGTTCCTAAATGAAATCACATGGATCCATATAAGAGAGACACAGAAGAGGAGAAGGCCACATGAAAGTGGAGGCAGAGAGTGACAGGATGCAGCCACAAGCCAAGGATGTTGACAGCTGAAGAGGCAAGGAGTTGAGTTTCCCCTAGATCCACAGAGGGACTGTGTTCCTGCCAAGTTTTAGGCGTCTAGACTACAGAACTATGAGAGAAGAGATTTCTGATGTTATAAGTCACCAAGTTTATGGTAATTTTTACAGCAGCCCTAGGAAGCTGATACATTCATTATAGTTTGCTATTTCTTCATTTGTAGCCTTGCCTTACACAATTATGTTCTTATAGTTTTTGCAAAATTATATTCTTCATAGTTTATACCTTAAGTGTTTTTAGATCTTAACCTTGTTCACATGTGATATAAATATTTCAAAAACAATTTTTACTCAATGTTCACAATCTCATGTTTATCTTTAATTTTGGTCATTCAACTTTGTCAAATATCTTAGCAAATGGGTTTACTATTTTAAAAATACAATGTATTTCATCAATTTAGGTTTTGTTCAAAAGATAATTTTGGTAAGTAATTATTGTAAGTAAGTAAGTATTAATTGTGGTAAGTAGTTTGTGTAGGTAAGTAATGAGATTAAGAAATTTTTCTGTGCCTTATTAGATTAAAGATATTTCCTGTGTTTTCTTCTAATTGTTCCACATTTTGTTCCACATTTTGTTTTTTATGTTCGGGACTTTAATCTACATGAAGTTTCTTTTTATTTGGTTTTGTTTTGTTTTGTTTTGATAATTGTAAAGTAGGGATCTACTTTTCTTTCTGTATGAAGCCCAGTTATGCCACAACCTTTTACTGAGAAGTTCATCCTTTCTCTCTGATCTGTAATTCCATCTCCACTGAATGACAAGTTTTCATAAACACATTTATCTACTTCTGGTAATTCTATTCTGGTCAACTGATCTTTTATCTGTTGCTTAGCCAGAACCACACTATTTCACTTGTTTAGCTTATCCTTAAGGATGAGGAATCCCTTCTTGTTATTCTTTTTCAGAATTGTATTGGATAGTTTGGGACTTTCATTTTGCTATGTATAATTTAAAATAAGTTTTAAAAGTTTCATAGAAAACCGTGATAAGGTTTTTATTGGAATTGCATTGACATTATAGACTTATGTGGGGGTGGATGACCATCTTTACCATATTGAAGCTTCCTGTTTGCGACCACGATTCATCTGTTCATTTATTAAGGCCATCTTACATGTTCTTCAATAAAGTTTTGACATTTTCATGACAAAGAAAAAAAAAAAGAAAGATTATATACCAAAAAGAACACATTATCAGCAAAGTCAAAAGTAAACAAAAATTTAGAAAAACAGCTCAAATTTATATTACATAGGAATGTCTGCTTTTTTGAGTATATGACTTACACAAGCCACTAAGGAAAGGTTCAATAACTGAATAGATGGATGAGTAATATAAAACAAACTTTATAGATAATCAAAAATGGTACTTATGTATAAGAGAGGAATTACAAAAAGAAAAATGCAAAAGAAAAAATTAATATGTAGTTGTTTTTACCTTTCAGTTTGGTGGAGTGGCTAAATCATATCACATCACATTGGTAAGGATTCAGAAAGATGGGCACACTCATGGATTGCTTGTGGGAGTATGGATTGGGATGATTTTTAATAGAGGCACTTAGACAATATTCTAATCAGAATTAGAAATCCATATAACATTTGAACCTCAAATTTAGAATTTTGTTTTAAAATATATTTTCATGTGTGAAGTGGCATAGGAAACATTTGATAAGTTATGTCTTATAAAAATATGTGATGATGAAAGACATTTTGGATAAAGAAAAAAAAAAAAGAACCTGTAAGAATATTTGTGCCAAAATATTTATGTTTCAATTACAAAAAATTGTATAGAAAATACCGTCCATTTAGTAGAATTTGTTCTGTGCTTCTCATTGTCATGCACTTACCATTTGATGGTGTCAACAATTTCAAATTTATTAATTATGAAAGATTGAAATTCTATGAAAAATTAAAAACAGTAAGACCACTTTATGATAATACATCCTCAGAATATACCAATATGTTAGTGTTATAGAGAGATATAACTAAGAAACTGAATAAAGAATGTCAATATGTACCATGTACCATATATTTCATTTTTTAGTTCATGTAATCAATATAGAGAGGTATTTCTATTTGCTTTAATGCATTTAAATATGTCAGTGTTATTTTTAGAGAGATTTTTAATTTTGAAAATAATTTCTTTAAATAGAATTATAAATGTTCCAATATCAGAAAAATCTAGTAGATGGTCAATAAATAAATATTTCCACTTTTAAATTTTAAATATTTTAATGCATTATTCATTCCATATATGTGCATGTTTGAGTGATAATGTATAAGGTCACTCCATGTGCATGGTTCTGGATTTGAGTAGTTTGGAAGACACAAGTAAACCATGTGAGCAGCGGTCTTAGACTCCTGTGGTATCTGCTCCTCCTTCACTGACACTCTCTCAACCCACAAGCATGGCCTTATGGGAAATCCATAGTGACCAGTTAACTTAGAAGGAACACTTAGGGGTAGTGCTCCAATATATGTTCATCAATTGTAAAAAATGTGCCACACTAATGAAGGATGCTGTAATGTGGGAAAGTGTGAGAGGGGGAGGGGGTGGGGCATATGGGAAGCCTCTACAGTTTTTATGTAACATTTATGTACTCTAAGTATCTTAAAAAAACAAAAATTAAAAGAAATTAAAAAAAAAGAAAACATAATAAAAAATCAATCATATCCTGACTTTCAGTTGGAGCTCCATGGGAGGCTCACAAAAGCCAAAAATGAATGGCTGCTTCACTACATCCTCAGTCTGCAGAAGATCTGAAAGCTAGTTCTTTTGAGTGTGGAAGTAGAGATTGTCCAAGGATGTACCTATCCTTGATTGACCGAAGTTTGAAAAGGGAATCATTAGAAGATGGGTGGCAAGGATTTATGAATTGGGCAGTGTGAGAATATTCCTATCCCTTGTAAATATCTATCAGAGGTTATCCATTATGGCAAAGGTTTCAATGATCTCTTTGTCATGATGACTCATCCTTTTGAGAATAGTTCACTTCTTTTCCCAGTTACCCCAGTTTGGCAGTTTGACATGGTTTATGAATTCCAAAAATAGATATTGGATTATGTTTGCAAACTGGTCTGTAGCAGGGTATTATTAAATTATGATTAGGATTTTGATTGGGCCCTGTCAGTAGGATGTTGTGAGAAAACTACACAGCAGAGAAGAAAGTTGGAGTTTTAATGCTGGAGTGCAGGAAGTAAGTACACAGAGGAGAAGAGAGAAGGCTTGATTAGACATGGCAGAGGCCCCATGAAGAGAGATGAAGTATTCACCTGATATTCTACAGCTGGCCTTGTGGACAGAGCAGGGCAGCTGAACCTGGAAAGAAACAAACCCCAGGGAGAGAGGAACCCAGGAAGCCAGATCCCTTGACAGATATTGGCAGCCATCTTACTTCAACATGTGGCAACAGTCTTTGATGAGGGAAATAACTTATACTTTATTGCCTGGTAACTGTAAGTTTCTACACTAAATAAATACCCCTTATAAAAGCCAACAGATTTCTGGTATTTTGCATAAGCATCCCTTTGGCTGACTAATACATCTAGTGTTTTCTCTAAGGGCCCATGTCCAACATGGCCGAAGAGACAAGAATTTTGACCGTACAAAGACTCAGAAACATGGTATTGCCTATACAAAGGCTGATCTCTTACAGCCTCAACACTGTGCCAAACTTGTCAGGAGTGGAAATCAACAATGAGCCCTTTATATTACATTGTTTCTTAGGGAAACCTACCGATTACCTGGTTGTAATTAGATTTAATTGAATCTCTATCAAAAAAGGGCCAGCACTTTGTTCTCACAGAGACAGACACATATTTTAGTCACAAATGTATTTTGTCTGTCACAGAACTTCTCTCAACACCACCATTCATGTATTTATAGGATGACTTATCTATCACCAAGATGTTCTACACAATATTACTTCCAACTATGATACAGCTTTTAGAGCAAAGGTGGCTTTAGGTCTGGATTGAATGAACTAAATTAACTCATTTATACAGAATTCATTGGTGATTTCTTTTCTGGGAGCAGCTAGCTTAATAAAATGTGGAATAGCTGACTGAATATCTGATGACTGCATCAGTACAGACAACAGCCAGTGAGGTTGATGTGTGGCCAATAGATGGGCCTGTCCTACTTCATTACTAGGATGCATGGGTTTTAGTTTGGGCTTAGGGAATAGGTAGTTAAAGCTTAAAGTGTACAGAATTTTTGTTTGGGATGATGGAAAATTTTGGTAATAGATGGTGGTGATGGTAGCACATCATTGTGAGTATAATTAACAACACTGAATTATATATTTGAAAGTTGTTAAAAGGGGCATATTTTAGGTTGTTTATGTAGTAATAAATGAAAAAAAACCATGGAACTAAATAACACCGTGAACCCTAAGTTAAATCATGGACTATAGTTAGTGCAATTATAAAACATGCTTTCATCAAATATGACAAATGTGTCACACCAATGCAAGATGTTAATAAAAAAGGTAGTATATGAGAATGCTGTATTTTATGTATGATTGTTATCTAAACCCAAGACTTTTCTAATAAAAATCAAGATTAATTGAAAGGAAAAAAAAGAATTCTTCACACAGTGCCCTAAGTCACGGTTCTGATGAATGGAAATCTTGTATTCAAATCTCTTCTACTTGCATGCAGTTTTTCATACTTCATAGCTGATAAATATTTTGATAATTTGAAACTGTTAATTTCTGTATTTGTGATGCAGTAGATGTGATTTACAATAAACCTGGAGAGCCTCATGCATTTTTTTTTTCAAAATCACTTTTTTATCATTTTAATTAATTTTTTTTATATTTTAAAAGATGCTTAGATTACATAAATGTTACACAAAAATTACAGGGATTCCCATGTTCTCCATCTTTCACACTTCCCATAACATCCCACATAAACATCTTTCATTAGTGTGGCACATCACCTGCAATGGATATACACATCCGGGGGCTTTGCACTAAGCATGGACCATAGTTCACATTGTAGACCACACACTCTCTCACACAGTTCTGCATGTTATATGCTGATGTAAAATGGCCTATATCTGTCATTGTAATGTCACTCAGGATAATTCCCAAGTCTTGAAAAAACCCCTGTATTACAACTGCTTTTCCCTCTCCCTGTCCTGCAAGTGTCCAGTCGCCACTGTCTCCACCTCAATGTTGTATTTTCTTCACCTGAGCTGTAAACAAGCATAAAGAACCAAAATCTGGAAAAAATATTCACCAATAGATGAAACACTACATTTGGCTCTCTGAATGTATCTAGGCCTCTATTATCATGGAAGAGCATTTGAAGTAACTTTTATTTTCACCACAGCCTGTGTTCAATTTTGTAGTTTAAACATTATGATAGCTCTCATGTAGACTTTGTTAGGATGGCCTCCAATGCTGCTATCTGAGAGTCAGAGATAGTATATGATCTCTGATTGCCTTATTCATTCAATGACATGACTTTGGCAAATCTAAACACTCTTTGTCTTAGGATTTCCTCTGTTCCTTTTTGGTAGGTAAGAACTATGCCATTTTGGCATTTGTCTAATTTGTCAAAAATGTGTACTAGCAAGAGTTCAAGTCATATCCTTGCTTTCCTGATAGCAAGCAAGAACCTGATGCTTTAGTGCTTATTTGCCATGATAAAAAGCAAAGACACAGGAAGCAGAAAGAACCTGGAGTAACAACACTACTGAAATGAGGACGTTTGTATTTCTCTTCTGAGCAATTCTTTTTGTATCACTTACCTCCCATACACAATCTGGTTAAATTTGGTCTAGAGCAGATATAACTGGGAGAAGACTATGCAGTCTGGCAATGTTAGTATAATTCCTTGGTATTTTGTGTTTGTCAGGTTTCTAGCTGGAAAGAGAGCACCCAAATAAAGTTTAATCAGGGAATTAATGCAGAAATATGGACAAGGAATATGCAACAAGGGAGAGGGAAGCATATAGTGGCTAGCAACAGTGAGACAGAAGGGCAGGGGAGGGAGTTGTATGGTTAGGACTAGGAGAATGCTGAGTCCACAGGAAAGGAGCTGCCCACAGAGGCAATGGTCCCCAATAGAAGTTGGCAGCCACTCTCTAAATCTAGCTTTGTGAGGGCAGGAGTATAAATATACAGACCTTTTTCACTCTTTCCTCTGATCTTCTGGTATATCTAATGGGCCAAATTGAACATAAAGCCCAAAGACAGGGAATGAGTAAGATGATGTCTGGGGAGGGGCCCTCACAGGCCAGGAGGGGGAAGGGAATGGGTCTTCAGGGTCACATGGAGACTAACCAGGACAGATTCCCTTGACAGGTCCCTTAGCACTCACTGACTGCCTATGTTCTCTCCCATATAGCCCAAGGTCACTCCAGTCAGATTGTAGCCATATGGCTGGATCTGCCAAAGCATCTGAAGCAGAAGTAACATGTGTTTCTTCTGAACTCTGACAGCTAAGAGCACTATTCTCCAATAATGTATGCCAAACTCTCAGAGGAGATTTTGTCTCCTCCTTTTCTCTTTCTCCCTCACCTGATAGAAGACCTTTGAGATATATCCACAATTGGAACACTTCTCATCACCTGAGGCACTTCTGCCTCAGCTAAAAAGTGCACTATAACTCACCTTGAATATTTCAATAGCTTTCTTTTTTTTTGTGGTATACACATTTATTTGATTTGGATGTTTTATCATATAAGAGAAAACAGAGTCACATTAAAATTAATTTTAAAAAACAGGATGTTGGATATATTGGCATATATGACAGAATATTTTCAAAACAAACATTCACTCATACACTGAAATTAATTTACACCTCTGCCCTTAAAAATATTTGACAAGATTCAAGCTTACTGAAAAAATCAGAATATTATAAACCATAAGAATCGTATGTCGGTTTCCCCTATTTTTTATATAATTAATTTTCTTTTAATTATTAAATACATAGGCTTTCCATTTCTTGTCTATATTATTTTTATTATATATTTTATTTATTATTAAAAGATACTTAGATTACACAAAATGCTACATTAAAAAATGTAAGGGATTCCCATATACCCCACTCCCCACACCTCCCACTTTTCCCCATATTAACAACTTCTTTCACCAATATGGTACATTCATCACAAACGATGAACACATCCTGGGGCACCACCACTGAGGATGGACCATAGTCCACATTGTAGTTTACACTCTCTCCCACTCAATTCCATAGGCTAAGGCAAGATATATAATATCCTGCATCTGCCTCTGCAACATCAATCAGGTCAACTCCAAGTCCCAAAAATGTCCCCATATTGCACCCCTCCCTCCCTCTCCCTGACTACAGCACATCCAGTGGCCACTGTCTCCATACCAATGATATAATTTCTTCCATTGCTTGAATCACAAGTCTATGGTAAAACACCAGCAAGTCAATTCCAGTCCATATTTTATCCCCGAGTCCCAAGGAATATGGCATGGCAATGTCCTCTCCACCCCCAATTGAGGGGGTCCCTTATCCCATGTGGCTGATGGATGGGACTCTCCCACTCACAGTTGCAGACACTCTCACCTCCTTGGTGTGGTGGTTGTCCATCCTCACCTCCCTGTGAGCTGTTCTGGATGAGTCCAATGAATTGGAGAGTAGATGCAGCAACTCCACTGAGGCCCTGAGTCCAGCTGGCACATGGACAACCCAGAGACCAAAGGCTCCTGGATGTACACCTACCAACTCCAGCACCAACTATAGGTTCAGATAAAAGTGACAGAAGAGTCATGCATAGAGAAGTCACTTCTGAGTTCAACTCTGTCACACTTGGGAGCACAAACTTCAAAGTAAAGGCCCACTGACAAGGAATTAAACTCAGGAGATATTCACCATGACTGTAGGACCTGGGTGTCTCCAGAGCCCTTAGGAGCCCCACTATTTGGGGTAGTGTCTACCTTGGCCATCTATGAGATCCTGTTGAGATGTGTACAAATGCCAGCACTCTGGTGACCACCTGACTCACTCTGAAGTTGTCCAGCCATATACACTCATTTGTCAATACCTTTCCCCCCTTTTATTCAAGGTCTTATTCCAGTGTATCACCTGTTGGTGCTTGGTAGTAATCCACCAGTTCCAGGGAGGCCCATCCCCAGAAGTCTTGTCCCTCACTGGGAGGGAAGGCAAGGCATCTATACGGTGAGCCTGGCCTAGAGAAAGGCCACATCTGAGCAACAAGAAGGAACTCAGGAGGCAACCCCCAGACACTCTACAACACTAGGTTAAGTTGTAAATTCAAGAGCAAATGGCTCATAAGCATAGTCCTCACTATCAAAGGCCAATCAATTGACCATCTTTCTTCACTAGTCATTGCTCCTGTACTTGGGGGATTGTTGTTGTTCCATTAGAGAATGTGGCAGAGCTCCCCAGGATGGGAATTCAATAAACTTCCAGTTGTTGTGTGATTCTCTACCCACCGTGACAATGCAACATGAACACTTGAATACATTTATATGCCTTATATTTATGTCCAGGTGAGATTCCTCTCATATATCCCCCATCACTGACACCCCACCCATTGATCCTTCCTTGCCATAGTTGTAACCCTTCTATGACCCAAAACTTCTTCAAAAATGAAGCCAAGAATATGACCAAATTTGATTAATAAGAAAATATAATGATAGGTTAAAAAAAGTAAAATACATATAATTTAGAAAAACTAAAAGTAAAATAAAGTAAAAAAATGGTGTATTTAAAAAAATGAAAATTATTTTTAAAAATATGAAAAATAAAATAAAATAAAAATTTTCTAGCTTTGCCTTTCATCACTGAAATATCAGTTTTCCTGTGTGTACAGTGGCATTTACTTCCATTTCTTTCCTAGTGTCTTACTTTCTTGATTTTTAATATTATCTTCAAAGAAGATTTAAGTCCCAGTAAAGCTAAATACAGAATATAGGGGATTCCCATATACCCAACATCCTCCCTCATTTCCCCCTTCCATATTAATAATCTTTTTACATGTGGATGGTACATTTGTTACAACTGATGCATAAATATTTTAACATAGCTACCAACCATGGTAAATGGTTTACATTATGGTTTACATTTTAGACCATACAATTTTATATTTTTTTCATGAAATTTCACATGGCCTGTATCCATCATTGCAAGTTCATGCAGAACACTTCCATTGCCCCCAAATAGTCCCTCTTCAATCTCTTCTATTCTTCCCTCCTCCTCCCCTCAGGACCCACAGTGGTCACCAAGCTTCTCTCCTTGAAGGACAAGATTCATAGATACTTGCAATAATGCTGAGGGGTGGACATAAGTCTGTCCTCCCCTATTAGGATCTGCCCGTGTCCTCCAAAGACACCCTCCCCTCTGTTTGAGAACATATTGGGCCTTACCAGCTTGGGAGTTCATCTCCTTCCCACTCATTATGTGGGTCTACCCCCACTGATATAACACACTATGACAAAATGATCACTCACACATTCTTTGGAGTACTGTCCCGGGTGCACCTTGTCCCAAGTGCTCCCCCATTCAACACCCTAAACCAGTAACGCTTCCTTGTCATATTGCCATAAGAGTTTTTTTGACATTGTAGTTTCACCCACATATCCACCAATTCCCAGTTTTCACCAGCTCCCTCCCTCAACCCTACCCCCAGTGCCAAAGACCATCCAATCCATCTTCCCCACTCTACAACCCTGTCAAGCTTGCACTTCCCAACCCAATAGTATCCCTAAACCCCTGTCATATTTCTTGACTACACAACTACTCACTTCTACTTTATCATAGATTTCACCCATATGGATGTTGGCTCACAACCTTCTTCTCCATTCCTACTTCCTGTAAACCTATCTTCAAGATTCTAGCTCTCTGAATCATTTCGATTTGCTTAAATCATATCAGAGAGGTCATGTAATATTTGTCCTTCAATGCTTGGCTTACTTCACTCAACATAAGTTTCTCAAGATTCATCCATGTTATCCTGTGTGTTAGTACTGTATTCCTTCTTACACCTGAGTAATATTCCATTTTATGTACATACCACACTTTGTTTATCCATTCATCTGTTGAGGGGCATTTGGGTTGATTCCAATTTTCCACAATAGTGAATAATGCTGCTATGAAAATAGGTGTGCATATATCTGCTTGCATTCTTACTTTCAGTTCTTCTGGTTATATACTCAGCAGTGGAATTGCTGGGTAATATGGCAGATCTATAATTAGTTTTTTGAGGAACTGTCAAACCATCCTCCACAATGGCTGGACCATTCTACATTCCCACCAGCAATGAATGAGGGTTCCCATTCCTCCATATCCTCTCCAAAACTTCTAGCCCTCTGCTTTTTAATGGCCACAGGTCTAATGGGTGTAAGATGTTATCTCATAGTTTTGATTTGCATTTCCCTAATAGTTAGTGATGTTAAGCATCTTTTCATGTGCTTTTTAGCCATTGGTATTTCTTCTCTGGAGAAGTGTGTGTTCAAATCACTTGCTCATTTTTTAAATGGGTTGTTTGTTTCTTTATTTTTGAGAAATAGAATTTCTTTATATATATATGTTGGATATTAGGATCCTATGAGATAAATGGCTCCCAAATATTTTCTCCCATTGCATAGGCTGCCTTTTCACTTTTTGGACAAACACTTTTGAGGTGCAAAAGGTTTTAATTTTGAGGCGTTCTCATTTATCTATATTTCTTTCTCGGCTCATGCTTTGGTTTGGAAGTTCATGAAGCCATTTCCTATTACAAGGTCCTGTAGTTGCTGCCCGAAATTATCTTCCAAGATCTTTATGGTCTTGGCTCTTACATTTAGATCTTTGATCCATCTTCAGTTGACTTTTGCACAAGGTGTGAGATGGTGTTCCTCTCTCAGTCTTTTGAATATGGATATCCAATTCTCCAAGTACCATTTGTTGAAGAGGCCTTTCTCGCCTAGCTGAGTAGGCTTGGAGGACTTGTCAAATATCAAATGACTTTATATGTGAGGATCTATATCAGAACTCTCAATTTGGTTGCATTGGTCAGTATGTCTATCCTTGTGCCAATACCATACAGTTTTGAACACTGTAGCTTTTTAATATGTCTTAAAGTCAGGTAGTGTGGTTTCTCCAATTTCAATTTTCTTTTTCAATATGTCTTTGGCTATTCAGGGCCTCTTGCTCTTCCAAATAAATTTCATAGCTATTTTTTCCAATTCAGTATTAAATGCTGTGTTGATTTTTATTGGGTTCTCATTAAATCTGTATATTAGTTTGGGTAGGATAGTCATCTTAATGATATTTAGTCTTCCTATTCATAAACAGGAACTATACTTCCATTTATTTAAGTCTTCTTTAATTTCCTTTAACAGTACTTTGTAGTTTTCTATGTATAAGTCCTTTATATCTTTAGTAAAATTTAATCCTAGGTATTTGATTTTTTTTAGTTACTGTTGTAAATGGTGTTTTTTCATGATTTCCTTTGGGTTTATGTATGTCCTATGTTGTTTTTATTTTCTTTTTGTCTTTTTAATTATTCTTACACTCTCCTCCAACTCTCTCTCTCTCCTGTTTTTTTCCCTTTCAATCTGCAGTACTCTCTTTAGTATTTCTTGAAGGGCAGATTTCTTATTGGCATACTCTCTTAATTTCTGTTTATCTCTGAATATTTTGAACTCTCCATCATTTTTGATGTTTCTTTTTTTCTTTTAGCCCATTAACTATGTCCTACCACTGTCTTCTTACCTCCCTGGTTTCAGATGAAAATTCAGTGCTTAATTTCATTGAGCTTCCCTTGTATGTGATGGTTTTCTTTTCTCTTGCTCCCTTCACTATTTTCTCTTTGTCTTGAGCATTGGACAGTTTGACAAGTATATGTCTTGGAGTAGGCCTGTTGGGATTTATACTGTTTGGTGTGTGCTGTGCTTCCTGGACATGTCATCCATCTCCCTCAATATGGTTGGGAAGCTTTCAGCCATTATTTACTCTAACACTCCTTTTGTCTCCTTTTCCTTCTCTTCTTCCTCTGGGATGCCTTAATGAGTATTTTCATGCATTTTGTGTTATCATTCAAATCCCTAAGAACCTGCTGGATTTTTTTCTATCTTTTTATCTATCTGTTTTATCTGTTTGGTTTCAGATGTACTGTTTTCAACATTGCTAATTCATCCCTCTGCCTGTTCAAATCTGCTGTTATGTGCCTCCATTGTCTTGATTTTTTGAGTTTTGCCATTCATCACCCTCATATCTGTTATCTTTTTATGTATGTTTCAATATCTTTAGTATTTTCTCCCTGTGTCTTTTTAATATCCTTTACCTCTTCCTTCACTTCATTAAGTTGGTCCATGATATTTGTTTGGAATGTTTTAATTAGTTGTTTGATGTTCTGCATCTATTTCTGATTTTTAGTTTGTTCATTGGACTGGACCATGTTTCCCTTTTTCATAGTATGGTTTGTAATTTTTTGTTGCTGTCTGGTTATCTTTTTATCTTGATGGTTTTATTCATTTGACTAGCTTCTTTCCCTATTCTAGGGTTTTATTTGTGTGCTGTTTTTGCATGTCAGTTTCCTGTTCAATACTTTGTTCTTCTTGTTCTAATTCCTTGCTGTTTTCTATGTTCTCTTGAGGGAAAGAGAAAGCAGGGGTAAAAAAAAAGATAAAGGATAATAGAAATAAAAATAGTACAAGTTAGAAGAGGGACTGCATAATACCTTGAAAAATGAATATTTAAATCATGTAAATAGTGTAGAGTAATAGGAATAAAAATGTGTAGTACCTACAATAAATGGAAAACCAAATAGAGAAAAAATATGTTGAATGAATTAAAAGGCTAGAATGATGTGACACATGGGGTATGTAAAAGAAAGACAAAAAGAAAAAAAGTTAATAAAAGAAAGAAAACAGAAGAGATGAGATAGGGGAAAAAAAAAACAGAAATATTGAGGATTAAACAGAGAGCTAGAATATATAGAAAAACCACAGAAAGCAGAAGATAGAAGATGAAGGGAGGACAAGAGCCTTGGTAGAGAAATTGGTATACACAGAAAAAGAAATTAAAGGATGAGTAAGCACAGTAAACAAGAAATAATTCAGCAGCACCTAATTAAAAAAAGATAAAGAAAAAAAAGGGAGTGGGAAGAGAGAGGAAATAAAAACAAGAAAACAAACAAACAAATACACAAGCAAGCAGTCAAACAAAAACTAAGGAAGTTCAGTGTTCCTACTTAGGCCCCTGTGGAGCGTCTCAGACTCCCATTGTCATCAGTTACCCTGCAGCCTTCTCTCTGCAGGTTTTGAAGCAAGCAAATGAAGTTAAAAGTTTTTTTTAAAGTAACCCTTTTTTAAGGACAAATAAGGGGCCCAAGAGAAGCTAATACAAAAATAATGTCTATATTTTTCATGTTCTAAAGTGTCAGCTGGATATTTGATATCACAGTGGATCACTTCTCTAAGAGGATATGAGAATCGAACTAGAGACCTCGTATATTCAAGGTGGAATCTCCTTCAATGAGGTAAACCTTCTCCTTGGGTCAATTAGCTCTTCAGAAAGCTATCTAGTCACTTTCCCCCAGGCAGGCTTGACTCTTTGAAGTTAGATAGATCCCTGCTGATTCAGAGCTTCTCTGTCACTGCTCCCCTTTTATTCTTATTGTTTCTTCTATCAGGGCAGTAACAGGCAACAGCCTGTGCCTGTGTAAGTGGATCCCCCCTACCCTCTCCAGGTCAAGTTGATTACCCTTTTGAAATTCAAAAGGGACCCTGGTGACTGAATTCACCACAGAAAAGTGACTCTCAACCCTCTTCCAGACTACCACCTCCTCCCAGGGGACCCTTAATAAGCTCTTGGAAGCTTATTAAGAGTTTCCTAGAGCCTGTGTCCCTTAGGGTAGTTGAAACTTTGATAATTTTCGGCACAGGACTTTTCAATTGCCTGACTCCAACCTCTTCCATGACAAGTTTCTCTCTCCCAGGGCAGTTAGGTAAATCAGGCTGCCTACACAGAAATGCCTCTCCCTTTTTCCTGGTGCCACCTCAAGCCAGCTGGTATTTTCCTCAAAGCTCAAAAGGGGTTCAGACAACCAAACCCACAGAAAGGAAGCCACTCTCCACCTTTTGCCAGAACCCTCCCACTCTTGGAGAATGCTCCCTCCCACTGGGTGGCCAGCAGGAGTCAGGGCTCACAGAGACTTTGCCTTGGGAGTGGAGCTTAGCTGTCCTACAGCCTCCAGCCACCAGGGGAAGAAACCCAGGGTTTTACCTGGAGCAATTTTTCTTTGTCCAGCTCTCTCCAGATCAATATCCTGAAGCCTCCTGCTCTGTGGGTCCCCAAAAAAGCACACTCTGGCACGATTCTGCCCTCACTCAGCTGTTTTTTTTGAGATAGTTTGTGTATACACATTTAAACCAATGCCATCTTGCTGCTTCTCCCTCAATAGCTTTCTATGTTGCTCCCCTAGTTTCATCTTTTCTCCCCTAGAGTCAGAATTGGATCATGCTATTACTCCATTGGCATTCCATTTTACTCAGAATAAAATCTGAAATCCTCTGAGCCCTGAATACCCTAGATAACCTGCATTTGATGCTTTGTGAATGTATCTCTTGTCACTCCTTCAAATACACCAACCTCATCACCATTCCTGGAAACTGCCATGCCCACTTCTATCCCAGAGTCTTTGCTTTGGCTGTTCTTCCACCTGTAACAACAATCTCTGGTATGTGCACATGCATGATATTCATTCCACCTAAATGTTCCCTGAGCACAGAGAACTTCCCTGACCACACTGAATAAATTAACCCACCATCTCTTTATTGATTTCCATCCCTGTTTTTCCTTTTTTTTCATAGCACTTACCCCCTTGTGACATATTGAACAGTTGAATTTTTATTGCCTCTCTTCCCTAAGAGCAGCAATATTATTTTCTTCACTGATCTATTCTCAGTTCCTAGAATAGTGCCTGCCATATAGTAAGCTTTTGAAAAAATATTCTTCAATGAATGAATGAACAATTGTCCCACCTTTCATATGTAGTTAATTTTTTAAAACTCATTTATTTGATGTCAATAATGAAAGTTTGGGCTTGAATTATAACAATAACTGTTTAAATACACATTTTCCTCCATTTTTCATAACTGACATATACCTCTTTTAAATTGATATAATGATAATTTTCTTTTTTCATTCATTTGTATATTCACTCACTCAACAAATATGTTTTTTTTAATATTTTTATTAAAGAAGTTGTGAATTTACAAAACAATCATACACGTGTGGATTTCCCATACAGCACATCTCCACAAACACATTACATTGTTGTGGAATATTTGTTACAGATTATGAGATAATATCATCAGATTATTACCTCTAACTATGGTCTGTAGCATATATTTGGTGTATATTTTCCATACCCCCTATTATTAATACAGTACATCTTTGACATTGGTGCAAGATTATTACAGTATTGCTATTAACTGTAGTACATAGGTAACATTAATTGTGTTTTCCCATGTATCTTCCCATTCTTACCACCTTGCAATAGAGATGTACATTTGTTCTAGTACACCGAAGGATATTCTTATATTTGTATTATTAACTACAATTGTCATCCACCTCTGGGTTCACTATATTTTTCAGCCCCTAAGCTGTTAACTAGCTTTCTTTCTTTTTTTAAATATATGCTTTAATATTATAAAAAAGATTCTGAGATTACATAAATGTTACATAAAAAGTATAGGAGATTCCCATATGTCCCACTCCCCATCCCTCCCACATTTTCCCAATTAATAACATCCTTAATCAGTGTAGTACATTTGTTACAATTGATGAACACATTTTGGATCATTGCCACTAAGCATAGATTATAATTTACATTGAGGTTTACACTCTCTCCCATGCAATTTTGTAAGTTATGACAATATATATAATGTCTTGTATCTGTCACTGCAATGTCATTCAAGACAATACCCAAGTCCTGAAAATACCCCCATATTACACCTGTTTTTCCCTCTCTCTCACCTCAGACCTCCGGTAGCCACTGTCTCCACATCAGTGACAAAAGCATTTCCATTGCTAGAATCACAATAAGTCTATAGAAGAATACCTGTAGGTCTACTTTAACCCATTTTTCAATCCTGAAGATTCTGGGATGGTGATGCTGTGCCTCTAACTGAGAGTGGGCTTAGATTCCATGGGGCAGATGGATAGCATTATCTTCCTTGCATTTGCAGACTCTCTGTTCCTTGGGATGGTCACTGTCCATCATCATCTGTTTGATAGTTGTCATGGGTGTGTCCAATGAACTGAGGAGTAGGTTGTGCAACTCTTTTGAGATTCAGGGCCCAGCTGGGACACCTCATATAAACTTAAATATGCAAGAAGAAACTCTGTTTGAGTTGGTTCACTGTTAAGGGAATTCAGCTTCCCATCAAGGGGAACAAGGGCTAGAAACTTAGGGTGTATGTTGATGTTTGTTACTAGCTCAATAAGAAGTCATTTAAATGTCACAACAAAGCCACCCTGTTCCAACATCATTCTCCTTACTCAAATTGGGGATCATTGCGGCATGCTAAAAGACAATTGAAAAAGCAAAACCTTGATCAACCAATCATGTTTTGTAGAAATCTGAATCTTAGAGATAATTCTTATGTAGATTTATATCCCTCTCACTGTGTATGTGTAAGCTGTTGAATAGATGATTATGATTATAAAGTTCAGATTTGTCAAAAACTTCCCTATCCCTGCTGGGACTTTTCTTGAGGTGACACAGTTGCCATAATTATATTTATATCCAGTTGTCTCTGAAGTCAGAGAAGCACATTTGAAAGCTAGAGGAGTTTTTCAGTTACCTTCTGCTCCATTCCTGTCCCCTTCAATGTCCTTTTCTCACTTGGAGCTTCCTTAGTCTCCAGGCTCTTGAAGTGGTAGTTAACTGGCATTTCATTTCAGAAAAGTTTAATTTTCCTTATCCTATCCCCACATCTCAAACATGATTTATTCAGTTGCAAAATTTTCTGCTTATTGTTTATTAATCTGTTTTTACATTTTATCTATTTATGGAAGAGATTTGAGTTGTCCTACAATAAAAAATATGTACACAGTAGCATTATTAAAACAGAGAAATAAAATAAATCTAGAAAGTGAAAAAAATCAAAGAATCATGATTTCATGATTTCTGAATGACTATGTACTAATTTTTTTCTTATGCTTCCCCTTGAAGGAATTTATTCATCTTAATGAAAGATTTTTCTCCAAAAATAATGCATGAAAAATATGTGGTCCAAAGTGTAAAAGGAATGCCTTCCTTGAGACTCACCCAGGTAACTTTTTGCTGAGACCTTCAAAGCCTTAAAATGTTCACATAATTTTCAAATAAAATAGAATTCTCTTAAAAGTATAAAACTTAACATGCTTATGAATACTTCTTTTTATACAGAATCTCTTTATTAATCTTTCCTCCCTTCTTTCCTTGTGTCACCTTCTAAACACATTCTTACCTGTTGAGTTTCCTTAGTGTGCAAGAATATTGTGTTGCCATCAAGTGGGCAACAATTCACAACCTTCCCATCCTCTCCTCATTAGTTGAGATGGCTTAGAGATAATTTTAATCCTTCAGGAAAGTTGTATTCTTATACAGCTTCAAAAGGAGTTTCCAGGGACACATCCTTGAAACAGATTCCCCAAAACCTAAGCCATTCATCCAGGAATTCTGGAGGGGCTAGTTGTTAATATTGTCATCATTGTTGAAACTTGGTGTCAAGATTTTCAGGTTTTTAAAAACCTAGGCTTTTAGTTCTTTATACAAATTTCCAATTGATGGCTTTTGAAACATTTAAAAAGGAAGATGTTAGCACCTTTTGGATGTTTCCTATTCCCTGAAAAACTGGTTTCTTTTTCTTTTATTTCTCTCAGTCATTAAAAAACTCACCTTTGGAATCAATTGTTGGCTATAGGGGCAATATGGCATCAGTTTAAGTGGGCACTCACTATCTCTCTCACAAAAGACAGCTGATTGGGGACAGGATCCTGCCCAAGTGAGCTGTTCTGGGAGCCCACAGAGCAGGAGTCTTTGGGGCATCAATCTAATGAAAGCTAGACAGGGATAGATTGCTCAAGATAAAACTGTGATTTTTTTCATGACATGGAAATCATGGACAGATAAGACCCATCACACAGGACAAAGGGCCAGGGTGAGCCCCAACCCCAGTGGCCACCCAGTGAAAGGGAGCATTATGTGAGAGTGGGAGGGTCTGGTAAGAGGAAGAGAGGGGTTTCCTTTCTGTGGGTTTGGTTGCCTGGACCACCTTTCAGCTTTGGGGAGCACACAAGCCAGCTCAATGTGGCACCAGGCAGAGGGGAGAGGCAAATCTGCTGAGGAAGCCTGATTTACCTAATTGCATTGGGATCCAGAGGCTTGGCATGAGAGAGGGTGAATTCAGCCAATTTAATATTTCCATACTGAGGACTATCAGAATTTCAACTCCCCTAAGGGAGTCAGGCAGTTGGAAGTACTTAAAAAGTTTTCAAGAGCCTATTTAGGGTCCCCTGGGAGGATGGGGTGGTCTAGAAGAGGCTTGAAAATCATTTCTGTGTGGTGAACTCAGTCATCAGTTTCCCATTTGAATTTCTAAAGTGACCTCAACCTGAACAGGAGAGGGGTGGGGGTTCTGCTCATATAACCTACTGAATCCTGCTGCCCTAGGAGAGAAAAATTGCC
>JAQZBX010000016.1:34065-205788 GCA_029593785.1 Cabassous unicinctus
ACTTAAAAAAATTTAATTTAGCTTACTCACTAAAACCTGCCTCAAAACCTGCAGAGAGAGGCCTGCAGGGTAATTGATTGATGAACACAGACAGACTGAGAAGCTCCACAAGGGCCCAAGAAGGAAGGCTGTTCTTCCTTAGCTTTGTTTGACTGCTGGCTTGTGTGTTTGTTTGGGGTTTTTTGTTTTGTTTTGTTTCTTGTTTTTCTTTATTCTTTCTTCTACCACCTGTTTATTTATTTATTTTTTAAAATTAGGTGCTGCTGGCTTGAATCTTCTTTGCTGTGCTTTTTCATCCTTGATTTCACATTTTGTGTAAACTGATTTTGTCTACCAATACTACTTATTTTCATTCCTTCATCTTTCTAACTTCTGCTTTCTGTTGTGGTTCTTACATTACACCTTTCTTTATTTAGTCTTCAACTTTTCTGGTTTGCATTTCTATCTTGTCTGTTCTGTTTTTTATTTTTATTTTATTAACTTTTTTCTTTCTGCCATTTCTTTACTCTTTTTCTCTCTCCTCATGATTCTGGCCTTTTACATCATTCTATATATTTTTCTCCACTTAATTTCACATTTTTTGTAGGTACTCCACTTTTTTATTCCTATTATTCTACACTTCCTAAATGAAATAAATATTCATTTTACTAAGTCTTATATGGCCTCTCTTCTAACATTTATTAGTATTACTTTTATTCTTTTTCTTTTCTTAACTTTTCTGATTTCTCTGACCCTAATCTTTTTCCTTCAAGGAAACATAGAAAACAGCAAGTAAATAGAACAAGAAGAACAAAGTGTCAAAGAGAAAACTTAACAAATACACACAAAACCAGCAGCTAAACAAAACTCTAGAGCAAAGAGAGAAGCTAATCAACTGAAGAAACCCATCAATATAAATGATGACCAGAGGGCAACAAAAAATTACAAACCATACTAAGAAACAGGAAGATGTGGACCACTCCAATGAACACAGTATAAATCAGGAAGAGATGCCAAACATTGAACAACTATTCAAAGAATTCCAAAGAAATATCATGGACCAACTTAAGGAAGTGAAGGAAAAGATTAAGGATATTAAGAAGACACTGGGAGAACATACTGAAGAAATTGTAAACATACATAACAAGATAATAGATATGGTGGTGATGGAAGGCACAATCCAAGAAATCAAAAACTCTGGAATCACATAACAGTAGATTTGAACAGGCAGAAGAAATAACTAGTGATGTGGAGGATTGTGCATCAGAAATTATACAGTTAGAAGAATAGATAGATAAAAAGATTTTAAAAAATCCAGCAGGGACTTGGGATTTAAATGACAACACAAAATGCACAAACATACACATTATAGGCATCCCAGAGGGTGAAGAAAAGGGAAAGTGAATAGAAGGAGTATTGAAGAAAATAATGGCTGAAAACATCCCAAGCCTATTGAAGGAAATGGATGTACATGTCCAAAAAGCACAGTGCACCCCAAGCAACATAAATCCCAACAGGCCTACTCCAAGACATATACTTGTCAAAATGCCCAATATTCAAGACAAAGAGAAAATACTGAAGGCAGCAAGAGATAAGAGAACCTTCACATACATGGAAAAGATTAAGTGTTGATTTCTCATCTAAAACCATGGAGGCAAGAAGGCAGTGGTATGACATAGTCCAGGTACTAAAAGAAACATAATTCCAGGCAAGAATTCTGTATCCAGCAAAGCTGGCATTCAAAAATAATGGAGAGTTAAAAATTTTCACAAATAAACAGAAATTAAGAAAGTATGCCAATAAGAAACCTGTCCTTCAAGAAATACTAAAGGATGTTATGCAGGTTGAAAGGAAAAAACAGGAGAGAGAGAGTTGGAGGAGAGTGTAAGAGCAGCTGAAATGACAAAAAGAGGAATAAAAACAACATGTAACATACATAAACCGAAAGAAAATGTGGCTGATATAAGAAATTCCTTGAGAATAATAACACAGAGTGTTAAAGGAATAAACTCACTAAACAAGAGACACAAATTGGCAGAATGCCTAAGAAAATATGACCCATCTATATGTTGTCTACAAGAAACCTACCTTAGACCCAGGGATTCAAGGACACTGAAAGTGAAAAGGTGGAAAATAATTTTATAAGCGAACAATAAACACAAATGGCTGGAGTAGCTATACTAATATTGGACAAAATAGGCTTTAAATGCAAAACTATTTTAAGAGACAAAGACAGACACTATATATTAGTGAAAAGGGTAAGCTTTCAAGAAGAAAGATCAATCATGAAAATTTATGCTACTAATCATGGTGCCTCAAAATACATGCAAACCCTGGAAAGACTAAGTGGAGACATAGATGCCTCTACAATTATAGTGGGGGAATTTAATATACCATTATCACCATTAGACAGAACATCTCAATAGAGAATCAATAAAGAAACAAAGACTCTGAATAATACATTAGAGTATCTGGACCTAATAGACATATACAAAATGCTATACCCAAATATAGCAGGATATACATTCTTCTCATGTGCACATGGATGATACTGCAAGATAGAACACGTGCTAGGGCACAGAACAACACTCAATGAATTTAGAACTATTGAGATTATAGAAAGTAATTTCTCTAACCACAATGGAATGAAATAGGAAATCACTGATGGCCAAAGAACCAGATTACACACAAAGATATGGAAGTTAAAGAACACACTCTTAGACAAAAAGTGCGTGAGGGAGGAAATCTCAAAAGAAATTAGTAACTACTTTGAAATGAATAAAAATGACAAAACAACATATCAAAACCTATGGGATGCAGCCAAAGCTGTACTGATAGGAAAACTCATAGCCATAAACGTGTTTGTCAAAAAAGAAGAGCTAAAATTGAAGATTTAGCTGCATATCTGGAGGAATTGGAAAAACAACAACAAACTAACTCCAAAGGAAGTAGAAAGAAAGAAATAGAGGGAGAGATTGAAGTTGGCATAAGTTTAGGAGGACACTCAGCATCTCCTTCACAAGGGATGACCTACTAGGGACAGGATCCAAGCCAAATGAGCTGTTCTGGGAGCCCACATACCTGGAGACTTTGGAGTATCAATCTGGAGTGAGCTGGACAGGGAGAAAGATTGCTCAAGATAAAATCATGAGTTTTAGTCCCTTGGAGATCATGGTCACATAACCCCACCCTCAGGACAGGAGGCAGGGTGGCCCTAACTCCTTCCAGTCACCCGGTGAGAGTTAGCATTGTCTGAGAGTGGGAGGGTTCTGGCAGGGGCCAGAAAGGGATTTCCTTTCTTTGAATTTGGTTGCCTGGACCCCCTTGGAGCTTTGGGGAGCACACCAGCTGGCTCAAAGAGGCACCAGGCTGAGGGGAGAGGTGAATCTGATGAGGAAGACAGATTTACCTAACTGCACTGGGACACAGAGACTTGGCTTGAGAAAGGGCAGAGCCAGCCAATTTAGTAGTTCTGTGCTGAGGACTTGAATTTCAACTCCCCTAAGGAGTCTGGCAGTGGAAAGTGCTTAATAAGTTTTCAAGAGCCTATTTAGGGTCCCTTGGGAGGAGGGGGTAATCTAGTAGAGGCATCAGGCAGAGGGGAGAGGCGAATCTGCTGAGGAAGTCTGATTTATCTAACCTCCCTGGGTTACAGAGGCTTGGCTTGAGAGAGGGCAGAGACAGCCAATTTAATAGTTCCATGCTGAGGACTATCAGAATTTCAACTCCCCTAAGGCAGTCAAGCATTGGGAATCCCTTAAGTTCCCAAGGACCTATTTAGGGTCCCATGGGAGGGGGGGTGGTGGTGTAGAAGAGGCTTGAAAAATCGCTTTGTTGTGGTGCATTCAGTCAACAGGGCTTCATTTGAATTTCAAAAGGGAAATCAACCTGACCAGGAGAGGGGAGGGGGAATCTGCTCATATAGCCTGCTGAATCCAGCTGCCCAGGAGAGTAAAATCTGTCTGGGGGAAAGTGACTGAATAGTTTTCTGAAGAGTTGGCTGATCCTGTTGGAGGGGATGCTCAAGTGGAGGAATCTCTGCCTTGAATATTTGAGGTGCCTGGTTCAATTCCTGACTCCTCTAAGAGGGGTGATGCACAGAGATATCTATCATCCAGCTGATACCTCTAAGACAGGGAAAACATAGGCATTATTTTTGTACTAGCTTCATTTGGGTCACTCATTTTTCAAAAAAAATTACTTAAAAATTTTTTTTTAACTTAGTTTACTTGCTAAAACTCGCCTCAAAACTTTCAGAGAGACAAATGCAGGGTAATTGATTTATGAACAGGGGCAGACTGAGAGGATCCACAAGGGCCCAAGAAGGAATGCTGTTCTTCCTTAGCTTTGGTTCACTGCTTGCTGGTGAGTTTGTTTGAATTTTCCTTGTTGTTGTTGTTTTTTTGCTTGTTTTTTTCCCCTTTTTTTCTGCCACCATTTTTTTAAGTTATGTGCTGCTAACTTGTTTCCTCTTTGCTGTGCTTCTCCTTCCTTGATTTCCCATTTTATGTGTATACGGATTTTGTCTAACAAAGCTAAATATTTTCCTTCCTTCATCTTTCTATCTTCTGCTTTCTGTTGTGGTGCTTACATTCCACTTTTATTTATTAGTCTTCAACTTCATTGGTTTTGATTTCTATCTCATCTATTCTGTTTTCTTTTTTTTATTAACTGTTTCTTAGAGTTTTCTCTTTTGCAATCTCCTCATTATTCTGGTCTTTTAAATCATTCAACATATTTTTCTATTTGGTTTCCCATTTCATTGTAGGCACTCCACATTTTTTTCCATATTACTCTACAGTGATGACCATGAGTTAAATATTCATTATACTAAGTCTTATATGGCCCCTATTCTAAGTGTTATAATTATTACAAATATCCATTTTCTTTTCTGACCTCTTTCGATTTCTCCAGCCCTGATCTTTTTCCTTCAAGGGAACATAGAAAACAGCAAGGAAATAGAACAAGAAGAACAAAGTGTCAAAGAGAAAAATTAACACATGCACAAAACCAGCAGCTAAAGAAAACTCTAGAGCAGAGAAAGAAGCTAATCAACTGAATAAACCCATCAAGATAAATGATGACCAGAGGGCAACAAAAAATTACAAACAATATTAAGGAACAGGAAGACATGGACCAGTCCAATGAGGAAACTAAAAACCAGGAAGAGATGCAGAACATCAAACAACTAATCAGAGCTGTTCAAACTAATAACATGGACCAACTTAGTGAAGAGAAGGAAGAGATTAAGGATATTAAGAAGACATTGGGAGAAAATACTGAATAAATTATAAACATACTCAAAAAGATAATGGATATAGTGGTGATGAATGGCACAATCCAAGAAATAAAAAACAACAACAACTGGAATCACATAACAGTAGATTTGAAGAGGCAAAAATAATAATAATAATAATAATAATAATAATGATGTGCAAGGCAGTACATCTGAAATCAAACAGATAGTAGAACAGATAAATAAAAAGACAGAAAAAGGTCCAGCAGGAACTTAGGGATTTAAATGACAACAAAAAATGCACAAATATGCACATTTTAGGCATCCCAGAGGGAGAAGAGAAGGGAAAGGGAACACAATGAGTGTTGAAGGAAATAATGGCTGAAAACTTCCCAACCCTATTGAGGGAAACGGATGTACATCTACAGGAATCACAGAGCACCCAAAACAGTATAAATCCCAACAGGCCTATTGTAAGACATATTCTTGTAAAAATGTCCAATGATCAAGACAAAGAGAAAATACTCAAGGCAGCAAGAGAAAAGGGAACCATCACTTAGAAGGGAAGCTCTATTAGATTAAGTGCTAATTTCTCATCTGAAACCAAGGAGGCAAGAAGACAATGGTATGACATAGTCAAGGTACTAAAAGAAAAAAAGCTTCCAACCACTAATTCTCTATCCAGCAAAGTTGGCATTCAAACATTATGGGAAGTTCAAATTACTCAGAGATAAACAGAAATTAAGAGAGTATGTCAATAAGAAAACTACCCTTCAAGAAATAATAAAGGAAGTTCTACAGGTTGAAAGGAAAAAAAAAAAACAAACATGAGGGAGAGAGTTGGAGGAGAGTGTAAGAACAACTGAAAATGCAAAAAGAGAAATAAAAACAACATATGACATACATAAACTCAAAGAAATCTGGCTGATTTAAGAAATTCCTTGAATGTAATAACACAGAATGTTAATGAATTAAACTCACCAGTCAAGAGACACAGATTAGAAGAATGGATAAGGATATATGACCCATCTATATGTTGTCTACAAGAAATGCACTTTAGACCCAGGGACTCAAAAAGGCTGAAAGTGAATTGCTAAAAATAATTTTACAAGCAAACAGTCACCAAAAAAGGGCTGAGTAGCTACACTAATATCAGACAAAATAGACTCTAAATGCAAAAGTATTCTAAGAGTCAAAGAAGGACACTATATATTAGTAAAAGGGGTAATCTTTAAAGAAGAAAGAACAATCATAACCATTTATGCACCTACTCAGGGTGCCTCAAAATGCATGAGGCAAACACTGGAAATACTAAGTGGAGACATAAATGTCTCTACAATTATAGTGGGGGACTTTATTACACCATTATCACCATTAGACAGAACATCTCAACTGAGAATCAATAAAGAAACAAAGACACTGAATAATACATTAGAGGATCTGGACCTAATAGATATATACAGAATGCTACCTGAAATACAATGGGTAAACATTCTTCTCGTGTGCACATGGATCATATTCCAGGATAGACCACATGCTAGGCCACAGGACAATTATCTATGAATTCAGAAAGATCGAGATTATACTAAGTAATTTCTTTGACCACAATGGAATGAAATTGGAAATCACTAAGGTACAGAAAACCAGACTGGGCAAAAAGATACAGAATTTAAACAACACACTCTTAGAAAACCTGTGTGTCAAGGAGGAAATCTCAAAAGAAATCAGTAACTACCTTGAAATTAATGAAAATGACAAGACAACATATCAAAACTCATGGCATGCAGCCAAAGCACTACTGAAAGGGAAATTCATAGCCATGAATGAATATATCAGAAAAGAAGAAAGAACTAAAATTGAAGACCTAACTGCACACTTGGAAGAATTGGAGAAAAATCAAAAAACTAACCTAAAAGATAATGGAAAGAAGGAAATAACAAAGATTAGTGCAGAAGTAAATGAAATAGAAAATAAGAAAGCATTAGAACAAATAAACAAAACCAATAGCTGGTTCTTCGAGAAGATCAATAAAATTGACAAAACCTTATCCAGACTAACAAATAAAAAGAAAGAGAAAATGCAAATACACAAATAAGAAATGAGGAAGGGTATAACACTAGTGACCCCACAGAAATAAACAATATCATAAGAGGATACTTCGAAAAATTATATTCCAAAAAAAAAATGACAATGTAGAGGAAATTGAAAAATTCCTAGAAACACTAAAGCAGCCTACATTGATGAGAGAAGAAATTGATGAACTCAGCAGTCCAATTACAAGTAAAGAGACACACTCAGTCATCAAAAACTTCCCAACTAAGAAGGGCCCAGAACCAGATGGATTCACATGTGAATTCTACCAAACATTCATGAAAGAACTAACACAAATCCTCCTTAAGCTCTTCCAAAAAATAGAAGTAGAAGGAACATTGCTTAACTCATTCTATGATGCCAACATTACCCTAATAACAAAGCCAAACAAGGATGCCACAAGAAAGGAAAACTACAGACAAATCACTCTAATGAACCTAGATGCTAAAATGCTCAACAAAATACTTGCTGATCGCATTCAACAACATATCAAATGAATTATACACCATGACCAAGCGGGTTTGATCCCAGCTATGCAAGGTTGGGTAAACATAAGAAAAACAATGAATGTAATAACCCACATAAACAGATTGAAAGAAAAAAATCACATGATTATCTCTATAGATGCAGAAAAAGCATTTGACAATATACAGAACATATTTTCAAAAAAAAAAAAAAAACAACACTGCAAAAGATAGAAATAGAAGGAAACTTTCTGAACATGATAAAGGGTATATATGAAAAACCCAGAGACAACATCATCTTCAATGGTGAAATCTGAAAAGATTTCCTTCTAAGATCAGGAACAAGACAAGGGTGACCACTATCATGGCTCCTATTTAACATTTTTAAAGAAGTACTTCTTCGAGCACTGAGGAAAGAAAAAGATACAAAAGGCATCCAAATTGGAAAGGAAGAAGTAAAAATGTCACTACTTGCAGACGACATGATCCTATGCATAGAAAGCCCTGAGAAATCTACAAAAAAGCTTCTAGAACTTATAAATGAGTTCAGTAAAGTTGCAGGCTTTAAGATCAATACTCAAAAATCAGGAACATTTGTGTACACCAATAAGGAGCAATCTGAGGGGAAGCGGGTGTGGCTCAATCAATGGAGCTCCCCATTTACCATGTGGGAGGCCCTTGGTTCGCTTCCCAGGGCCTCCTTGTGAGGGCAGGCCGGCCCGTGAGGCATGGTGGGCTGATGCAGCAGGACCTCACAGCAAGGGGAAGATGAGCGGACACAGAAGGAGCGCGCAGCGAGTGGACACAGCAAACACAAGCAGCAAGGGGGGGATAAATAAATAAATAAATCTTTAAAAAAAAAAAAGGAGCAATCTGAGGAAGAAATCAAGAAAAAAATACTATTTATAATAGTAACTAAAAGAATGAAATACCTAGGAATAAATTTGACTAAGGATGCAAAGGACTTATATACAGACAACTACACAACACTGTTAAAGGAAATCAAAGAACATTTAAATAAATGGAAGAATATTCCTTGTGCATGGATAGGAAGACTATATATTATCAAGATGTCTATCCAGCCGAAACTAATCTACAGATATAAAGCAATCCCAATAAAAATCAACACAATATTTTTTAATAAATTGGAAAAACTAACTACAAAATTTATTTGGAAGTGTAAGAGGCCCTGAATCACCAAAGCCATACTGAAAAAGAAAAATGAAGTTGGAAGTATTACACTTCCTCACTTTAAAATATACTACTAACTACAGTGGTCAAAACTGCATGGTATTGGCACAAGGATAGACATATTGACCAATTGAATAGAATTGAGTGCTCTGATATTGATCCTCACATATACAGTCATCTGATATTTCGGAAGGCCACCAAGCCCTCTCAGTTGGGAGAGAATGGTCTCTTCAACAAATGGTATTTGTAGAACTGGGTATCCATATCCAAAAGAATGAGAGAGGAACACATCTCACACCTTATACAAAAATCAATTCAAGATAGATCAAAGATCTAAATATAAGAACCAAGATCATAGTGACCTTAGAAAATAATGTAGGGAAGCATCTACAGGACCTTGTAATAGGAAATGGTTTCATGAACTTCACACCCAAAACACGAGCAGCAAAAGAAAAAAAAATAGATACATGGGATCTCCTCAAAATTAAAAACTTCAGCACCTCAAAGTTCATTATCAAGGAATTAAAAAGGCAGCCTATCGAATGGGAGAAAATATTTGACAACCATATATCTGATAAGAGTCTAATATTCTGCATATATAAAGAAATCCAACACCTCAAAAATAAAAAGACAAACAACCCATTTAAAAAATGGGCTTGTGATGTGAAAAAACACTTCTCTGAGGAAGAAATACAGATGTCCAGAAAGCAAATGAAAAGATGCTTGACATCACTAACTATTAGGGAAATGCAAATCAAAGCTACAATGAGATAACATGTTACACCCATTAGAATGGTGGCTATTAAAAAAACAGCAGACTATAACTGAGACTATGTGAAGGAATGGGAACCCTCATTCACTGCTGGTGCGATTGTAATATGTTCCAGGCACTATGGAGGATAGTTTGGTGGTTCCTCAAAAAACTAACTATAGAACATCCATATTATCCAGTGATTCCACTGCTGGGTATATACTCTGAAGAACTGAAAGTAAAAACAAAAACAGGTATATGCACACGAAGGTTCTTGTAGGCATTGTTCAGTATTGCCAAAAGTTGGAATCCACCCAGGTGCCCATCAACAGATGAATAGATAAACAAAATGTGGTACAGACATACAATGCAATATTACTCAGTTGTAAGAAGGAACAAAGGGCTAACCCATGGGAAACATGGACGAATCTTGAAGACCTTATTTTCAGTGAAGCAAGCCAGGCATTGAAGGATTAGCAGTACATGACCTCCCTGATGTGAATTAAGGAAATTGAGCAGTCTCACAGAGCCATTGTTTGTAAGATAGGTTTACAAAACTAGAAAGAGAAGAGAAGGTTGTGAGCCACCACCCATATGGATCTAATCTATGGCAATGTGATAGAGTGTAGTTGTGTATGGAAGCGATAGGAGAGGAGGGTACTGATATTGGCTTGGGTGTTGCAGGGTCGAGAGGGGGGTAGATTGGGAAGCCTGGGTCAGAAAGTACAGGGTACTGGGGGGAGGGTTGGGATAGGGACCAGGTGAACACTGGGAATATGCAGGTATGAGATTGAAAATACAATGTTGGGAAAGCTCTTATGGCAAAACGACAAGGAGGGGTCACTGTTTAGGGTGTTGTTTGGGGGTGCATTCTGGACAGGGCACATGTAGAGCAGGCTTCTAGATAGTGTGTGAGTGTTCATTCTGTCATAATGTGTTGTATCAGAGGGTGGTGACCAACATAATGAGTGGGAAGGAGTTGAACTTCCATCTTAAGGAGGACTGATTTGTTCAGTAATAAATGGGCAGGAGTCTCTCAAGAGCAAGGGCGATTCCTAACAGGGGAGGACAAACCAGTGTGTCAAGACCTCTTGTTGAATGTAACTATGAATCTTGTCATCCAACAAGTAAAGCCTGGGGTTCATCATGGGCCCTGGGATGATGGGGTGGGAGGAATAGAATAGATCAAAAGAGGGTATTTATTAGTCAATAGAAGTTTTCTTCATTACTGTACAGTGATGGATACAGGACATGTTAAATATCATAAACATTTATAAAAGTGTATGGTCTAAAATGTAAACTGTAGTGTAAACCATTGATAATGTTTAGTAGCTATGTTTCACTATTTGTATATCTGTTATAACAATGTTACCATCCACATATAAAAAGGTATTAATATGGGTTGAGGAAAAGGGGAAGATATTGTGTATATGAGAGTCTCCTGCATTCTGTGTGTGACATTGCTGTGACCTAAAACTTCTTTAAAAACAAAATGAAAAATAGTGAGACACTGAGGAATGAGAGGGGGAAGATGCCACGGTACAGACTGGACACCAGATATTGCAATGATGAAAGGCAAAAGGTCAAAAAAATTTTTTTTATATTTTTCAATTTTTAATATCCCAATCTTTTAATTTAATTTTATTTTTAGTTTTTTTTTTAATTTTTATGTTTTTATCTATTAGATTTAAACTTATCATTTTTATTTCAATTTCCTATTAATTGTATTCAGCTATTGTAATGGCTTCATCTTTGAAGAAGCTTTGGTGCTTCCCCAAATGTGGTGGGGGAGCATCCTTGTTGTGGGCTGTCAAGGATGGGGGATGCATTGACAAAAAGTTCACCTGAGCATACATATAAGGTACATAAAAATATTCAAATGTTCACAGGGCACTGTCACAGTGGGTTGAATCACTCAATAAATGAGAGAATACTGAATTCACATCCTGGAGAGCTCTGCCACATTCCCAAAGGGAACAGCAACAGTCCCCCAAGGGCAAGGGCAGTGACTGGCAAAGGTGGATGATCCACTGATGGGCCCTTGAGAATGATGACTAGACTTATGAGTTGTTGCTCTTGAAATTGAAACTTAGCCTTTTGTTATGGAGTGCCTAGGGGTTGCCTCCTGAGAGCCTCCTTGTTTCTCATATGTAGCCTCTCTCTAAGCCAAACTCAGCATATGAATGCATTAACTTCCTCCCGGCATGGGACATGACTCCTGGGGATTAGCCTCCTAGCACCATGGAATTTCCACTAAGTTTCAACCGGCAGTGTGACTGGAAAAAGACCTTGAATAAAAGGGGAAACAGGTAAAGACAAATGAGTTTATGTGGCTAAGAGACTTCAAAGTGAGTTGGGAAGTCATCCCAGAGGTGAAGCTTATGCACATCCCAGTAGGATCTCATAGAATTCCAAAGTGGATACCACCCAAAATAGTGGGTATCCTGAGGTTTCTGTAGACACCCATGTTCTATGATCAGGGAGGATAGCTCTGGAGTTTGGTGCCTTGCCAGTGGGCCTTACTTTGGGTTTGTGATCCTGAGAGTGATGGAGTTGGACTCAACTATGACTTCCCTGCACATGGCTCATCTGTCCCTTCTCTTCAAACCTCTACTTGGTGCTGGAGTTTGTAGGTGTACTTCCAGAGACTCAAGTCTTTGGGCAGTCCATGTGCCAGCTGAGCCCAGAATCTCAGTGGAGCTGCAACTCCTACAATACAGCTCATTGGACTCACCCAGGACAACTAACAAGGAGATGATGATGGACAACGTACATCCCAGGGAAGCGAGAGCAGCTGCAGCTGCAGATAGGATAATCCCATCCATCTTCCCCATGGGACATAAGCCCCTCTCAGTTGGAGATGTAGTGGACCTCACCATCCCAGACTCCTCAGAATGGGGGGAAGAGCTATGGACTAGAGTGGACTTACTTGTATTCTACTATAGACAAATAGTGATTCAAGCAATGGAAGAAATTACAACATTGATGTGGAGCTATTGGCCACTGGAGGATCTGGGGGAAAGGAGAAGGAAAAGCAGTTGTAATACAGGGGAATTTTTCAGGACAAGGGAATTGTTCTCAGTGACATTGCAATGACAGATATAGGCCATTTTACATCATGACATAACATGCAGAACTCTGTGGGAGAAAGTGTGGTCTACAATGCGAACTATGGTCCATGCTTAATAGCAAAGCCCAAGGATGTGTTTATCAATTGCAGTGAATGTGCCACACTAATGAACTGTGTTTCTGAGGGAGACTGTGGGAGGTGTGGGAGGTGGGGCATATGGGAATCCCTAAATTTTTTGTCTAACATTTAAGTAATCTAAGTATCTTTTAAAAAATAAAAGAAATAAAAATAAACTCACCTTTAATTATTTCCTACTCTATTTAAAATTCATTTATTTTTGGACATATATTAACATTTTGGAAATACATATTGCATTCTGCCTCAAATTTTACTCTCTTTTAAATATTTTAAATAATTGATATTTTTCTCATAAACATTGAGTCTCTGTTTACTATTCTACTTATTTATTTCTGTATGCTCAAATATTTTAAATTATGGAATATTCCAAACTAGATGAACGTTCATTCTTTCTCATATTTAAATATAGCAGCATTAGTTTTTGTCAACTATCTTAACCCCTCCTACAGCTATAACATAAAGGAAATCAGAAGACTTTAACTGGTTTATAAAATAATTAAGATAATAAAGAGATCAATAGCTTCTATACTTTGGTACACATGAGAATCACTGAATAATTTGCAGTGTAAATTCCTGAACTCCATGTGCAGAGATTCTGACTCTGAATAAATAAGGCATGCACAGAACTGTTATGTTGCAAACATTGCACATGATCTAATGCTAGTGATCAGAGAGGCACTCTTTGCAAAAACTGACATAGATTGCAAACTTTTAATTTTTATAAGATTAAGAATAATTAACTCAACCCTCTTAGATAGAAAAAAAAAAAAAACAAAATTGAGAAACTTACTTGAGTCTAACACTAGACCATCATCCCCATTCATTTAACTAATGTACTCTTCTTGAGCACCTCCTGCATGCTAGCTGACATTCTGGGTGCTGGCTGAGGGAACAAATACTGTCTCTTCTCTCATGTGAACAATGTGAGGATACATCACCATCGTGGAGGGATGATTGAAAGGAGTGATGGACAACATATCCTTGGGCAGCATATCATCTAGGAGGATTGGACTAAAATTCTAGTGTTTATAGAGCAAATGGGTTTAAACATTTTTCCTATGCATGAAAGAAAAAAGTGCAACTCACATTGATGAGTTGAATTTTCCATGGTCCCACAAGGATTATTTATTAAGTTACAAAATGTCCCAAGCACATGAGAGTTATTAAGATGCATTCTGAAATGGCCACAGTCAGGGAGAGCAAAATCTGAGTCCCGTAAACCAGAAATGCTATGATCCACCATCCATAGAAGCTAGCTGCCATCATGGGAATGATGCTGGAGGTCAAAGTTAAATCCATTAAGTAAAGCTAAGGACGAAGGACATGGGAGTGTGGAGCCAGAATCCAACCAAGTGAGGAGCAGTTGAAGAGTGTTGCCAGTCAAGGGAGACATGTAGATCAGGTGGATGATGGAAACTATGGTTGTTATGTGTCTAAATTCAGGCATGAAGCCAAGGAGTATGAAATTCATGAGCTTTGTCTCATTCCCTCTCCCCCTGTCTTTCTATGATGAAAACAGAAAGGAAAGGCATTTGTAAAGTATGTCATAGAGGTGAAGCAGTTTGTGAAAAAATAATAAGAAACATTAAAAATATTCATCCATGACACATTGAATACATTTTAGTATTTTTAGTGTGTTCATAGGCAAACCTTGTCCATTCACAAATATATTTTAGAAACTATAGTGTAGATATAATAATACTTTACCTTTCTTTTACTGTATGAGTGGAATTTTCATATATTACCATGAACTTTTAATAATTATGTTTTTACAACTGTAAGAAATGTGATTGGATTAATAATTCATAATCTCCAATTGAATAACTTCCAGTTTTTCACTGTTTAGAAAATGATATCATTTCCATTTTCATACAGTTACTTAATTTCTTTTCAGTGATTTCCTCAGTAAAGTTTTGAGGGACATTTTATACTTAATTCCAGGTAAGATATTATAGATTATATTTGAGCATAGAAATCATTGCCAATTTAATTTGTGGAAAAATTTTTCTAATATTTTAATTTAAAATGTTCCTATTTTTCCTAATCTGTTGACTGTGGTTATCATAACTTAAGGGAGAACTGATCATTATGATTGTGCCATATTCAACTTATTTAAGTTTTTAACTTGGTCCAATTTTCTATCCAGCAAAAATACTCATTTTCTTCACATGGTCCATAGTAACTTCAGATTGTTTATAAGATATTTACTTACTTTCAATATGATACTTGTTGAAAAATTCATGCTATCCTTAAACACCGGTTATATTAGCTATGGGCATGTGAAACATGGAAAAATGTCAAGGCACATTTTCCCCAAGCTTACTGACTTTTTTCTTCTTATACTTTCTTAGCTGTATATAATCTTCTCTGTTTCCTGTACAAACCTTTAAGCATCTACACTAAATCCTGCCTAGATTATAAAAAGGGAGAACATACCCATTTACTCATATGAGGCTGATATAAATTTGTTACAAAGACTTGATAAGAAGAGTACAAGAAAAGGTAATTGTAAGCAAATCATGTTTATGAAAATAGATTCCAAAATATGGAGAGTGAGAGAGAGAGCAAGAGAGAGAGTGCAAATTGACTGTAACTGTTATAAAACATATCATAATTATTTGCATTTAATACAAAGAAAGATTTATATTATAATATTTATAAAGTTAGTTCACCACATTAAACAGATTAAGGCCAAAAGTTATATGCCCTTTCCATGAGATACAAGATGTATTGATAAAATTTATCACTTTTTAACATAAGTTAAAAACATTCTTTGTAAATTAATACTAGAATACTCCAATACCCTAATCTATTATTTTCAGGATAGTCTATGACATTCATAAAATTCTTCTTCAGTATCTAATTGAAAATATCATTTCTAAATTACCAGGCTGCTCTACCCTTTTCTGAAATGTGTGTGTATACATGAGTGTATATAACATTAACCACAAGATCCAAATTTACTTTATTCTTTATGAGAAGATATAAAAGATCCTTTCTCTCCTCTTTCTTCTTCTGCCACAAAACAGAAACTGAACTAAAATATTAGGCCACTGATTTTTTTTTCTAATTCTTATGCTATTTGATTTTAACTCTTGCCACCATCTAGACACTTAATTTAAATTGTTCACCAAACATGGTCATTGGTTTTGACCTGAGAAACTGCAATAAGAAAAATGATCTAAGTCTATTCTTCCTTTGTACAGCTGCTAAGAGTCACAAACTTTCAGCATTTTTGCAAATAATTAGATGCCTGTTGCTAAGGAGAAATCTATCTATGCACATCCAGCATTGATTTGAGCATGCTAAGGTAATTTACTGCAAACCAAATATTAAATTCTAACTTAGCTTTATCACATACCACTGAGTGATTGATACGATGAGTTAGCCTGATTTTAGACAGAGATAAATTTAAGAGTAAAACAATTTTAATGACAAAATCAGTCATGTTTCTTATTCTTTCCTGCACTGCTTATGATATTGAAAGATTTTTGCCCCTCTGTTTGAGAACATAGCAAGACTCCCCAGGATGGGAGTTTAATATTTTCTTGTTTACTGTGTGGACCTTGACCTACTGAGATAACACACTATGACAAGTTGAACACTTTAATTTTCCATAGAGGCATGTCCCAGGTGTGCCCTAATCTGTATATCTCCCCACCCCCAATGCCATGAAAAAATAATCCTCCATGCCATATTTACTAAAAGAACATTCGCACCATTGAAGTTTTAACCACAGTCCTGCAAATCCTCAAAGTTCTCAATTCTTTTTTTAAGTAAACTTTTCAAAATATATTTTGTATTTTTATTTTTTGGGGAAAAGGTATTTAGATTACATAAATATTACTCAGAAATATAGGGGATTCTCATTTACCCCTGTTCCCACACCTACCACATTTTCCCACATTAACATCCTTCATTAGTGTGGCACATTCATTACAATTGTGAAAACATTTTAGAACACTGTCACTAAGTGGGGATTATAGTTTAAATTGCAATTTGCACTCTTTCCCACACAATTTTGTAAGTTGTGGCAAGTAAAATAATGGCCTGTATCTGTCATTGCAATGTCATTCAGGACAATTTCAAAGTCCTCAAAATGTCCCCATATTGCATCCCTTTTTCCCTCTCCCCCTTCAGAATTTCCAGTTACCACTGCCTCTGCATCAATGATATGAGTTCTTCCATTGCTAGAATCACAATAAGTCTATAGTACAATACCAGTAAGTCTGTATTCTGTCATTCATTCCTCAATCCTGAGGATTCTGGGATGCTGATGTCCACTCCAACTCTAATTGAGAGGTGACTTAGATCCCATTTGGCTGAAGGATGGGACCCTCTTGCTTGCAGTTGCAGACTCTCTCTGTTCCTTGGGATGTTTATTGTCCATCATCATCATCCTTGTTAGTTGTCCTGGGTGAGTGCAATGAACTGGAGAGTAGGTGTTGCAACTTTGTTGATATTCAGGGCCCAATGGGCAAATAGCCCAAAGATTTAAGTCTTTTAGACATAAACCTATCAACTCTACTATTTACTATAAGTTCATGTAGAAGGGGGAGTAGAGCCACATGTAGGGAAACTGCAACTGAGTCCAACTCCATCACTGGGGAGCATAAATCCCAAAGTAGGGTCCACTGGCAGGGCAACAAACTCTTGAGCTGTCTGCCCTGCCTATAGTGTCTGGATATCTCCAGAGGCCTCAGGAGCCCTGCTATTTGAAGCAATATTTACTGTGGTAGACAATGAGATCCTGTTGAGACATGCATAAGCATAACCTCTGGAATGACCTCCTGACACACTTTGAAGTCTCTTAGTCATGTAAGGTCATTTGTCTTTACCTTTTTCCCCCTTTGATCAAGGTCTCTTTCCAGTTGCATTTCTAGTTGGTGATTTCTAGTAATCTCTTGGTGCCAGGGAAGCTCATCCTTGGGAATCATGTCCCAAGCTGGGGGGAAGGTAATACATTTATATGCTGATTTCAGCTTAGAGAGAGGCCACATTTGAGCAACAGGAGGCAACTCTTTGGCACCCTATAATACTAGGCTAAGGTTCAATTTCGAAGTTAAACTTTCATAAGTACAGTCATCAATATCAAAGGCACATCAATGGAGCATCTCTCTTCCCTAGTCACTGCCCTTCCACTCAAAGGATTCTTGCTGTTCCATTAGAGAATGTGGCAGAGCTCCCCAGGATGGGAATTCAATATTCTTTCAGTTATTGTGTGAATCTCCACACTAATGATGCTCCCCTCTCATAGTTGTAACCCTTCTGTGATCCAAAATTTCTTCAAAAATGAAACCAACAAAATCACCAAATACAATTAAGAAAATTAAATAATAATGATAGCTTTAAAAATGAGAAATAAAATATAAAAAATTAAAAAAATTTGGAATAATAATTAAGAATTTTCCATAAAGATAAGAAAATAAGGGAATTTTAAGCATTGGGAGTTGTATATGAGATCAAGGCAGATGGATCAACATGGCTTTTATGATAAAAGTCATGCATAATTCCTGTTGAATATATAAAATATAGGATGGATGATGATTTGGATTGGAATGTATATCTCACTAAGGACATGTTCTTGGTCTTTGCCTGCATACTTGTGGGTGTGAACCCATTGTAAAGAAATCTTCCAGACATTGCTTCAGTTAAGACATGGACAACTGAATCATGTTAAGCTTTAAACTTGATTACTGGGGTCTTTTAAAAGCAGAGCGAAAGTCAGATGGCGAGAATCCGTGGGAAGCAGTCAGAAGCTGGTAGTCAATGGAACCAAAAGAGAAAGAAGATGTCTGCATGTGTATAGCATTATTACAGACACCCAAGAAACCTCAAAGACTGCTGGCCAACCAGAAGATACTGATTTCAAGAGTAGGAAAGTTTTCTAGATTCTGAAACTGTAAGCCAATAAATTAATTTTGTTAAGACAACCCATTGTATGGTATTTGTTTTAGCAGTTTTTGGTACCAGAAAGTGGGGTGTTGCTATTTTTAATACAAATATCTCAAAATATGGAAACAACTTTGGAGTTAGGCAAAGGGTAGAGAATTGTAGAAGGAGTGTGAGGTTCTTGAGAAAGAAACCTAGATTGCTTTGAAAAGATGGTTGGTAGAAATCTGGATATTAAAGGTACTTTAAATGAGCCCCTAGCAGGGAATGATGAATGTGCTATAGAAAATTGGAAGATAGGTGGTCCTTATTTTAAAGTGGCAGAGAACTTGAAAAAATTGTATTCAGTGGAACTTCTAAGTGATGAACTTGGATACTTAGCTGAGACAATTTCCAAACAAATTGTGGATAGTGCAGCCTGGCTTCTCCTTGCAGCTTATAGTAAAATGTGAGAAGGTAGGGATGAGCTGAGAACTGAACTCTTAAGCACAGAGAAACCAAAAATTTATGGTTTGGAAAAATATTGAGCATATCCAGACAGTGTGATCTGAGACTAGGGCCTAGAATGGCTCTTTACGTGATCTCCATGATCTTTTGGGAATAGAGTCCCCAGAGGACAGGTCTGCATGTTAGGGTTTAACTGAACAACATTTTGCTAAAGAGGGAGTGGATGAACATGGATCCAGTCAGCCATTTCAGTGGATTGGAAATGGAGTTATCTAGGAAACATTTATGCAAAATTATGTTGTCTGATGGTTTGGACCTGCTTAATTTGCATATAAAGCCAACAAGTTTCCTGTAAAATTCTTACTCAGAGAAGCACTGCCAGTTGGACCAAAAGGGACAGCAAAGGAAAATATTGACGGAAGAACGATTTCAATAGCACAGCAATGGAAGAAAAGATCTGGACTAAAAAGATTTCCTTAGGCCAAATGAGCAGACCCACCCACATGCATGGAAAGGAGTGAGCATTGCCCCTCATTGTTCTTGGAGCATCTAATCATCCCAATGCTTGGAGGAGGAAGGAATTGTGCTCAAATGTTCAGGGAAAGCATGGTCACTGTGCAAGTACAAGGGCATGGAAGGTGTAGGGCTGCCACTCTATCAGGGCCAGAGGACAAAACATCGATCCGTAGATGACTCTCAGAACTTGAAATCCAATGGATATTTCCTTGCTGGGTTTTGGACTTATTTGGGACCTGTGATGTTGATGTTCAGGAACTAGGTCCATGAAAATGGTGCCATGGATGAGAAAGAAACAAGAGACAGCCTGGGTCAGGGGACCCTCCATCCAAGGGGAGGAGAACCCCACTGCATTTTATTTAGCTTTAGGACAAAGAAAATACATGTGCACATGTGTAAAGGTAATAGATACGTGACGGGTTACACATTACTAAAGTCAGCAAGCCTTTAGGGTTAATGGTTCCGTTCTCTTTACATTCCTGCACATACAGACCTTGTTAATCATTATCTGACATATACTAGAAACACTCCTTGAAACACAGAATGCTTCTCCAACAGGCTCGTACCAGATCCTATCTTAGTATCTTGAGACTAAACATGCCTGTCCCATACATACCAAGGTGGCCTGCTTTCTGTCACAAGTCATGGCCTTTAATTGAACTCCTTCATTTTCCCTTTTTTACTGATTAATTTTTTAAGTGAAGATCATAGGACACATTATATAAGATGATACAAGGTGACCTCTTATCACACTTGTCTTCTTCCATAGGCTTTTGTGACTGTGCCTGTCTTAGGTTGTACTCCTCTGAGAATTTTACCTGTCATTGGTCACCAGTCAAGCATTTGAGCTCTTACACAGAAGGCAATTTCATTTATATTTTATACTTCTTCAGGTTCCTTATGTGTATAATTTTATGTGGATAATTAGTAGTAAAATCATGGGGATATATACTAATAAAGTATATTGCTTTCTACCACAAATAATGTAAAATTAGTTTTTCATGGCTGACTTTCTTAACATAAATGCATTTATCTGATTTAATTTTTCATTTTTTCTACAGATATATGTTATTACTCTACCCTTGAAAATACAAACAATTAAAATGCATAAAACAATAATTCCTAATCCAAAACAAAATGATATTTGAACTGTTTTTTATTTCTACCAGTGAAATGGATTGATAGTATTTAAATTTTCAGAAAATTCATTTCAAAATTCTACACCAGGGGTTTATTTCAATTCATTTTGAGACATGCTCAATGCTTTCTTTTGCAATTCTAAAATATTTAAAGAAATATTATGCTTATATCCAATCAAATGATTTTTTATTTTTTCCCAATCATGCTCACTATTATTATAAGGCAAAGGAGTAATACAGAAAGAACTTTCATTCCAATCACTTTTAAAAGCTCTTAACAAGTTTAAATTATAGATTTGATTACCCAAATGTATAATAGTTGCTTCAAGATCATTCATACGATTATTCAGTTCCATATCAATGTGAGACTGGCTATGCCACATCTCACTTGCATTTTTTTGCCAGTCCTTAACATATTGTTGAATTTGGACTCCTTGATGCAGGGCTATGCCAGCAATGGCTGCAGCAGTTATGATGCCAATCAGTCCCAAAATTCCTGCTATTAAAAGTCCAATCAGTCTTTTAGTTCTTTTTAAATAATGGTCAAGGAAATGCCACAGTAACTGGGATTCTGGAGACTGTTGCCAATGTCTGGTTATCTGAACCAGTAACCATAGTCCTTTTCTTCTTGCTATAAAAAGAGTTTGATTTTCCTGCAAATATGAATTCTTAAGACATGTAAATAAAGAGCAATTGGAGCAGCTAACGTTCCTTTCACCAAAAGTTACTTTTCCAAAGATAAAAACTATAGGATCTCGTGCACATACTCTAAGAAATTGAGTTGATTTTCTTTTTAAACTGTTAATATTAGTTTTATTGCCTTCCCATTCAAAAATTGGGCCAGTTCCCAAAAATAATTTCCACAAATAATTTTCAGTTTTACTAAGTTTAGTGTCCCATGGTTGTGAGATAAATCTTCCTTGACTTTTCCAATTTATTGAGCTGTTAGTAAATTCTGTATTACCAAAATTCCAGAAATAAGGATTACTGTCATTAGTGGTTACGGTTGAATTGTTAATGAACCAAGATATGGTTGTGTTTAACAGGCTTCAGCATTCCTATAAAGGCCCAATCCTTTAAAATTCCTTAGGAATCATTAAACAACACAACATATGTAAAACCATGGCATACATGCCATTTGTCATTTAGTACTCTGTTTTGAGAGGGACATGTAAGATTTACCATATTTTCTGATTTATACGGTAAAGAAGGGAAAATGAGAATATAAATTTGAGTTTGATTTTTCTCTGTTAAAACTACACTGCCATTTTGAGGTTGCATGCAGGCAGAACCATGTCCAATACAAAGAGGGTGGTCTATAAAAGGTAAAGTTAAATTTTCTATAAATTTCCCTTCTTCTTTTGGCTTTAAGGGTAGCCATAAGTCTATAGGTCCTGGAAAATGGTGCAATTGATTAAGGTAAATTGGGTAAGACTCATTGGCCCATGTTAACAGCTCTAAAAGAGTGTGTTGGTAATGTGTGCCCAATAAGTGTAATTATGATATGGTATCTTAACTTGACCTAATACTTTACCTAAAATCAATCCAATATGAAACCACCATGTCCATAGTTTAAGTTTCGGCAGCATCTTCAACTCTAGGCTTGATTCTTCTGGAGGGGATCCACTGCTGTTCTCCTGTTTCTGTAATGATAAGAGCAAAACCTCAGCCCCAAATCTTTACCTCTCCTTTTTCTCATTTATTGGTTGTTTCATTTTTCCAATATAATGGTTGTCCACATTTTTCATTTTCATTCTTTTTATTAACCTCCCATTGCCTTTCTGCTGCTGTGGTATTAGAAATTTGTTGGCTATTAAGAAAATTTAAGGTAAGCAATAATTTAGATAGTTTGTCTTTAGCAGATTCTCCTCCATCTCCCCTTTTTATTTTTGCAACATTATTTTTAGCAAGTGATTCCTTTTTCCTGCTATTGCTTTTCCTTGAAGGTTATATGGAGTTTCTGTAACATGTTTAATGTTCCAGTCACTGCAAAATTTTTTGAAAGACTGACTAAGATAGGCAGGCTCATTATCAGTTTATAGCTTTGGTGTCAGGCCCATTAGATAGCAAAACAATGTAATAAGTGAAAAGGTACATGTGAGGCCTTTCCACCAGCGTGAACAGTTGCCCAAACAAAATTAGAAAATGTGTCCACTGTAACATGTACATTTTGAAGGCAGCCAAAAGAGGGCACATGGGTAACATCCATTTGCCAAATTTCATTAGGATGTTCTCCACAGGGATTTACTCCTGGAGACAAAGTTGGGGCATTTATGGGCCTACAAGTAGACATTGTCTAACAGTCTTTTTACTTTCTTTTACTGTTAAGTGGGGATATTTATGATGTAAGCCAGAAGCATTAGTATGTGTAAGTTTATGATAATCAGCAGCATTTTTGTTATGAGCAATAAGCTTATCTATCAAATCATTTTGTGAATCCATAGGGCTGGGAAGTTGAGAGTGGGAATGAATATGAGTAATGTAAATTGGAATAGATCATGAACATTTTTTTTGTAATTGTAGGAAAAGAACTTCTAATTCAGAAATTGGAGTTATTTGAGTGGTTTCTATATGACAAACAAAGTGACAGACATAAGCAGAATCAGACACATCAGAAACATCAGTTAGCAATTGAACAACAGTCATTAGTTCCAGCTTTTGGACAGATGTATAAGGTGTTTTCCAAGATTTTCAGGTTGGGCCTAAATAGCCTGCATTTCCATTACTGCTGCCATCATTGTAGTAAGTAAGTGCAGCAGAGAGGGTTTGTTGTTTGACAATCTTAGGAAGAATCCATGAAGTACGTTTTAAAAAGTGCAAAAATTTTGAATTTGGGAAATGATTATCAATTGTTGCAATAAAATTTGCTAAGGCCACTTGCCAAGAGTTACTGAATTGTCAGAGCTGACAAACCTCCTGCTTTGTAAGGTCTAGTATGATTTTATCAGGATCTTTAGACATAAGCTGTTCCAGGCGAATACGGCCTTTTGATATTATTGATGCAATTTTTTCAGGATAAGTATGAAGTTCTTTTGAATCTTTGTTGGGTAAGAATATCCATTCTCTTATGCTTTCCTCTTGCCAAAGTATCCCAGTAGGGGAATGGCAAGTTGGAAATATTAAAAGTGTAACTGGAAGATTCATATTTATCCTTTTTAGTTGGCTATTCTGTACTTTTTCCCCCAACCATTTTAACTCCTTTTTCACTTTTGTGTTCAAAATGCAAGGGCCATTTAACTCAGGGTTTCCTATTAGATTATTGAAAAGATTAGTTAAAGAAAAAGTAGGAAGTCCTAACATAGGCCATACCTAATTAATATCACCCAGTAATTTTTGAAAATCATTTGAAGTATGTAACTGATCAGTTCAAAACTGTACCTTTTGCAGAGTTACAATATTTCCATTAATAGTATAGCCCAAATATTGAAAAGGTGCCTGTTTTTGAATTTTTTCTTCTGCTATTTGTAACCCATTTTGAGGAAGAATTTTTTCAGCTAGCTGAAATAGTTGTGTCAGCTCAGAAGTTTGCTCTGTGGCAAAAAGAATATCATCCATATAATGAATAAACATAGCATTGGGAAATTGTTTTTGTAAAATTTGTAATGGAATGTGAACAAAGGATTGACATAATGTAGGACTGTTCATCATTCCCTGAGGTAGAACTTTCCAATGATATCATTCAGTAGGAGCTGAGTGATTAATAGAAGGAATAGCAAATGCAAATTTTTCTCTATCATTTGGATTGAGAGGAATAGCAAAGAAAGAATCTTTTAGATCAATAATAACAATATGCCAACTTTGTAGAATCATAGTTGGGGAGGGCAAATCAGCGTGTAAAGATCCCATAGGTTGAATAGCTTTGTTAATTTCATGTAATTCAGTCAACATGTACCATTTGCCAGATTTGTTTTAATTACAAAAACTGGAGAATTTCAGGGACTAGTAGAGGGTTCAAAATGCCCTGCCATTAACTGCTTATGTACTAATTCTTTCAGGGCTTCTAACTTTTCTTTTGAAAGAGACCACGGTTCAACCCAGATATGTTTGGTTGTTAGCCATTTTAAAGGTAATGCAAAGCCCTTTGCAACAGTAGCCCCTACTGTAAATTTGAATATCCTAGACCATGGTAGTCTCCAAGAAGTCATGTCTCAGGTCGGGAAGTGGGAGCATATTACATAAGAGTAATAGGATGTTTAGCTGTATCAGAAACATGAGGAATATTCAAATAAGCTCCCCATTGGTATAATAAGTCTCTTCCCCATAAATTAAGTCCTACATCCATAACATAAGGATGCAGAGCAACCTCTTGTCCCTCCAGAACTTCTACCTTAAATATATGAGTACTTTGATAAACATCTGTCATTGTGCCAATGCCAGTGAAAACTATCGGCACCTCTTTTAAATCCAAGCTTGTGGCCAATATTGTTTAGCAATTATAGATATCAGCCCCAGTATCCACTAATCCTAAAAATATCTTTCCATTTATTTTTATGGTAATTTCAGTTCTTTCATCTCCAATTGCTGTTTGCTAATAAACTTTATACCCAGTGAAACCAAATCCTCCTGTATGTTTTATAGGCCAAGATTGAGTTTTATTATATGGTAATAAAAGAAATTGAACTATATGATCTCCTGATTCAATTTGATAGGGAGTTAAAATTTGTGTTAATAAACAAATTTCTCCATCCAAGTCAGAGTCAATGATCCTGGTTTGCACTAAAACACCTTTGGTTGTAAGAATGCTATGGCCAATAATGAATCCTATGTTACTTTTTGGGATAGGCACTTTAAATCCTGTCCTTTTTTTTTTTTTACCCAGTGAAGGAGTAATATGATTAGTCTCAGCTGAGGGAAGATCGGCAGCTGCACTGTCTTTGGACAGCATAACAACCATTGGAAAAGTTCCATAAACTCCCTTTTTCTTTTCTTTCCTTTTATTAGACATGAGTTTGTCTGTTTTTAGCTGTTCATGAATTTTTTCATATATATTTTCATTAAAATCAACATCAGTTCATTCTGCTATTGGTCCAGCAATAGCAGTATCCTGTTTATTATCTTCATTTTCATCTGATTTTATTGGCTCAAGAGCAACATATTTAAGGCTACACAAAGACCATACATATTTGTGATTTATCTCTCCCTTTTGATAAGCCCCTTTTAAAGCTTTCATGACTAACTTCCTTTGTTTCAGATTTAAAATATTCCACCCTTGCAACAGAAACCAATAACAATGTTTCTGTACTGGAGAAAAATGTTCCTCAAAAGCCGAGGATTTAAAATTTACACTGGTGCTTTTTAATAAAATTTTTAACACTCTAGAGTACTTTTCTAAATTCATCTGCTGATTCCCCATTTCCCTGATGATCCCAAGGATGTACCCTACCTTTTTTTTTTTTTTTTGAAAACCGCTCATCAGGAGCTCCTTGGTCCACTGCTCACTGACTGAAAGAAAAGTTGCGTTTTTGCATCCTTGTTTGGGTGCCAAATGTTGTTGTTTGGGAACTAGGTCCGTGAAAATGGTGCCACAGGTGTGAAAGAAACAAGAGATATCCAGGGCCAGGGGACCCTCTTTCCAAGGGGAGGAGAGCCCCACTGCATAAAATATCATGGCTTTTATTTAGCTTTAGAACAAAGAAAATAGGTGTGTGCATGTGCAAAGGTAATAGATATGTGACAGGTTAAATGTTACTAAACTTAGCAAACCTTTAGGGTTAATGGTTCAGTTCTCTTTACATTCCTGCATGTAACAGACCTTGTTAATCATTATCTGACATATACCATATACACTCCTTGAAGCACAGAATGCTTCTCCACCAGGCTCATACCATATCTTATCTTAGTGTCTTGAGACTAGAGATGCCTGTCCCATACATACTAAGGTGGCCTGCTTTCTGTCATGATTCATGGCCTTTAATTGAACTCCTTCACTGTGATCACTGCTTGCCTTCCAATTTCTTCTTTCTGGAGTGGGAATGGTTATTCTATGCTTGTGATTGTCCCTCCATTATATATTGGAAGGAGATAACTTATTTTCTAGATTTCATAGGACCACAGACAGTAATTTTCTCATAGGATGGGCCACACATATATTGATTTTAATAATTTTGTACAGATCATTGTTTGTGAAAAGACTCAAAGCTCTTTGTGATGTTGTGGTGGAATGAACATTTTGCATTTGGGAAGAACATGTCTTTTTGGGTCCACAGGGTGGACTGATGTGGATTGAATTCTGTTCTTGGTCTTGGTCAGCATGATGATGGGTATGGACTCATTGCAAATAAGATCTCCTCAAGATGTTGCTTCAAAGTACGGCATGTATAGATCAGCTTAGGCTTTAGTAAGGATTACTGGAGTCCTATATAAGCACAGTGAAAATCAAATGGAGAAAGAAAAGTCAGAAGCTGGAATGCAACAGAAACAAAAGGGGAAAGGAGCAGACATTGCTATATGTTTAGCCATGTGGTGGAAAAGCCAGGAACCCCAGAGATTGTCAGTCACTCAGAAGATATACACCCCTGGAGGAAGAACTTCTTCTAGCCTCTGAAAATGTCAACAAATATCTGTTGTTAAGCCAACCCATTTTACAATATTTGCTTTAGCAGCTAGGAAACTAAAACAGATGGTAAGTGATTGTGGAGCATACACAAAAGGGAGGCACAGAAAGTATTCCTAAATTAGGGTAAGGGGTAAAATTTGAACACTAAATTAGTGCTCTCCAACTTCTGTGGAGGAGGAAATCTTCATGCCTAATAGACATTATGAAATAAAAGAATGTTATTAGGGTCTGTAAGATATTTTACTGTCCACATTATTAGAGCTATCTCAGCCAGGGTCTTGAAGGATTAAAGGAAGTGTGAGGACAGTCTTATGTTGGAGAATATTTGATTCTTTTCCACTTCCTTTACCCTCTTTTTCTCTCTTCCCACATCCCCTGCAATTACTTTAGCTGGTGACAATAGTCTAAATTGGGATTCAATCAAATGATTTTGGCTGCCAGATCCTTCTAGGTTGCTTTTTGGATGTTTTTGTCCTATGTATGGATCCAAGTAGACCCATCATTCAAAAAAGAATTTTGATCTGGTTCATCAAACTAGATATATTTAAAAGGCTTGTGGTATTTTTGAAACAATTTAGAATAGTTTTAGATTTACAAAAAAGTTGCAAATATTGTACAGATAGTTCTCTTATATCCCTCTGATGGTTCCTCATATGTTAACATTCCAGGTTACAGTGCTCAGTTGTTTGGTCAAGCAAACACTGGCCTGATTGTTACTCTGATGGTATTTCATGGATCTAAATAATCAGTACATTGATCACATCTATGGCTGATTGCATCTACACTAAACTGAGATGTCTCATCCAATCACTTTAAGGCCTTAGAAGAAGATATGATTTCAGCTGTCAGAAGGGAGATTTTCCATCTTTACTTGAGCCAGCCAGCTTTTTCTGGTGAATTCATCAAAACTTTCATCAGAATTCCCAGCTCGTGACCTACCCTATGAAATTTGGACTTGTCTAACCACAGAGTTGTGTGACATAAAAAATCTTAAAATATGCACATTTTATATCTGTATCTATCTACAACTATCTATATCTATCTATCATCTATGTATGTATGTATGTATGTATGTATGTATGTATGTATGTATGTATCTATCTATCTATCTATCTATCTATCTATCTATCTATCTATCTATCCACCCTGTCATTTTTGCTTCTGTAGAGAACACTGAATAATGCAGATGTTGCACTGGGTGTGGTTTTTGAGAAACAGAAGATTAAGGATGAAATTTCTGAGTTAATTCTTGGGGTTTTGTAATTTCTTCTCTAACCTGATTAGATTCAAAGTCACTTATGCCTATTTCCAACATTGATTATGTGAATTGGCAATAGAGATATGCAAAATATCATAACTGGATATAAAAATTGCTTATGAGACAAGAATCTAGGTGAGAATATTTTTGACAACTTAACAGAATTTTGTGGAATTAAAAGTTCTAAGGATGTTTCTGGTTGTTTCTATATAGTCTGGATATAGTTGTAAAGAAAGGGATGCACTTAAGGCTTCAGATTCCTAAATTAAGTGACACATGAGGGACATGAAAATTTCATTCTGTACTTTGAAAGAAAATCTTATTTTATGTAGCCACAGACTTGAGATTTCTGAAAATTGGAATCCAGAGTTTCATTGTGTAAGTGACTGAATTACAACATAAATTGAATTTTTCTACCTTTGAGGGTATTAAAGTGAGGGCAATTGAAAAGGAATGTGATCCTGAAAATTAGAATGTGGACATATGGTTTGATAATGATGATAATGAAGACATAAAGCCCTATATTCTACTGTGTTCTTGTCAGATAATCCTATTGATGATCTACCTGAGACATCAGCTATTTAACCTTCACCTAAAGAGATTAATTCTTCTATGCCTGCCACCCTTGTCTAACATCTGTCTGAAAAGATTCATCCTGTTTAACCAGATGAAACTGCAATAAAGTACTCTGAGGACGTTGGCTTACAAAACACTTCCAGTTCTTTTCAGGAGCCATCCTCACCACCTCTCTTTTCTTGCAGACACATAATTAGGCTGTAGATCCAACAGGCTCCCAAAGGTGAGGTTCAAAGAGTGACCCATGAAGAGGTATGCTACACTCCAAATCAACTACATGATTTTGAAATTTATATAGACAGAAATTAGGAGAATATGTGTAGGAAAGCATAGTTTGGATGTGGGATAATGGTGGAAGGAATATAAAGTGGGATTAGGTTGAATTTGTTCATATGGTCTCACTAAGCAGAGGTTATGGACTCAATTTTGTAGCTCAAGGTGTTAGAAAGGGTTCTAACAATTTTTTGAATGGTTGACTGAAGCATGGACCAAAGGGTGGCCTAAATTGCCCAAAGTCAAAATGCCAGAATTTCCCTGGTATAATGTGGATGAGGGGATCTAAAAGCTTAAAAAGATTGGGCTACCTTGAAGTAAAATAGATAGGAAGTCTACTAAATTCTTCATCTGTATAAGCAGAACAGTTCTAGGTCAACTGAACAAAAATCTAACTTGAATTACAAAAACAGACAGCCATGGCCCCTTAATCAATTCTCAGAATTAAGACAGACCCAGAGCAGCACCTTGAATTAAGGGAAGGTCAGGTCCCCTTGGGGAAGGACCCTGCTACACTGCCATAAATTTATACTGTTAATCTTCTTCCCAATCTTCCCCAAAAAGACCTACAGACTTTTACCAGTGTAACTGGGCATTGAAGGAAAGGAAGTGATCAGATATTTCAAGGAACAATTGACACTGGCTCAGATTGACAGTTCTGCCCATGTTGTCATTAGCATTCTGCTTTCATTTCTTTATACGGCTGAATAATATTCCATTGTAGGTATATACCACATATTGTTTATAAACTCATGGATTAATGGGTACTTGAGTTGTTTCCATTTTTTTCACAATTGTGAATAATACTGCTATGAAAGTTGTTGTGCAAATGTCAGTTCACATCTTTGTTTCCAGAACTTCTGAATATTTTACTAGTAATGGCATTGCGGGAACATACGGCAGCTCGATATTCACCTTCTTAAGTTACTGCCAAACAGTCTTCCAAAGATTCTGCATCATACTACATTGCCACCAACAGTGAAAGACTGTTCCTATTTCTCCATATCCTCTCCAATACTTACAGTTTTCATATTCTCTCTCTTTCATTCTTAGTGTAGGTAAGTGTTTGTCAATTTTATTTATCTTCTCAAAAAACCAGCTTTTGGTTTTGTTCAATTTTTCTACTCTTTGTTATACTCCGTTTCATTTAGTTCATCTGTATTCTTCATTATTTCCTTCTTTCTCTTTGCTTTGGGATTAGTTTATTGTTCTTTTTCTAGCTACTACAGGTGTGCAGTTAGGTCTTTGATTTTAGTTCATTCTTCTTTTTAATTTTTGAATTTATGGTTATAAACTTTCCACTCAGCACTGCTTTTGCTGTGCCTCATAGATTTTGATATGTTGTGTTTCCATTTAATTAATTTTAGGTTAGTTTCTAATTTCTTTTGCAATTTCCTCCTTGATTGTCTAAGGGTATGTTGTTCAACTTCCATACCTTTGTTTCATTCTGGTTCTTGGCCCATTATTAATTTCCAGTTTCATTCCATTGTGGTCAGAGAAATTACTTTGTATAATTTCAATTTTTCAAAATTTATTGAGACTTGTTCTCAGATCTACTATATGATTTATCCTGGAGAATGATACATGTGTTCTCAGGAAGAGTGCATATCTGCTGTATTTGGGAGTAATGTTCTGTATATGTCTATTCGGTCTAGATCCTCTAATGCCTTATTCAAGGTCTCTTTTTCTTTATTAACCCTTTGTATAGATGCACAGTCTTATGGTGATAATGGTGTATTCATGTCCCCCACTATAATTTTCACAGTATCTATTTTCCCCTTACATTTTCCAATGTTTGCCTCATGAATTCCTACTAATAATCTTTCTTTCTACATATTCCTCCAATCCTCTCTCTCCTGTTTTTTCCTTTCAATTTCCAGAACTCCCTTTTTGTACTTCTTGAAGGGCAGGTTTCTTGTTAACAAACTCTCTTAATTTTTGTTTATCTGTGAATATATTGAACTTTCCCTCTTTTTTGAATGACAGCTTTGCTGGCTACAGATATTTTTTTATTAATCTTACCTCCACCCAATTTTCTGAAATCTTCTATTATATTTATATGGATTTATAAATTCATTATAAATCCATATATATATATATATATTTATTATGGATTTTTCAGGATTTTCTAGATATAGGATCATATCATCAGCAAATAGTGAAGGTTTCACTTGATCCTTTCCTGTTTGGATTGCCTTTTATTTATTTTTTGTTCCTAATTTGCTCTGGCTAGAACTTCTGGAAAAATATTGGATAATAGTAGTGATAGTGGGCATCCTTGTCTAGTTCCTGATCTCGGTGGGAAAGCTTTTAGCTTCTCCACTGTTACAATCTTAAATGTTGGTTTTTCATATATGCCCTTTATCATATTAAGGAAGTTTAAATCTATTCCTATCTTTTGGAGAGTTTTTATCAATAAAGTATGTTGAATTTTGTCAAATGCCTTTTCCACATCAATGGAGATGATCATGTGATTTTTCTTCCTCAATTTAGTAATGTGATATATTATATTGGTTGATTTTCTTGTGTTCAACCACTCTTGCATGCCTGAGAAAATCCTCTTGATTATTATATACAATTCTTTGAATGTGCTATTTGGTTCAATAAGCATGTATTTTGTTGAGAACTGTTCATTTTTATTCATTAGAGAAATTGATCTATGCCTTTCTTTTTTTAAATGTTATGTTTATCTGTCTTTGGTATTAGGGTGATGTTGGCTTCATAGAATGAGTTTGGTAGCATTCCCTCCTGCTCTATCTTTTGCAAGAGTTTGAGCTAGTTTGGTATTAATTCTTCTTTGAATGATTGATAGAATTCACCTGTTAGACCATCTAGTGCTGGACATTTAATCTTTGGGAGTTTTTTGATTATTATTTCAACCTCCTTACTTGTGGTAGGTTTGAAGAGGGTCTTCTTGGGTCAATGTAGATTTTACATACCTGGGAATTTTTCAATTTGGATTACATTGTCCAAGTTGAAGGTGGACAGCTGTTCATAGTATCCTCTTATGATCTCTTTTATTTCTGTGGGTTTAATAGTAATGTCTCCCCTCTCATTTCTGATTGTATTTATTTTTATCTTTTCCCTTTTTTTCCCTTTTTCAGTCAAGCTAGTGAACTGTTGATTTTGTTGGTCTTTTTAAAGAACCAACTTTTGGTTTTGTTGATTCTCTCTATTGTTTATTAGTTATCATTTTCATTTAATACCGCTCTAATCTTTGTTATATCTTTCTTTCTGATTACTTTTTTATACTTTTGCTGTTCTTTTTCTAGTTCCTGCAGGTGTTTAGTTATGTCAGTAGGCCATTGATTTTATCTCTTTCTTGTAAAAATCCAAGAAACTACTACCTACCACAAGATCTGGAAGATGTTTGTTTACATTTCCTTCTAAGAGTTTATATATATATAGGTTCTTGATGCATTTTGAGTTAATTATTTTTTAAGGTGTGACTTAGGGTCTTCTTTCTTTTTTTGATATGGACATGCAGTTCTCCCAGCACCTTTTGTTGAATAGATTGTTCTGGCCCACCTGGATGGGCTTGACAACCTTGTAAAAAACGCTTGACAATATTTGTGAGGTTCTATTTCTGAGTTCTTTCTTTCTTTCTTTCTTTCTTTCTTTCTTTCTTTCTTTCTTTCTTTCTTTCTTTCTTTCTTTCTTTCTTTCTTTCTCTCTTTCTCTCTTTCTCTCTTTCTCTCTTTCTTTCTTTCTCTCTTTCCTTTTTTCTTCCTTCCTTCCTTCCTTCTTTATTTTAATATATTTTTTTAATTTTTAAAAGATACTTAGGTTACATAAATGTTACACACAATAGGAATTCTTATATGCCCCACTTCCCACACCTCCTACACCCTCCCACATAAACATCCTTCATTAGTGTGGCACATTAATTGCAATTGATAACTGTATCCTGGGGCTTTGCCATTAAGCATGGACCATAGTTCACATTGTACTCTACACTGTCTCACACAGTTCTGCATGTTTTGTGATGACATAGAATGGTCTATATCTGTCATTTCAATGTCATTCAGGACGATTCTCAAGTCCCAGAAAAGTTCCCATATCTCTACTATTTTTCCCTCTCTCTACCCCCAGAACCTCCAGTTGCCACTGGCTCCACATCAATGTTGTAATTTCTTCCATTGCTGGAATCACAATATGTCTATAATAGAATACCTGTAAGTCCAATCTTGTCTATCGTTCTTTACCCAATAATGAGGATTCTGGGCTGGTGATGTCCACTCCACCTCTAATTGAGAGGGGGCTTATATCTAATGGGGAAGATGGGTGGGACTATCTTTCTTGCAGTTATAGAATTTGTTCCTTGGGATAGTCATCGTCCATCATCACCTCCTTGTTAGTTGTCCTGGGCGAGCCCAATGAGCTGTAGAGTTCGTGTTGCAAGTTGGCTTAGGTACTGGGCCCTGCTTTCACATGGACAGTCCAAAGACTTGAGTCTCTTGGGCATACACTTAGAATAAGGTTAAATAGAAGGAACAGATAAGCCATGTGTAGGGAAGATATAATTGATTTGCACACTGTCACTCTCAGGGCACAAACTCCAAAATAGGGCCCAATGGCAAGGCATCAAACTCCAGAGCAATCTATCCTGATCATAAGACCTGGGTGTCTCCAGAGACATCAGGAGACCCCCCCCCCCGCCCGCCCATTTGGGGTAGTATCCACTTTGGCAGTGTATGAGATCCTGCTGATATGTGCAAAAGCATTTCTTCTGGGAAGATCTCCTGACACACTTTGAAATCTCTTAGCCATATAAACTAATTTGTTTTTAAATTTCCTCCTTTTATTTCAGGTATTTTTCCAGTTGCTTTCTAGTTGGTGCTTGGAAGCAACCCTTCAATGCCAGGAAGGCTCATCCCCGGGATTCATGTCCCTTGCTGGGGGGAAGGTAATGCATTCATATTCTGAGCTTGGCTTAGAGAGTGGCCACATTTGAGATACAAGGATGCTCTCAGGAGGCAACCCTTAAACACCTCATAGCAGTAGGCTAAGTTTCAATTTCAAGAGAAAGGCTCATAAGCCTATTCATCAATATCAAGCTCCATCATTAGATCATCCTCCTTCACCAGTCACTTCCCATGCACTTGGGGAAATGCTGCTGCTCCCTTAAAGAATGTGACAGAGCCCTCCACAATGGGAATTCAGTATTCTCTCGGTTATTGTGTGAATCTCCACCTACTGTTACAGTGTCCTATGAATATTTGATCATATTTACAAACCTTATATGTGTGCTCAGGTGAACTTCTTCCCATGAATTCCCCATCCCTGATGCCCCACAACAATGATTATCCCCCACCCCATTTGTAACCCTTCTGTGAACCAAAGCTTCTTCAAAAATGAAGCCATTACAATAGCCAGATACAATTAATAGGCAAATGAAACAATAATGATAAAAATATAAAAATTTTTAAAAACTAAAAATAAAATTAAATTAAAATTTGGGATATTTAAAAAAATGAAAAATATTTTTTAAAATTGTTGATGTTTTGCCTTTCATCACTGCAATATCTCATGTACTGTCTGTACCGTGGCACATTCACCCACTCATTCCTCAGTGCTTCAGTATTTTACATTTTGTTTTCAAAGAAGTTTTAGGTTATAGCAATATCACACACAGAATACAGCAGACTCTCATATACCCCAAATCCTCCCCCATTCTTACCCCCCATATTAATACCTTTTTATATGTGGATGGTCCCTGTTTTAAAACTGATACAAATATTGAAACATAGCTACTAAACATGGTCAATGGTTAACACTATGGTTTACTTTTTAGACAGTACACTTTTATATATTTTGATAATATTTACCATGTCCTGTGTCCATCACTGTGATATAATACAGAACACTTCCACTGCCTATTAAATGCCCCTTCTTCAATCTATTCTATTTCTCCCTCCCCCTCCCCCCAGGACCCACAGCAACCCGTGGCTACACTCATTGAATGACAAGATTCATAGATAATGCAACAAGACTGAGGTCTTGACAAACTGGTTTGTCCTCCCATGTAAGGAACTGGCCATGAACATGAGAGACCCCCCCCCCCATCTATTTCTGAACAAATTGGTCCAGCTGATTATGTGAGTCCAACTCCTTCCTGCTCATTATGTGGGTCTCCACTCACAGATACAACACATTATTACAGAATGATTCCTCATAAACTCCCTAGAAGCCTGCTCCAAGTGCGCACTGTCCCCATCCCCCTGGGGCACATGACACTTCCTTGTCTTGACTCATTGGATGACAAGATTCATAGTTACATGCCTGGGTATTCTAACCTGCCCTTCCCAATCTACCCACCTGTCAACCCTGCACCACCAAACCCAGTAATATCACTACCCACCTGCCCTATCCTTCAATATGCAAATATACTCTATTACTTTACCATAGATTATGTCCATAGGGGTGATAACTCACAACTTACTCTTTTCTTTCTTGTTAACCTACTGTTCAGTCAGTGGGTCTCAGAAACTGCTCACTTTCCTTAATTTGAATCAGTGAGGTCATATACTGTTCATCCTTCAATGCCTGGCTTGCTTCGCTCAACATAAGGTCTTCAAGATTCATCCATGTTATTCCATGTGTTAGCACTTTATTCCTTCTTACAGCAGACTAATATTCCATTGTATGTATGTACCACATTTTGTTTATCCATTCATCTGTTGATGGGCACTGGGCTGATTCCAACTTTTGGCAATTGTGAACAATGCTGCTATGAACATTGGTATGCATATATCTGTTCGTGTCTTTGCTTTCAATTCTTCTGGGTATATACCCAGCAGTGAAATCAATGGATCATATGGAAGATCTATTGTTAGTTTTCTGAGTAACTGCCAAACTGTCCTCCACAGTGGCTGGGCCATTCCACAATCCCACCAGCAGTGGATGAGGGTTCCTGTTCCTCCACATGCTCCCCAATACTTACAGTCTGCTGTGTTTTCAGTAGCTGCCATTCTGGTGGGTGTAAGGTGGTATCTCATTGTAGTTTTGATTTGCATTTCTCTAAAAGCCAGCGATGTTGAGCCTTTTTTCATTGCTTTTTAGCCTTTTGTATTTCTTCTTGGAGAAGTGTCTTTTCAGGTCACTTGCCCATTTCTTAAATGGGTTGTTTGTCTTTTTATTTTTGAGGTGAAGGATTACTTTATATATGCATGATATTAGTCTCCTATCAGATATATGGTTGCCAAGTATTTTCTCCTATTGGGTAGGCTGCCTTTTTATTTTCTTAATAATGTCCTTTGAGTTGCAGAAGCTTTAATTTTGAAGAAATCCCATTTATCTTTTTTTTCTCTTCCTGCTCGTGCTCTGGGTGTGAAGTTCATGAAACCATTTCCTATCACAAGATCCTGTAGATGCTTCCCTATATTATCTTCCAAGGTCTTTATGGTTTTGGCTCTTCTATTTAGATATTTGATCCATCTTGAGTTGATTTTTTTATAAGGTGTGAGGTGGTATTCCTCTCTCATTCTTTTGGTTATGAAATTTTAGTTCTCAAGTACCTCTTGTTAAAGAGGCCATTGTCTCCCAACTGAGTGGACTTGGTGGCCCTGTTGAATATAAGATGACTGTATATGCGAAGATCTATATCAGAACTCTCAATTCGGTTCCATTGGTCAGCAGGTCTATCCTTGTGCCAATACCATGCAGTTTTGAGCACTGTAGTTTTGTAGTATGTTTTAAAGTCAGGTAATGCGATACTTCCAAATTCATTTTTCTTTTACAATATGTCTTTGGCAATTTGGAGCCTCTTACCTCTCCAAATATATTTTGTAGTTAGTTTTTCCAGTTCCTTAAAAAATATAGCGTTGATATTTATTGGGATTGCATTAAATCTGTAGTTTAGTTCAGATAGGATAGACATCTTGATGATATTTATTCTTCCTATCCATGAACAAGGAATATTCTTCCATGTATTGAAGTCTTCTTTGATTTCCTTTAACAGTGTTGTGTAGTTTTCTGTATATAAGGCCTTTACATCTTCAGTTAAAATTTATTCCTAGGTATTATATTTTTTTAGTTACTATTGTAAATGGTATTTTTTTCTTCATTTCCTCCTCTGATTGCTTGTTTTTGGTGTATAGAAATGCAATTGAATTTTGAACATTGATCTTATAGCCTGCGACATTACTGAACCCCTTTATAAGTTCTAGAAGCTTTCTACTTATAGGATCATGTCGTCTGCAAATAATGAAATTTTACTTCTCTTCCAATTTGGATGCTTTTTATATCTTTTTCTTGCCTTAGTTCTTGAGCAAGATCTTCTAAGACTATGTTAAATAGGAGTGGTGATAGTGGGCATCCTTGTCTTGTTCCCGATCTCAGGTGGAAGGCTTTTACGATTTCACCATTGAACATGATGCTAGCCTTGGGTTTTTCATATATATCCTTTTTCATATTCAGAAAGTATCCTTCTATTCCTATCTTTTGCAGTGTTTTTATCAGGAAAGAGTGCTGTATTTTGTCGAATGCTTTTTCTGCATCTATAGAGATGATCATGTGATTTTTTTCTTTCAATCTGTTTATGTGGTATTACATTGTTTGATTTTCTTATATTGAACCATCCTTGCATACCCGGGATGAAATCCACTGGTTATGCTGTATAATCCTTTTGATATGTTGTTGAATGTGATTAGCAAGCATTTTGTTGAGGATTTTAGCACCTAGGTTCATTAGAGAAATTGGTTTATAATTTTACTTTCTTGTGTTATCTGTGTTTGGTTTTGGTATTAGGGTAATGTTGTTATCGTAGAATGAGTTAGGCAATATTTCTTCTATTTCTATTTTTTGGAAGAGCTTAAGGAGGATTGGTGTTACCTCTTTTTGGAATGTTTGGAAGAATTTAGCTGTGAAGTCATCTTGTCTTGGGCTCTTCTTAATTCTTTACTTCTAATTGGACTGTTGAGTTCATCAATTTCTTCTTTTGTCAATGTAGGCTGTTTGTGAGTTTTTAGAAATCTGTCCATTTCCTCTAAATTATCATTCTTGTTGACATAAAATTTTTCAAAGTATTCTCTTATGAGACTCTTTATTTCTGTGGGGTCAGTAGTGATATCCCCTTGCTCATTCCTTATTTTGTGTATTTGCATTGTTCTCTCTTTTTCTTTGTTAGTGTGGCTAAGGGTTTGTCAATTTTATTGATCTTCTCGAAGAACCAGCTTTTGGTTTTGTTTATTTTTTCTAATGCTTTCTTATTCTCTATTTCATTTAGTTTTCTAATCTTTGTTATTTCCTTCTTTCTACTTCTTTTATGTTTAGTTTGTTGTTGTTTTTCCAATTCCTCTAAGTGTGCAGCTAGGTTTTCAATTTTAGCTCTTGTTTCTTTTTTAATATGTGTATTTATGGCTATGAACTTCCCTCTCGTGACAGCTATTGCTGCATCCCATAGGTTTTGATATTTGTGATGTCATTTTCATTGTTTTCAAGGTAGTTACTGATTTCTTTTGAAATTTCCTCCTTGACCCACTGTTTGTGTAAGTTGTTTAACTTCCATATCCTTGTGCCTAATCTTGTTCTCTGTCCCTTAGTGATTTCCAATTTCCTTCCATTGTGATCAGTGAAATTACTTTGTATGATCTCATTCATTCTGAATTCATTGAGAGTTGTTCTGTGGCCTAATATGTGGTCTATCTTGGAGTATGATCCATGTGCACTCGAGAAGAATGTATATCCTGCTGTATGTGGGTGCAGTGTTCTGTATATGTCTATTAAGTCCAGGTCCTCTAATGCATTCTTCAGAGTCTTTGTTTCTTTATTTCTGTCTAGATGTTCTTCCTAATGGTAATAATGGTGTATTAAAGTCCCCCACTGTAATTGTAGAGGCATTTATCACTCCACTTAGTTTTTCCAAGGTTTTTCTCATGTATTTTGAGGCACCACGATTAGGTGAATAAATGTTAATGAATGTTCTTTCTTCTTGAAAGATTGCCCCTTTTACTAATATATAGTGTCCACCTTTGTCTCTTACAATAGTTTTGCATTTAAAATCTATTTTGTCTGATATTAGGATAGCTACCCCTGCCATTTTTTTGGCTATTGTTTGCTTGTAAAATTGTTTTGCAGCCATTCACTTTCTTCCTCTGTGAATCCCTGGGCCAGAGGTTGGTTTCTTGTAGACAGCATATAGATGGATCATATATCCTTACCCATTCTGACAATATGTGTGTTTTGAGTGGTGAATTTAATCCATTAACATTCAGTGTTATTACTAGCAATGAATTTCTTGCATCAGCCATATTTTCTTTGGGTAAATGTATGTTACATGTTCTTTTTATTTCTCTTTTTGTCTTTTTAGTTATTTTTACACTCTGCTCCAAATCTCTCTTCATTTTTTTTTTCCTTTCAATTTATAGAATTTCCTTTAGTATTTCTTGAAGTGCAGTTTTCTTATTGGCATACTCTCTTAATTTCCGTTTATCTATGAATATATTGAACTCTCCATCATTTTTGAATGCCAGTTTTGCTGGATAGAGAATTCGTGGCTGGAAGTTTCTTTCTTTTAATGCTTTGACTATGTCATACCACTGTCTTCTTGCCTCCATGATTTCAGATGAGAAATCTGCATTTAATCTTGTTGTGCTTCCCTTGTATGTGATGGTTCTCTTTTCTCTTGCTTCCTTGAGTATTTTCTCTTTGTCTTAAGCATTGGACATTTTGCAAGTATATGTCTTGGAGTTGGCCTGCTGGGATTTATACTGTTTGGGGTGTGCTGTGCTTCCTGGACTTGTATATCCATCTCTCTCAATAGGATTGGGAAGTTTTCAACCATTATTTCCTTCAGCACTCCTTCTTTTCCCTTTCCCTTCTCTTGTCCTTCTGGGATGCCTATAATGCATATGTTTGTGTGTTTTGTGTTGTCAGATAAATCCCTGAGTCCCTGCTGTATTTTTCCTATCTTTTTATCTATCTGATCTACTATCTGTTTGATTTCAGATGTATTGTCTTCCACATAACTAATTCTATCTTCTGTCTGTTCAAATCTGCTGTTATGTGAATCCAGTGCCTTTTTGATTTCTTGCGTGTGCCATTGATCACCACCATATCAGTTATCTTTTGCGTATGTTTACAATTTCCTCAGTATGTTATCCCAGTGTTTTCTTATTATCCTTAATCTCTTCCTTCACTTCATTAAGTTGGTCCATGACATTTGTTTGGAAAGCTTTTATTAGTTGTTCGATGTTCTGCATCTCTTCATGGTTTTTTTTGTTCATTATACTGGTGAATGTCTTCCTGTTTCTCAGTTTCATTTTTAATTTTTTTGCCCTCTAGTTATCATTTTATCTTGATGGGTTTATTCATTTGGTTAGCTTCTCTCTCTGCTCTAGAGTTTTATTTAGCTTGTGGTTCTGTGTGTTTGCTAAGTTTTCTCTTTGACACTTTTTCTTCTTATTTTAGTTCCTTGTTTCTTTCTATGTTCCCTTGGAGGAAAAAGATTAGAGCCAGAGGAATTGAAAATTTGAGAAAGGGAGAAAGATAATAGTTTTATTGAAAAAAGCTAAAAGAGGGGCTGTGTAAGACTTAGTAAACCAAATATTTTACTCATATACGCAGTGTAGAGTAATAGGAAAAAATGTGGAATACCTACAATGGACTGGGAAACCAAATAGAGGAAAATATATGTAATGATTTAGAAGGCTAGAGTTATGAGGAGAGAGAGAAAGAATAAAGAAAAGGCTGAAAGGAAAAAGTTAATATTAATTTAAAAAATGAATAAAACAGAATAGATAGAATAGAAATTGACACCCTTGAAGTTGTGGTCTAATGAAAAAACGTGGTGTGTAAGAACCACAACAGAAAGCAGAAAGCAGAAAGATGAAGGAAGTAAAAGAGACAGCGTTGAGAGATAAAATCAATATAGACAGAGAATGGGAAATCACTGAAGAAGAAGCACAGCAAGGAAGAGACAAGCTAACAGCACCTAAATTAATATAAAAAATAAAAATGAAAAAAAGAAAGAAAGAAAAAAAAAAAAGGAAGGGGGGGAGGAAAGAGGAAAGAATAGCAGTAGACAACAAATAAACAAAGAAAAAAACAACCAACCACACAAGCAAGCAGTCAAACAAAGCTACAGAAGAATAGTGTTCCTTCTTGGGCCTTTGTGGAACTGTCAGCCTGTTTGTGTTCATCAATCAATTGTAAGGTTTATCTGTAAGTTTTGAGGCAGATTTTAACTATTAAAATAAATTTTAAAAGAAAAATTCTTCTTTTATTTTTTAAAGTGACTGTCTTCTTTTTTTTGGCATTATAAGAGACTTAAAATATGTCCTCTTCTAGACGACCCCCTTCACTGTGGGGATGCTAACTAAGCTTGTGGACACTAATCAAGATCTTCCCACTTACTGGCCTCCTCAGGGGAGCTAAAACTCTGATGCTAGTCAGTGCAGAATGATAAAATTGGCTGATTCTGCCCCCTCTGGAGCCAAGCCTGAGTGTCACCAGGCTGTTGGTAAATCAGGCTTCCTCAGTAGATTCACCTCTCCCCTCATCCTGGCACTGCTTCAAGCTGGCTTATCAGCTCTACAGAGCTCTGAAGGGGTCCAGGCAGCCAAATCCACAGAAAGGAAACCTGTTTCCACCTTCTGTCGGAACCCATCCCCTCTCAGAGAATGCTCCCTCTCACTGTGTTGCCGGCAGGGGTTGGGGCATATCCCTGTGGAGCTAGGTAAATCAACCTTCCTCATCAGATTTGCCATTCCCCTCAGTCTGGTCCTGCTTCAAGCCAGCTATTTTGTTCCCCAAAGCTGCAAGGGGTTCAAGGCAGCAAAATCCACAGAAAGGAAAGCCCTCTAGACCCTCCACCAGAATCCTCCCACTCTCGGAGAACACTCCCTCTCACTGGATACCAGCAGGAATGGCAGCTCAAACCAGGCTTTTTCCTTGAGGGTGGTGTTCAGCCGTCTGTGTTTACCACCACGGGCAGGGAGAAATCTCATGAATCCTTCCCGAGCAATCTGCGCTATCCAGCTCCCTCCAGAGTGATGTTCCTAAGGTTCTTGCTCCGTGCACCCCCAGCACAGACCCCTGGGCAGTTTCCTGTCCCCAATCAAGCGTCCTTAGAGAGCAAGTCAGCGAGTGCCCTCCTAAACTGACGCCATCTTCCCCCAATCTCTCAATCAGAGTCTTTCTTCCAAGGCAACTGTGGTCAGCTCAACTCTTCTCCAGTCTTCTGTTCCACCTTTCTACACTGGATCCACCCCACAATTTCACTCTATCATTGTGCCTCAGTTATGCTTCACCACTCTGCTCTCCTATTCAGAGTCACTTCTCTGTCCCAGGTAACTTCCAGGATAGGAAACTCTGAAAATATTCCTGAATCAATAATGAACAAGGCTAATTGTGGCTGATATGCAAAAACACACAATATTTATATATAGTGGGGCCAATCATCTGTCTCCAGGTGCCTACATTTGAAGATGCTTGTGTATCAAGCTGCCTTGAGTGGGCCATAAAAACTCCCAAATGTAGTTGGGGCAGGAAGAATGACTCATATATTTGTTCTCTTACAATTTTAGTTGATTGTTTTAAATTTCTGTGTTTATTGAGTTTTTCTCTAGTCTTGATAATCTTTTGCCATTATTGGCTGTTTGGGTACTTGGGACCACTAAAACATACAGATTTTTGTCATGCAATAATGATCAATTGTTCAATCACCATTTAAAGTAGAAACATTCAGAAGCCATCTACTCTCTACCCCAAGATAAGACTAATATCTCAAGCCTTATGGAAACCCAGAAAAGATCAATTCCTTCAACTTCAAAATTAAGTTGCCTTTATGGTCACAAGCATGGTGAGCTCAGCTAAGTTTAGGACACAGACAGACCATGAGCAGGGACATGAATAAGTTGCTATTACTAGCCTAGTCACTACGTGTTCATCACATATTTAGTTAAAGCTATGGAGCAGAACCATGTTAAAAATAGGATAACTATCTTCCCATTATTTTTCTTCACTTTGAAATCCTGGGATTATTCTGATCATTTCATTAGGCATATTATATTGTTAATAGGTATAAAATTCCTTCAAGTCATTCCAAAATGGAATGTTGTCATCTCCTTCACAATTGCAAAAGGCAGTTGTTCCCATTATCTCCCAAACTTAATGGAAGAGCAACCATGAATGGGAAAATGACAGGTGATGCCAAAAATTAGACTATTTCCCTAGAAGAAACACTGAGCTAGGAGCAATAAGCAACATATGAGACTGAAGATTCTATGTTAAGCAAGATTGTCCTGCTGATTGTGTAGATGAATGATTTCATCAAAATCTAATTTATGATCTTGCAATCATTTGTAGCTAAAAAGCCCTTAAAATTTTCCTTTCCTGCTTTGATATACATGGCCTTGTTATGCTTACTTATGAGAGCCATTACTCAAGGTGAAAATTTGACTTGACATCACCCAAAGGACAATGGATTTCAGCATACATGGTGGCTGGATGTAAGACTACATTGCTGATTTGAAGCAACCCAACTTGCAGCCTATGTTGTCCCCTATCATCTTGCCTGTACTGAATGCACACAGAGTGGCCATCAGTGGTGTGAGAGTCCATTATTTGTTATACTTCCAAACATATGTTTTAAATTTTTACCTGCCCTGTTTTGCTACCACCCCGTTGTATATAATAAGTCTATATGGATTATTGGTGAATCATATATATCCTATGTAAGAGAAAAGACTCTGAGCAAGGACAGAAGAATGAAAGAATATGGATTATATACATAAAATGCAAGTAATTTTCTATTGCTGGAAATAGTGAAAAACCTGGATAGGTAAAAGATGATGGAGTAGAGTAGAAAGTATCAGTGGGATTGAAGGAGAAATGTTAGCTTAGAAACAAGGAGTCCAGGATTCAGTTATGAAGCAGTGAGGGAGGTAGGGGGAAGATATGGATATGCAATATGTAAAAGAGGTTTTATTTGTAGGCCTTGTTGTTTTATTGGATGTAAGAATGAGGATAAAGACAACCCTAGGAGAACATCCAACTTTTCCTCTTGGATTAATGTGTAAAGGAATGAAATGAGAGAGAATAGAGATGAGGAAAGCTCTTTCGAAGAGTTCAAGATTTGGTGTGGAGGATAAGAGAAAGAGAACATAGAGAGGGTTCCTTAGGGCAGAATTTAGCACCAGAGTTAGGGGATCCAGAAGAAATCCAGGTCTGATATCAGGGTGTATATGTAAGAAGACATTGCTGGAATACACTCTGTTTGGGGGCATTGTTTGGTAGTAATGACAAGAATACTCAAGTTAGCTGTTCTTTTCAATAATTTGATATTCTCTAAATGACTTGAACCTGATCCAATCGATTATGTTCTCTTTGTAAATAGATAGTTGTTGGTATCTGATGTGGAGTGGTGTAGGGTAGAGCCATAACAGACATGGCATCCTGACAGCAGCTCATATCAAAATCATCTGCATTTCTGATGCCAAGTGCATCCTGGAAAGACTGTGTAACTATTCTCCCCTGCAGGGTGATTACTTTGTCATTAATGTCCTTCTCCCAGGCCTGGGACACGTTCTGAATGGTTTCATGTCACCAGATTTTGGATAGATCCTTCTGAAATGTGTCCCTAAGCTTTGAGAACTCGTACAGTGAACAGTTGAGGTTGGAGACCTAGAATATTGGGAGTTCCCACCCTCACTGCTTCTGGAGAGTTTTCAGGATATTTTCTTGGTTATCCTGCTGTAGCTGACCATCACTGAGGATGTGCAAGCTGAAGCCCTGTCTGGCTTGTTCCAGACAATGTAGAACTTGTTTCCCATGCCCTTGATTGTATGTGAGAGCCAGCATTCATGATGTGCACTTCAGATGCGATGATATGATGATGACAAACATGTCATACTGGATGAATTGCATTTCCAGCATCTGTTTGTCCAGGCTTTGTGCAGCAGCCTCCTTGATAGGCAGGTCCCACAAAACAACTTTTTGAAAGTAGGAAGATGAGTAAGAGGTGGTGGTGTGGTGGTTCTCACCACCCTATTAGGAGCCGAGATTTCCTTCTCATGCCCAATGCCCCACATTGCATTGATGAAAACTGATATGCATTTACCAGAGTCCCACATCACACTGATGTTCACCAGTCTGCAGGATGCTCTTCTCAGATTCCCTATGATCACATAGACCCCTTCTGGTCACTTGCCATCAGTGCAGGACATCTCAATTCTCAAGACCTCTTCCTCAGATGGAATGCTCCAGTCCTTATGGTATGGTACAATAAAGGAGAAGGATAGAGATAATGGACTGTGAGGGGACAGTGAAGACTCTATCATATCTTTGAGAAGTGAGGTGGTTACAGCAGTAGAAAGAGCAGGGGGTTAGGATGACCAAGCACACAGGGATGCACAGGAGTTATCTGAATTAGCATCCCAAACTCATGGCTTTAGATCTACAACCACACAGGCAACAAAGATGTTTGAATTGGAAACAAAGCAAGTGTTAGGAGAACAGCAATACAGTGCCTTAATAGTACCCTATTTCCCAGAAATTCAACTCCTAGGTAAAATCTGAAGAAAATGCAAATATATATCCAAATATATACTTGTAAGTAAATTTTCATAGCCTCATTATACTCAATAACCAAAAGTGGAAGCAACACAGATATCCATCACCAGATGCATAGATAAATAAAATGTGACATATCAGTACAATGTAATATTACTTGCCAATAACAAGGGAAGAAGTACCGATACATGCTATAACATGGATGGTTTTGGAAAAATTATGGTAAGTGAAAGAAGCCTGCCATAATGGAGTATGTATTGTATGATTCCATGTATGTGAAATGTCTAGAATAAGCAATTCCTTCAAGACAGAAAGTAGATTTGTTGATACCTAGTGCTGGCAATGGGAATGGCAAAAGTATAATGTTGTCTTCTTGTGCTAATGTAATATTCTAGATTTGATTGTGGTGATGGTTGCATAACTATGAACATTCTAAAAGCCATGGGATTTTCTACCTTAAATTTAAGGTTCTGAATTTTATCTCAGTAAAGTAGTAAGATTAAAATATAGCAAATATGCTTATTCATGGATGTGTACCTTCTTGATTATTTGGGGAAGAATCCATGATAAATTCTCTGTGGCTGCTGCACCATCCATCAGCCCTCATATCCAGACAGGGGATATGAGTGGACTGGAGCAGCAGTATGTGAAGTCCATTCTTCAGCCTTACCTGGCTGAGCAGCTGTCTCTAAGCCAACCAAACTGGATGAACAGTACACCCATTTAAAATGCACTAAAGGTCAGGTGTGTGATTCTGCAAACTTTTCATACTAAAATATTTATATCTGAGTACCAAAAATTCCTCATTTTGCTTTTCTTTCTGAGTCAAGAATAATTTAAATGTCTTTTCATTTCTCAATTTTTAGACAAATTTCATCAGTGACTGCCATATGTAATAAACACCTGACCCTTATCTCCATCAACATTTAAGTTGCATGAGTCTTCTAAATAATCTTCCATTGATTTTTACATTAACACATATTAGTACATTATTGTTATTGTTATCATTAATATAAATATTAAAGCTCCTTGTAAATGTAGTTTTCTCTTGTTGACCAAATCCTTTCAATGAGATTTAAAGCACTGGTGAAACAGAGTTGTGAAAGGATTAGTTGAGATTATCTCCTGCATTTACCTCTGGTTGTTGCCTGGTTAATGGGCTTTTACAATCATATATGTTACCGAGGCAGCATAGTTTAAGGAATGGGAAGATGAATCCAATACCTGCTGAATAAGAGGAATAAGTGGGGATCGGATCAAGGCTGATTACTAAACCTCTTTCCTGTAAAATATGGAAAATCTTCAAATGCAAGCAATTAAGATTAAAAAGTTCCTAGAAAATACCTTCCTTCAGAACTTTCTATATCCTAAGGGTATCAAATCCTCTCTTCTGTTTTAACCTGTGCTTAACTTTGTGTTTAACTTTTAAATCTTTGTTTCAGTCTGCTTGTGCCTGGAAAATCAGATTTGGGGTTTGCCTGTTACAAATTAGATAACAGTGAACGGTAACCTAAAAACGAGTCTTTAACTGACAGTACTGTCTTCCATCTGGATTTGATGTATAAGAGAAATCTCAAGAAATTAGTTCAACTGCTAGAAAAGCAGAAGAACTTAGCAAAATTGTTACTAATAAAATCATTTTAATTGCTTAGTTAATAAACAAATTGCCTGATTTGTGTTAAATGAAAACATATTTATTGGAAACTGTAACTAATAGTTATCATCATTATACTGATACTTTTATATTATAAACAGAAGGATAATATCTGAAATTGCTATAACTGGGTGGATTTAGCTGTAGTAATGGCAATTATAAACTAAACTTATCTATGCCTAGAACATACCATAGGAAAGGATTTTTAAACTGAGTTTGCCTTTGCTTATGTTTATTTCTGGGCTAGCTTCACTTTTATGAAGGTAACTACTCTATTCTCCAGTTTGTAGCCTGACAACTTCTGCTCCATTTGGCTCAGGGGAAGGCAAACTTGAGACACCCCTTCTTCCTGTCCTTCCACTGGTGCCAATTATCGTGCTTCCTCTCATGACTTCAACTGTGAACTGAACTGCTACCTGGTGGAATTCTCTACCCTTGGGGCTGAATATCCACTCTTCCACTCCAGTGGCTGCTGGAGTCCTGTTATTTTTGAAGACAAGGGAGTGTGGGAGGCTTCCCACCTTGAGAGAAGCCAGTTTTCCTGAGGCTTCAATGATCTCATTGAGTATATACTGGAGTTAGTGTTTTTCATCCAAGGTCTGCCAAGGACAAAATGGGAAATTAACAAAGTTCTGAAGTAAAGGAACATTGTATTTTAAAGAATTGGAGACTGTTTTGTTATAAACCAATATTAAAGAACAAAATTCTTGCTCAAAATTGCATGATAACAGTGCATATTTATTAAAAATAGGCTTCAAAGGGATCATTTAAATGTTATCTTATGGTTAAATCTGTTTTGTAAAGAGAAGGAACATTATAAGTAACAGTGAGTTGTGTGTTCCTGTGTCTAACTCTATTTGTGTCTGCCTATTTGTTCAGCATATATCTTCATACATTGGGATGGTAATATCAAATCAACAAATAAAAACTCTTTAAAGAGCTCTATTCAAATTGTAAAATTAAATATAGTTCCCAGATCCTTCGTTTTGCATGAGCTATGGGGGAGGGGAGGACAAGGTGTGACAGATTAAAACTTTATCTTCTAGGCAGGGGAATTAAGAATTAGTTTGTCCCGTAATTCCCCAATTTAAACCTTTTAACAGACTTAAAATAAGTGTCATTAATAATCCTATTGCCAAATTTCAATGAGTAAAGGAAAAGTCCTTGAAAGCTATGGAAAAGTCTTTTAGAACAAAGTAAACAATTTTAATTATTCCAGAGCGTAGCAGTCAGTGTGCTTTTAAGACTCTTCACAATTTCATTTACCTTCGATGAAATCTCCCTAGGTTTTTAAGATACTAATAAGTAAATCAGCATTATATGTATTAAATGTTTAAGATGATGAATGTTATAAGTTCATGTCTACTGCAATTGATTTAAAGAAAGAAATGTAGATCTGTCCTCTCTTAAATGGATAAATTTCATTGGTTACTAATTGTAATTTAATAAGCTTATTTTAATGTAAATAACACAGTCTTTGTGATTATGGTTAATCATAATGAGTTTGTAAAAGCATCTTCTAAACTGAGGCATTTAAATGGCTAATTCCATGAAGCAATTATTAATAAGAAACTTAAATTGATATAAATAACAAAAAGTAACTTCATAACAGAAAACCTGTCAGAGGGCACCTCTATCTGCATAGTAAAGTGCTTCTAAAGAAAGATAACCTTGATTCCTTTGAGAATCTTAGAATTTCATAAAATAATGAAAAAAGTAATTTTTCCTTTGCTGCTGAAGTAAAATACCCGTCAAATAATGTAATCATATTCATGGTAAGGGTATAGAAGTAAAAAGCAAAGTACTGAAATAGTTAAGTTCATTTAATTTGTTATACACTGCACTGTAAATGTTTAGAAAATGAATAATGATTGAAAGAAATAGACTTCAGTATTGTCAAACTCTCTTGTGCATTCAAACCAGGCATCCAGTACACTGCATGTTGTCTCTCCATTTGAATTATTGGCTAGGTTGGTCATTGACCCCTAAAACAATAAAATTATCCACTACATCTCTGGTTATGTTCCTGAAGTGGCTTGAGAGTGAATTGCAGTTTCAGACTCCTGCAGCAGCTGGTAATAGCTTGATATGGCCAGATGTACAATAGATATTGCCTCCAGACTCACACTGTTTCATAGTGCCAAAGGGTGATTTGCACCAGGCTCATAGAATCCTGGAGCCTACTGTCCTATCTTCTCTTGAGGGCCAATGGTGCTGCAGCATGCTGACTGTGTGAAGAGCATACCAAATGGAGCAATGATTACAAGAGTAGAACTTCAACCAACACAATTGGCATTATGGTTTGCTCCGATGGAGAGATAATATGTATGGTATTGAAAACCTGGATCTTAGATCTATTAACCACAGCATGGTTTGCTGTTCTTAACTTAAAGGTTGCCTTTTTCTGGTTTCTACTTCATCCAGACACGTGATTCTTGTTTGCCTTTTAATTGCAGGAGACCAACTTTAAACCTCCAGACCAGCTTATATGGACTGTGTTGCCACAAGGGATCTGGGACAGCCCTCATATTTTTGGGAATGCCTTAGCTCAGGACCTAGCTGATCTTCACTTGCCTCAGAGCTCCTTTCTATAATATGTGGATGATCTGTTGCTTAGCAGTCCAAAAAAGGAAATTTCTGATGCCAACACCATTTCAGTCCTAATATCCTAGCTTATAAAAGCTACAAAATATCAGCCTCAAAGGCACAAATCTCTCAGCAAAGTCTCCTATTTAGGGTTTCTTCTCCACCAAGGGGAAAGGTCTCTCTCCAGAAAGAGTTGAAGCTATCACTAGTATTTCCCAGCTTCAAACTGAAAAACAATTGCAGGCTTTCCTAGGAATGGCCAGTTACTGTAGATTGGGGATGCCCAGGTTTGGTGAAATTGCCTGGTCACTGTACAGTGCTATTGCAGGGGCTGACAACCATGCCTTAAAGTGAGGAATAAACCAAGAAATTGCCTTCTATGCCTTAAAACAGGCTTAATTAGCCTTCCAATCTTAAGATTTTCTAACTGAAACAAGCCTTACTTTCTAAATGTAACTGAGAGGAAAGGAGTGGACTAGCAGTGTTAGTCTGGAAACTGGGTGAAATTCTTCAATCAGTAGTTAATTTTTCAAAACCTCTGTATAACACAGCATAGTGATAGCCACCTTGTCTGAGAGCATTGTGGGCAATTGCCCTTTTAATTGAGCAAACCACCCAATTAACTTGGGGGCAACCTCTCTCAGTCATCACCCCACATCAGGTGAAAGACATGCTTGAGGCCAGGGACTACAATGGGCTTACAGGTAACTGGTGGATTAAATACCAGGCTTAATCCAGACCTTCAACCCAGACCTCCTGCTACTTGCAGAGGATGCAAAATTAGTTCCTGAGGGGGTCTTTCTCCACTCCTGCCTTGAGTCTTAACCAAAACTACTCAAGCAGGTCAGATTTATAGGATAAGCCACAACACAAACCCATGTTTCCATCCTAGGCTTTATTCCAGAAACTGTCCCATTTAAAGCCTGAGGAGGACTGACAGACCCACATGACATATTGCCAGGGCTAAGCATTTTCCTACCAGAAGTGAAACTGTTGCAGCAGATGGAATGAAAACCTAAGTGGCACTCTGAGGGGGTGGTGAACAAAGTTTTATTATGTACATGCTCAGAGGAGAGTCAAGTCTCCAAAAAATCTGTGCCCTGTGTATTGATTTTCATAAGTATATATAGGAGCTCTAAGCCAGCAAATTCCTAAGCAAGTGGGCAGCCAAGGTTACAAAAGCAAAAGGAACATGGTTAGCTTATTCCTAAAGGAGAGGGCTATTAGTGAGAAAAAAAGTCATTATCTGTTTAGAGTTATAAATTCCAGTTTAAAGGGGCAGGCAGGGAGTGTTTATCTTCCTAAGGATGTGGATTCCAGGGAGAAAAGGGGAGGAAGGGAGAAAGGGACTGAGGGGAGCTTGTTTTCCTAAAGCTGTGGGTTTCTCCTGAGGAAGGGTATAGGCCCCAGCACTTTCTTTATCACCCCCCTTCCCTTTGATGTCCTTATAATTCTTTATGGGGCATCATCTGCTAACATGGGGATTTTTCTGTAGTCAACAAGGGCTGATATTTAACACGGTGCATCACTTGGTGTTTTAAGGCTTTTAAGCGGGAAGTGATGTATCGTGTTAGGTACCGTAGAATGCAAGGCCCAAAAGTTAAGGGGAAGAAGACTGAGGCTATTACTGGTATGATTGGCAAAATCCAGGAAAGGAGATAGTGGGAGTAGTTCCCATTGGCAGATGCATGGTATACACAGTTTAAGCGGTCTTTGGCTTATTCTTTTAGTAGGGCCAACTTGTCTCTAACTATCCCTGAGGAATTTTCATAGAAACAGCATTCTTCCCCCAGGGCCTGGCAGATGCCCTCGAACCTGTGGTGAGCAAATCTAATCCTCACCTGTTTTGTAAAACGATCTCTGCCAATGAGTCCATCTGCTCTTGCAACCTGTTGAGAGTCCCCGATATTTCTTCAAGGTCCTGGGATGTTTCCTGTGCTAGGGTTTGTAAGCCCTCCTGACCAGCTGTGAGCAAGGCCCCTGTTAATGTTGCACTCCTGACTACTCCTAGTCCTAAGAGTATCAGAATTGCCTGTATTGTTCATTTTGCTCAAGAGACCTCTCTAGGCAATTCATCTCCATACACTGAGAATGATGGCAATGACCAAGCCAGGTAACAGATGCCCTGGCCATCCTAGGGTAGGCACCAGTAAGCGTTGGTTCCACAGACCCAGATGGTGGAGTTTGTGGCACATCAGACAGGCTCACTGAGTGGGCAGGTGGTGTTACAGTTAACCCTTCCAAGAGAGAGGATGGTTGAAGGAGAACTGGTAGTTATGTTTTTACAGTTAGCCAGGTTTCCTGGGGGATCATTTAGGCAGACTGGGAGGGCCCTGATCCCTGCTGCAGAGCTGTTATGGGTCAGGAGGGTTATGGTCCATGGGACAGGTACAGGGAAGATGGTTGGACTTGAGGAAGTATATAACCAGCAGGATGCTGCTACGTCAGGCTGGGATTCATTTAGGAGTTGGTGGAAATTTCAAAACTGGTTCAAAAGGACTTTGTGGGGGGCTGTTCTAACTTTGCTTTTAGCATCTGGGTAGCTTTACTGATATTTTTCATCAGGGTTTTCTCTGGGGGTTGGATTACCAGGATCCAGTGGACCAGTATGAAGTCCCCTGGGTCCGGCCCCAATGGATCATATATTCCAATTCATAGTTTTAGTCCTGTTTGGGCCTTTAAAAAGGTATTTTCTGATCCATTGGTTATTCTTAATAAGGTGAGTTTTGCAGGGTCAGGTTTCTATGCCACACCCTCCAAGGCTGGAAATTTTCTGTGGGAGATATGGAGAAGTCGGTGGGACAACCTTCCAGGGAGCGATGGCACCTACCTGCAAGCTCCAAGAGTGGCAGTGTCCTTTGCTCTTTTGGGGGCCTCAGCAGAGGTATTTGTCATAACTCCTATAGTTGTGACCAATACACACTCTCTTGGGGACAGGTATGGCGGCATAGGTGTACAGGTCAACTAGCATGATGCAGGGAGAATGATCATGGATTGCCCTGCAAGTGTCAAATATTACCGAGATACTGCTGAGAATGGGACTGAAGTGTTCAACACAGATTGTTTGCCCCAGATTTGACTAACTTGCAGCTGCCATAGATTTTGGGGGTGGGTATTGGCTCCTAGGGAGGGGGCAAGGAAGGAAAGGTCAAGCAAGTCAAGGCATAGAAGCATCCTATTATACACCAGTAAGCAATTGCAATTAGGGCTTTATTCACAATAGTCCAGTCTGCAGGGGCCACAGCAGCGAGTCCAACTCCAAATACCAAGGCGAGCAGGTCATATAAGCTCAGGATTCATGAGGAGCAGGGGTCCATTCCGGAGGCATTTGATGAGGTCGGGGATCCCAGGTGACTCGCACTCTCAAGGGGTGGCTGGGTACAGTTTGGGCTGTCCAGCTGTCCTGCTCTTTATTAGGGTGTGTTTTCTTGACCCTGGAATGATGGCTCCAAGGGACGATGCCTGCAAATTTAAGAGCAGTAGTAGTTACAAGGATCACAGTATGTGGACCTGTCCAGGAAGGCTGAAGGGGTTCTTTTTTCCAGTCCTTGACACAGACTAGGTCCCCTGGCTGGTGGGGGTGCACCAGGTGTCCCAGAGGGATGAGGTTCCAGGACAAGACAGCTTTATGCATTTTGGCTAGTGTTTTCCCCAGTTGCTGTAGAATGGAATTTTGGCTAGCCTCCCCCAGAAGTTTAAGATTTCCTTTGAAGGCCCAGATAATTGAGGGTGGCCACCCAAATAGAATTTCTAAGGGTGAATAGATTGTGGATCTTGGGGTACACTTGACTTGGAGAAGGTTTAAGGGAAGTAAGTCTACCCAGAGGAGAACAGTTTCTTGGCAGAATTTGGCTAGGGTGGCTTTGAGGAGTCAATTCATACATTCAACTTTCCCTGAACTCTGGGGCCTGTAAGGGGTATGGAGCTTCCACTTGATTCCTAGCATTTTTGCTAACTTTTGGACTATGGCATCCATGAAGGCTGGGCCACTGTCACTTCCAATAGACAGTGGCAGACCCTGTTGGGGAATGATTTATCAAAGTAAAGCCTTAGTCACTTCTCTTGCCTTTTCGGTGCCAGTGGGGAAAGCTTTGACCCAACCTGAAAAGATGCATATCATCACCAATAGATATTTATAGCCCTGACTTGGTTTTACTTTTGTGAAGATCTTCAAAAGGGGCCAACCCCATGTGATGGACACCTGCTGGAGCATGGGGGCCATGAGAAGGGTTGTTTTTGGCACAAACTTGTCATTGGCTGCTGATGGTGCCACAGAGAAAAGTCAGTCGGGCTATGTAGTAGTATCTCCTGAGCAATTCTTCTAGAGCAGGTTTCCCTAGGTGGGTGAGTTGGTGGTATTGCTGGGTGAGGGCATGAGTGGTTCCTTTTGGGAAATAAATCCAGTCATCTGGGAGTAAACAAGTTCCTTCAGGGGTTCGGCTTCCCCCTTCTCTCTTAACCCATTCCTGTTCTTCCCAGAAATAGCTTAGTTGATTAGTCTCTTTTCCTAAGAGGGACAGCTGCAGCGTCAATTCTAGGACTCATATTACATGGGTTCCTTCAGCCACTTTCTGTGCTGCTTTGTTGGCTAGCCTGTTTCCTTGAGTGACCATCTCCATTCCTTTCTGAGATCCCCTGCAGTGGATGATGGCAACTTTGTCTGGTTTCCAGATTGTTTTTAACAGTTGGAAGATTTCTTCTTTGTTTTTGATTTCCTTTCTCTCTGTGGTTAGGAAACCTCTTTCTTTATAAATTCCCCCATGGTTATGAATGGAAGAAAATGTGTACTTAGAGTCAGTGTAAATGTTTACGGCTTGCCCAGCAGCTTAGTGCAGGGCTCAGATGAGTGTCCAGAGTTCTGCTCATTGCGTGAACCATCCCTGAGGTAGAGGTGCCACTTCCACCACCCATTCAGCAGTGGTGACTGCATTTCCAGCATGCTTTTCCCTGTTTTTAACTAGAATGCTCCCATCTGTAAATAGTGTTTGATCTGAGTAAGGAAATGGTTTCTCTTGGAGGTTGGGGTGACTGGCCTAAATTTCCTCAGTCACTTCAGCACAATCATGCTCAGGAACTCCTTCCTCTTCTGGTAAGAAAGTGGCAGGGTTTAGACTGTGCACTGTTTCTATTGTCACTCTGGGGTTTTCACAGAGTAAACCTTGTAATGTGTGAGTCATGGATTTGATATCCACTGATGTCCGTGTGAGTTCATTAGGGCAGTGACAGCATGTGGCACCATAACATGAATAGCCTGTCCGAGGGTTGATTTGTTGGCTTCTTTGATGAGAGTTGTTGTTGCTGCCAGGGCTTTCAGGCAGGGCAGCCACCATTCAGCCACAGGGTCCAGCTGCTTGGAGAGGTAAGCAATGGGTCTTTGCCAGGGGCTGACTGTTTGTGTGAGAATCCCCTATGCTACTTTGTTCTCTTCATGCATGAACAGGATAAAATTTTGAGTTACATCCGGGAGCCTCAAGGCAGGGGCTCAGCCGAGTTGTCTTTTGATGTTTTGAAAGGCCCCCTGTTGAGCTTCTCCCCAGGCAAGGGACTCTTTTCCTGGACCCATCAGAACTTAGTAAAGGTGTTTTGTCATGGCTGCAAACCCAGGAATCCAGATGCAGCAGAACCCTGCAGCCCTGAGGAACTCAAGAGGCTTTCTTTTTGTGGTGGGGGTAGGGATGGTGTGGATCATTTTCTTTAGTTTGGGTCTGAGCATCTGGTGCCCTTGTTTTATTCTGAATCCCAGGTATTTGACCTTCTGTTTACAGATTGGGGCTTTTCTCCAAGACACTTTGTACCCAGTCAGTGTTAGAAGTGGTAGGAGAGTCTGGGTCCCTTTCCAGCACTCCTCTTCCATCTCACTGGCAATTAGGAGTTCACCTATATATTGCAAGAAGGCACACCTGCAGTCCTCCCTGGAGTAGGTGGCCAGATCTGCTGGCAAGGTTCCCCAAAAAGGGTAGGGGAATTTTTGAAGCCTTGCAGGAGCCAGGTCCAGGTTAGCTGAGTTTTCTGCTGGGTTCTGGGATCTTCCCACTCAAAGGCAAAGAAAGGCTGGCTTGGGGAGCGGCAGCAGCAGGCATAAGGCATCTTTCAGGTCCAGGCAAATGAACCAGGCAGCTTCAGGTGGTAGCTGTCCTAGCAAAGTGTACGTGTTGGGAACTACCTAATGTTTGGTGAGAGTGGCATTATTAATGGCTCGTAAATCCTGCACTGGTTGATATCCGGTCCCATCTGGCTTCTTTACTGGTAATAATGGGGTGTTCCAGGGTGGCTGGCACTTGATCAGGATTCCTTCTATTCTCAGGTGATCTATGTGTTTGACCATGCCCAATTGCACTTCACAGGGGATCGGATACTGCCTCTGCCAAACTGGAACTGCTCCAGGCTTCAGGTTGATGATGACGGGTGCATGGTTCCATGCCATTCCTGGTGGGTTTTTTTCTGCCGAAACTTGGGTAAAAAGTTCCAGCCGATTTTCCGGATTCAGACTTGAACTTTCTTCTGCCTGAAGTCTCCACTCTTTACTTCAGTGTACGGTGAAGAGGAGAGTGAAGCTGGTCCCGAGGCTTAAGGTTGCTGGCCCTTCAGGTTTGTAGGTAATCTGGGCTCCAAGTTTGGTTAAGAGGTCCCTACCAAGTAGGGGAACTGGATGTTCAGGGAGGTACAGAAATTCATGAGTCACTTCATGGCCACCAACCAAGCTGGCAAGTTCTCCACTGGCAAAACGGCCTTTGGTTTGACTGGTCCCCAGTTGCTCCTATGATAGTAGCAATTTTTCTGCTAAAGGAGGCAACAGGGGTCTGACCACAGAATATTCAGCACCAGTGTCCACCATGAAAATCATTGACTGGCCCCTGACTTGTAGTTTGACCATAGACTCATGGGGGCCAAGTTCCAGTGAGCCAGGTCACCCCTATTTGCAGTTGAGCCCTGCCAACCTGATCAGATGGTCTTGGGGCTCAGTTTGGTATTTCCCTTTAGGGATGTTCCCTCTATGTGCCTGAGTCTTTTGGGGGCACTCATTTTTCCAGTGTACACTTTCTTTGCAGTAGGCACATTGGTCTCTGGCCAGGGGCACACTTCAGTTCTTGTCCCCCCTTTTCAAGGTGGCCCTTCTCATCTGGTGGGCTCAGGATTTCCCAAGGCTGCTGCCAGTAGGGTGGCTTGATGTTTTATTTGCTTCTTGGCCTCTTGTTTGTGGCTTCATCTCAATTGATGAATGCTTTGTTGGCAACTTCAAGGAGTTGAGAGATGTGCATCCCCATGAACCCTACTAAATTTTGAAGCTTTCTTTTAATGTCTGTTGCTGCCTGCATAACAAATGTGGCATTCACCATCCTCTGGTATTCTGGAGCTTCCTGACCAAAATGGTGTAGATTCTGAAGGCCTTGGAAAGTCTTTCATAGATATCTACCAGAGATTCATCGGGTTTTGAGCAACTAAAGTCATCTTTGTCAAGTTTGTCAGTCGTTTTGCCCCTTCCTGGATCCTCAAAGGGGCACTTCCCAATATTGCTGGAGTGCAGCCCATCCCTGATCAGTGTTGAAGTCTGAGTTCATTTGGGCTCTGGCACCACCTCTCATGCCCAATATTCCAAGTTTAAGATGCCAGTAGGGCCCTGCTCCTGCAGCCACTTTCAGGCTTTCATCAGAATCTGTCATCTCACTTCCATATTAAACAAAGTCAGGAGGTGTTGTCAGCAATCATCACAAGTAGGACTGTGGGTTTGGAAAATGGATTCCATGAGATCAATAAGGGCCTGGGGCTTTTCTGAGTAGGAAGGTGTGTGGTGCTTCCAGTTTAAGAAGTCTATAAAAGTGAATGGCTGGTAGTACAATACAGGCGTCCCAGGCTGGATGGTCCCATCCTTGACAATCTGGCCCAGACCTTCTGTTTCAGAGGGGCATTTGTAACATGGTTTGTGCCGACCATAGCCTCCTTGCTATTGGGGTTTTGGGGCTTTCCTCAGAGGTGGTTGATGTTCTTGGAGGGAGCGAATGTGGGGGTGTTTCTGGGAGATCAGCATGCACTCCCAGGCTAGGAGGAGAGACTAGAGAAGCTGGAGAGTATGGCAGCAGTGGGGGGGCAGGCCCTTCTCCAAGAACCCTTGATGAATAACTGGCTTCTGGAGCCCCATTCCCTGTGCAACCAAGACCCTGCTCTGTCTCTTTTCTCCAAAGCACAATCAAACCCAAGAGGGCAAAGTCTGGGCTATCTCTAACCAAGAGGCAATGTAGGGATAGTGATAGGGGTGGCCAGGAGTTCCTGTGACAACCAGCCACACTGCATGTACCCTTGCTATCTTCAGGGTCCCTTCCAAGGGCCATTCAACATTAAAAGTGAGCCACTCTACTTCACATAATTTTCAGAGGGTGCCAGGGTTTATCCAGATGCCATAATCTCCAGGAAAACCCTTCTTGAAATTCTTGAACATGCAGTTTAAGATGGTAGGTTTTGACTGTGATGAGCCCATACCCTGCGTCAGTGGCACAAGACAGACAACGGAAGGGGTTGCCTCTTTCAAGGCCACTCAAATGCCCAAATGTCCACCTCTTTTGTGAGAACTTTGGCTCGTCTTGTCTAAGGCACCTGGGCAGAGTTTGGGGTGTGCCATTATGCCATATGATGTTGCCACGGAAAACAGGTTAGAGCCCACCCAGGCTCCGTAGCATAAGTTTTGGAGTCACAGACTGGACTAACAGATGCAATCCTCTGTCATTCTCACTCACACAAACAATCACTCAGGGATTATGCAGTCCCTCCTGCAGGGTCTGCCCTATCCTGGGATCTTGATATTTGAGACTTTGGAAGGGTATCTGTCTCCCCTTCTGTCCAGAGACAGGCCTGACTGAGGACTTGGAGCCCAGGTCCTTACTTTTCTGGTGCCTTCTGGCACTGTTCAGTCTGTTCCCCACTGAGACAGGCTAGGGTGTGAGGACACAGCCGATGGAGAACCCCTCAGAAGGAGGTCCCATTAAGAGGATGGGTGGTGCCCACCTCATTCACTCAGAGATTGCTGTCTGCCATGCCCATCAACCCCAAGCCGGAGGCACAATGGGCCTGTTGGTTGGGTTTCCCAGTCAGGGAACAAAATGTTGTGGCAGATGAAATGAAAACCCAAGTGGCACTCTGAGGGGTGGAGGAACAAAGTTTTATTATGTGTGGGCTCAGAGGAGAGTCAAGTCTCCAAAAAATCTGAGCCCCATATCTTGACTTTCATAAGTTTATATAGGGACTCTAAGCAGGCAAATTTGTAAGCAAGTGGGCAGGCAGGGTTTGCAAAAGCAAAAGGAGTGAGTTTAGCTTATCTTCCTAAAGCAGAGGGCTATTAGGGAGGAAAAGAGTCGTTATCTGTTTAGAGTTGTAAATTCTAGTTCAAAGGAGCAGGCAGGTGGGGAGAGCTTATCTTCCTAAGGATGTGGATTCCAGGAAGAAAAGGGAGGAAGGGAGAAAAGGATGGGGTTGCTTATCTTCCTAAAGCTCTGGGTTTCTACTGAGAGAGGTTAGGGCTGAAGTTCTTCCTTTATCAGTGACTCCAGTTGTACTTGAACCTCACTATAATCACTCTAGAGGGAAAATCCAAGAGTGCTTCCTGCATCCCAATGTGGGAAGGATTATCAAATCACTGAGGAATTCCACTGATACTACTGCCTGCTTCTGCCTGAGGGAAGAGAGAGAAAAAAGTTTATTTTCTCATAACTCAGAAACAGGAAGTGCAGAGGGAACTGGAACAATTTCATTTCACAGCGGGATATAGTTTTGTAAGGATCTTTACTATGGTTATTAAGTCCCAGAAGCACAACAAAGATAGATACACTTAACCATTTGTAGATACCTCATGTTGGTAACATGATTGTGAAATGCTGAGCAAATGCTATTTTAGCAGGAAGTATCAAATGTAAGCCTCTAAAATTTAATCTTATGATCTAGGTGGTAGAGAACAAATTCTGCATCTTCTGTTAAATTTTAAGTGATTCAACTGCCACTTATAAGAATCAGAGGCTCTAACATATCCCCAATTATTTTATCTGTTTTTCTCCTTGAAAACCAAATGTATTGTGGAATATAATTGTGGATGGCCAAATAGTTATCCCAGTGCAAGCCCTTAATGTAGCAACTTTCCCAGATGGAATATCTTTGCTGGAAGAAGGTACACATGCTTTGAAACTTGGTATATCATTTTTGTTCTTGTGAATGTGTTCCATTAACAATCATCATTAAAGATGAAAAAAATCTATTTTTAAAATGTGAAAGAACAGAAACACAAAATTACTAAATTACCGCATGGTTAATTTTTTGCTCTCTTTCAAAAAATTTTCTGCAGTTTCCTTGATCATCCTGCCATTTCACAGAAACCCACATAATTACCTCTACAGATGACATTTCTGCTGGTTGGAACTAATTACTAAGTAAAATCAAACCCTCTAGACATCATGTTAACATAAATTTTGCCAAAATGTGGGAGATAAACTCTACAGAGCTTCAAAGACCTACCAAATTGGTGCAGGTTTTAGGATATCAATAGTTCAGAAAATTAGAGATATTCTTTATAATATATAAAATATCCTTTTCATTGTACTATCTACACAAAGGAAAAGGGAATACGAATATTTTCAAGTTTTGGATTTTAGCGGAAATATATACCAAATCTAGAAATACTGCTCAAGGACTTGCTTGAAGGATGACAGGGAAATCCATTATACTTCAATGGGTCCTAAAGAAATCTGCTGTTCACCCAGTAGAGATGGCAAGTTGTATTACCTTTGACTTGGAGGTTTCACCAAATCCAGTGGTTCCAAAAGAGTGCATAACGATAAGGATGATAGAAAGAGCCTCTGGCAGAGTCACACCCAGGTTTCTAGAGCAAAAGATGCTGCCTATGGCAGAGAAGTACTTACTCTTGAAAAATCAGTACTATTATTAGGTCCTAGAAGAACTGAGCACCTAATCATGGGAAACAAAGAGAATATATGCAATAACCACCCCTCCTGAACTGGACTCTCACATTTACAAAGTAATATTTTCTGGCCAGCCCAATAACAATGTATGGAAAAATATAAGTAAAACTTCTGAATTTAGGCATGAGGATTTCCGGAATTAAATGATGAAACTAGTATGTCAGATGATGGTGCATATCTTATTCAGCTCCCACCATAGCATCCAGGATTAATATCTATGATCAATTGACCAAGAAAGACATCTTGGGCATGTTTCAAAAATGAATTTACATGAATCACTGGTGTAAGTGCAGAAGTTGAGTTCTGTCATACATCCCATTTTCTTATTGGAGGTTTCCCAGAAAGGTAGTCTTCAGTGTCAATGTATACACTTTCAAATAAGACAGAATTTGAAACCTGATTTTTGACCAACCTAGTTAGAGTAGTGCCCTGCTGATAACATGATATCCTTTATGATGAGAGAGCATCCTAAGTGGATATTGCTTTGAATATTTTTATTTTCTAAAGGAACTAAATCTTGAAAGAGAAGATTTAGCATGCCATCTTCAAATTTATGCAAGCATTTTAAAAAATCAAATGTAGAATAAGATTCATAGTTACTTGCAATAATACTGTGACCTTGACATATGGGTCTGATTTCTTTCATTAGGCACTGCCTATGTTCTCAAGAGATTCTTGTCCCTGTAATTGAGAACATAGCAGGTCTCCCAGAATGGGAGTTTAATACTTTTTGTTTATTGTGTGGGTCTAAACCCACTGAGATAACATCCTATGACAAGATGAACACATTCATATTCCATACAAACATGGCCCAGGTGCACTCTTTCCCACATATACCCCCACCCACAATGCCTTACATCTGGAACCTTCCTCTGTCATATTTTCCAAAAACATTCCCACCATTATTGTTTTAACAAAAAAAACTGTAAATCTGCAGAGTTTACCTGGTCCTTCCTCTAACCCTCCCCCCAGTTCCTTGGTCAGGATTTACATAAGTTTTGAGGTCAGAGGGAGGGTAGAATTGAATAGATGGAATATAGGGCATTTTTCAGAAATTATAATTGTTCTGCTTGATCTTGTAATAATGGATACAGGCCTTAAGATTTCATCAAAATGTATACAAGTGTATAGTGCAAAATATAAACCATAATGTAAACCATTGACCGTGGTTTATAACAATGTTTCAATATTTGTACATCAATTATAACAAATGTATCATCCACATGTAAAATGTTAATAATAGGGGAGAGTGGAAAAGAGGAAGGTGTTGTGTGTATGACTTATTTAATGTTAACTTTTCATAGATCATAAATGAATTACATCTGGAGATAAAAGAATGAGTAGAGCAGGGCTGGAGACTTGTGTGAGATTTCATTTCATGAGAGAAATAAACAGCACTATTTAAGGTACCACATCATAGATGATGTGATAAATGTGAGTGAGAATCACTGCTGGAGAAGAGAGGATAATGAAGAGTTTCACCTGGACAAACTGTAAAGAATCCATAGTTTTAATGATGCTTGGGATGTGTTCAAAAGAGAAGCAGTATGTGTTTGTGTGTATGGACATGCCAGCTGAATAATGATAACTGCAGAAGTAAGATTAGCAGGATCAAAGCCTGATTTACTGGGAAGATCTTCATTTGAATTTCTCAAGGTCTCAGACTTCTCATAACAGGCAGAGGCATTTGTACCTGGGCTCACTGCCTGCCTAGAAATGAGGAACATACAAACATGAGCACAGCAGGTGTTCAAATCTGATCACAGAGATATGCAGAAAAGTCTTTGTACTGGCTCTACGATTTATTATTAATTCATCAGGACTCAGGTGTGGGCTCCTAAATCTCTCATCTTTTTTTTCTCAAGATTTATCCTTGTTCTGCCCTGTTCTAAGCACTCTTCCAAGAACTTATCTTTCTTGATTTCCTTCCCAAACAGAGGCAATTCCTTCCCTCCAGAATTAATGTCATTCTCCATATTTGGACCAACCAACCTAAAGATAAACCTGCCACTGCCAAATACACAGACAGAATTAGTTGTTACCTTGTAACGTATTCTTGCTTCCCAGGGAAAAAAATCACTTTGAGAAGAAAATAATGCTAAATTAAAGTCTGACACATTATTTTGTAAAGAGTAATTCATTTCAGTGGATGGAGAAATGGAAGAGTGAGGGTGGAGCAATCACAATGTAGAGAAAATGATTATTAAACTGATATAATGACTTCAATGGGATATTTAAGTTTTAGGATGACTTATTCTCAGTTACATTGTTTATTTCTGCTAGAACGGGAGAAAGAATAACATTTTTCCTGCACATAACTTGAAAATGAGGGTCAACCATAGGAATAATTAAATGGCCAAAGACATGATTCAAGATTGATGGTCTCTATCTTAATATTTAGGTTAAAATAAGATTTATGTAAAACATTCTTGAGTATCATCTGTGCCAGCTCCTTGTCCTGTGGAGTAGCAAGTTCTGGCTTAGAGATGCTGAATATCATAGAAAATTCAACCAGGATGCAAGTTTGTTGGTTCTCCTCAAGCAAACTGTCAGGTGTACCCAAGTGAAGGATTTGTGGACTAGATTAGTTTCTGTTTGTGTGAGCATTTGGGCCTGGTTCCATATTATCCACATCTGAAGTTGGGTGACATGCCATACTCCCATTTCCATGCTAAGTACTACCCCAAGAAGAAAATAATGTTATTTGCCCTAGAATCTAACTTTTTAAGGTATTTTACAAGATTTTCAGTTGTGCATTGAAACTTTCAAATGGTACTCTCTGAGGCTATACACTCTCTCTCTCTCTCTCTCTCTCTCTCTCTCTCTCAGTTTGTGTTTTCATCTCTGTCCATGAAGGGGAATTTTCATTTGATCCACTAGTTTAAGCTTTCAATGACTTCTTTTTTAACACTGCGTATCAAGACAGGATATCTATGCTGTTTACTAAGATAGTTTTCCTGATTTGCTGAAATGAGTAGAAAATATGTCTACCAATGGCTATGAGGGATAAGATTTTTTACTTATCATATAATATTTGTGTCTGACATTACTTGCTGCTTGACCTCTTCATTTTTTATTTTTAAAATATGGAATGCTTCATGAATTTGCTTGTCAACCTTGTGCAGTGGCCATACTAATCTTTTCTGTATCATTCCAATTTTAGTATAGGTGCTGCCAAAGCAAGCAAAGCTTGACCTCTTTAAACATGACTATGTCTTACTGGTATTTTTTTAAAATCAGTTTTATCAATTTTATTGATAAAAACATATTCATAAAACTTACAATCCATCTAAAGTGTACAATCAGTGATATTTGGTGTCATCTCAGAGCTGTGCATGTATCACTTATATCAAGATTAGAGCATTATTTACATTACAGCACAAACAAACAGGAAGAAGAAAAGCAATAACGAAAGAAAAACAAACCGACAATCAAAAACCATATCCCAGAGCAGTCAACTCTTGATCTCTTTGTCCTTCTCTTTCCATATGTGATTTCTAATCTATTCCTGTTTCTATATTTCTTTTTTTTTCCATTTTAAATAGAATCAAACAGCATGCAATATGTTTTATCTAGTATCTTTCACATAACATACTTCCTTTTCCCACTGCCTTGCTTACCACAACATAATATCCTCAAGTTTCATGCATATAACCATAAGATTCATGACTTCATTTCTATTAATAGCAGAATAATATTCCATCTGGGGTTTATACCACAATTTTTTATCTGTTCATCTGTTGATGGACACATAGGTTGTTTCCATCTTTTGGCAATAATGAATAATGCTGCTATGAATATTGGTGTGGAGATGTGTGTTCATGTCCCTGCTTTTAGTTATTCTGGATATATATCTAGTAGTGGGACTGTTCAGTCAAATGGCAGATCTATATTAGCTTCCTTAGGAACCACTAATCTTCCAATATGTATGTACAATTTTCCATCCTCATCAACATTGACCAAGCATTCCTATCTCTCTGCATCCTCTATAACACTTGTAGGTTTCTGTTTTTCATTTCTCTAATAGCCAGTGATCTTGAACATTTTTTAATGTGGTTTTTCATAATTTGTATTCTTTCTTTAGAAAAATGTCTATTGAAATCTTTTGCCCAGTTTTTAATTGGGTCATTTGTCTTTCTACAGTTGAGTTTTAGTATCTCTTTATACAACATGGATATTAGACCCTTCTCGGATGTGTGATTTCCAAATATTTTCTCACAGTGAGTAGGCTGCCTTTTGATCTTCTTCACAAACTACTTTGTGTAGCAAAAGTAGTTTAATTTTGAGGAGGTCTCATTTATTTATTTATTTATTTTTATTTTCTTGCTCATGTTTTGGGTATACGGTTTAAGAAACATCTGCTTAATACAAGATTTTAAAGATATTTCTCTACATTATATTCTAAGAAGTGTATGGTCCTGGCTTTTCTGTTTAGGTGCTTAATCCATATTGACTTGATTCTTGTATATGGATTTAAAGAGTGATCCTCTTTCATTCTTTTGGTTATGGATATCCATTTCTCCCAGAATTATTTTTTGAAGAGACAGTTCCATCCCAGTAAATTGGACTTGATATGTTTTGATATTAATTTAATCATAGAGGTTGTGGTCTATTTCTGAATTATCAATTTCCTTGCATTGATAAATGTATTTGTCTTTATGACAGTACCATGTTGTTTAACCAATTTTTAATACTCTGTAATTTCAGGAAGTATGAGTCCTCCAACTTTGCTCTAGTTTTTTAGTTTAGTTTTTTTTTTTTTTTTTTTGGGGGGGGGGGCCCTTTACTTTACAAATAAATTTGGTATTTGACTTTCTTATTTTTGTAGAGTGTTGGTATACTGGCTGGATTGCATCGAATCTATATAAAACAATTAGGGTATAATTTACTTCAAATCCATGGGCATGGAATATCCTTCCATTTATTTAAGTTTTCTTTTTGCAGTGTTTCGTAGTTCTCTGAATACAGCTTATTTACATCACTGGTTAAATAGATTCCTAGATATTTGAGCCATTTATTGCTACAGTAAATGGAATTTTTTCTTGAATTTCTCCTCAGATTGTTCATTATTAGTATATAGAAAAACTATGGCTTTTTGCATGTTGATCTTCTATCCTGCCAATTTTCCTGAGCTCTTTTATTAGCTCTAGTAATTTTGTTGAAGAAATTTCATAATTTTCTAAATATAAGATCACATCATTTGCTAATAGTGTTTAATCTCCTCTTTTCCAATGTGGACATTTTTATTTCTTTTTCTTGCTTCATTGCTCAAGTTAGAATGCCAGCATAATATTGAATAGCAATGGTGACAGTGGGCATCATTGTACAATTCTCAATCTACAGTGAAATCTTTCAACATTTCCCTATTAAATACGATGTTAACTGTGGGTTTTTCATATATACCATTTAGCATTTTGAGAAATGAACTTCTATTCCAATGTTTCACAATGTTTTAACAAGAGAGAAACGCTGGATTTTGCAAAAATGACTTTTCTGCATCAATGGAGATAATTATCTGATTTTTCATTCTATTGTTTTAATGTGGTGTATTACATTGACTGTTTTTCTTTTGTTGAACAATGCTTGTGTATCAAGAATAAAACTCACTAATCATTGCATATAATTCTTATAATATTGATGTTGGATATTATAGGCAGTATTTAGTTGACAATATTTGCATCTATATTCTTTAGAGGGCTTGGCCCATACTTTTCTGGCAATATCTTGAATTATCTTTGTCATTGAGGTAATGTTGGCTTCATAAAATATGTTTGGTAATATTCCATCCACTTCAATACTTTGGAAGAGACAAAAGGATTTATATTATTTCCTTCTGATATGTTTGGTAGAGTTCACAAGAAATGCTATCTCATCCACAACTTTATATTTTTGGAAGATTTTTTCATGACTGATTCAATCACTTTATCTGAGATTGTTTTGTTTGAGTTCTTGAATTTCTGGTACAGTCAATGTAGGTAGTTTGTCCATTTCTAGGAAATTGTCCATTTTATAAAGATTGTCTAATTTGTTGCTATATAGTTCCTCATAATATCTTCTTATCATCTTTTTCAGGATTATTATCCACCATTCATTAGATGTGAAGATATAAATTTGTTAAAAGTAAAAGGACAGAATAATATATAACACAAAAATTGTGTTTTAGACAGCCAAAGGGGTGATGATGCAAAGTACCAGAACTCTGTTGGCTTTTATAAAGGATATTTGAGGTAGTTTGTCAGTTTGATATAATTATGCATTCCAAAAATATATTGGATCATGCTTGTATACTGGTCTGCTAATCTGGGCTTGATTAAGTTATCATTAGGGCATTAACTAGGCCATGTCAGTAGGGCATTGAGCCCCACCCCTTGGTGGGGAGGGAATCAAATATAAAGGCATGGCAAAGAACAGAGTTGGAGCAGTTTTGATGTTGGAGTTCTCTTGAGGAAGAAGAGAAGGCCCCGGGATAGAGACAAGTCATTCGCCTGAGAGTTCACAGCTGGCCATCTGGAGAGATGAAAAGCCTAGAGACACTCATAGTCTACAGCCAACCTTGTGGAGGAAACAGAGGAGCTAAGCCTGGAGAGAAACACAGCCCCAGGAAGAGAGGAACCCAAGAAGCCTGAACCCTGGCAAATGTCAGCAGCTGTCTTGCTTCAACATGTAGCAAAGGACTTTGGTGAGGGAAGAAACTTATGCTTTATGGCCTGGTAACTGTAAGTTTCTACCCCAAACAAATACCCTTTATAAAAACCAAGCAACTTCTGGTATTTTGCATCAGCACCCCTTTGGCTGACTAATACAGTATATATTTGGGGTAGAAGCTAACTCTTACTAGATTATAAAGACTCCAACTCAAGGTAACATAAAATGTACTTTCTCATCCCAAGTCTATTGCTACATGTTGATGTAAGATGTCTGCAAGGGTTCAGTCTTCCTCCTTCCTATTAAGGCTCCATGGTACCAGCTTCTTCTGGTCTCAACTGTAGGCTGGAATAAGTCTAGTTTATCTCCCTGGGGCCCATTTCTTTCTGGGCTTGGCTGGTCTGTTCTTTTCACAAGTCTGCTGTAGACTATCAGGCTTTTCTCTCTTCCTGGGTCCATGACTATGGAGCACTCTCTCTTTCTGCAGATCTGCGTCTCTGTGTTATTTCTGTGTGAGAGTCTACTTTGCCCCCACGAAGGAGTTGGGAACTCAAATTGATTCACCCTAATGATGTGGTCAAATTAAAGCCCTAATAAAGTAAAAGTGAAACCTCTGAATCTAATACAATCTAATATGCCCAAAGGAACCGATCAGTTTACAAACACAATTCAATATTTATATTTGGAATTCATAAACAATACCAAACTACCACATGTAGTAACTACAAAAGAAATAGAGTGGAAAAATATTAGTCAATATATCCTTTAAGAAAATAAAAGTAAGTAAAAACAAATAGGGACTTGTTATAATGATGCATGAGTCAATTCATGAAGAATGTATTACAATTATAAACATATATATGTCTAATACCAGATGCTCAAATAGGTGCATCAAAAATTGGCAGAAGGGAGAATTGAATAATTTAAAAATAATTGGAGGTATTAATACTGTGTTGTCAATAAATGATAGAACACTGGACCAAAAAAATCCAATTAATATAGACTACTTAAAAAACACTAGCAGCCAAGTTGGCCTAAGTAACATCTGTATAAATACCACACCAAAACAGCAGAATGCACAATCTTCTCTGGCACACAGGAAACATTCTCCAAAATAGACAATATGATATGGTATAAAACAAGCTATAGTAATTTTCAAAGTGTTGGAGTCACTTGAAATGTTTTTAGACCACAATGTAATTAAATTAAAAACTACAACAGAAAGAAATTTGGGAAATCCACAAATATTTGGAAATTATAAAACACAATTTTAAATATCTTATTAAAAAGAAAATAATTCAAAATTAATTTCAAAAATATTTTCAAAGCAAAACAAAATATCAAAATGAATTTATGCAGCTAAACCAGTAGTGCTTAGGAGGATATTTATAACATTAAACACCTATATTAAAAAAGCAAAAAAAAAAAATCAAATGGATAACTTAAGCTTCTAAATTAAATATAGAAGAATATAGAATCAAATTTAGAGCAGAGATCCATATAATAGAAAAGAGAAAATTGAAAAAGGAAATCCATGAAACAAAAAATTTGTTATTTGAAAAATATGAACAAATCAAAAAAACAGAAATTTTAGCCAAATTGACAAAAATCACATTACCAAAATCAGGAATTAAATAGAATATATCAACACTGATCTTACAGATATAAAGTTTACAAGGAGGTTTTGTGAATAATTTGTGGCAGTGAATTAGACAATTCAGGTGAAATGATAAATTCCTAAAAAGACAGAAATTACCCAAACTTAATCAATGAAAAATGGAAAACCTGAATGAACCTATAACATACAGAAAAAAAGATTTACTAATTGAAAAGCCCAGAACTCAATCCTTTCCCTGATAAATTCTATGTAGTATTTTTTTTTTAATGTTTAGATTCCTCCATTCTCTTGAACAAAATAGTGGAGTGTGGATATTTCCTAACACTTATAATCAGGCCAGGTTTATGCAGTGAGACAAAGGCAAAGTGAGACAAAAATAGAAGTAAAGAAAGTTACCACTATCTCAAGAATATAGATGCATAAGCAGCAATATATGACAAACCAGAGCTTGCAATGTTTAACAGGAATTACGTACTTTGATCAAGTGTTATTTATCTCAGGAATGAAGGGTTAGTTTTATCTTTAAAAATTAATTAATATAATATATGCTATAAATAGAAAAAGAGATAAAAATTACATAACAATCTCAACAGACACAGGAAAATTGTTCTGTGTAATTGAAATAGCATTAATATGAATAAACTTTCAGAAAACTACAAAAAGAATGGAATGAAAGACAACCAACAGAATGGAAGAAAATAATTGTTAACCATATATCTGATAATAGTTTGATATCCAAAAAACATAAAGATCTGCTACAACTCAACAAAAAGAAAAATAACAAAATTTAAAAATAGACAAATGTCTTGAAAAGACATTTCTCCAGAAGATACACAAATGACCAATAACCATATGAAACCATGCTTTGTCATCAGGAAGTACAAATCCAAACAACAGAAAATACCACTTCACAACCACTAGGAAGAATATTATTAAAAATAACAGTAATAACAGAAATTAACAAGTGTTACTAAGGATACGGAAAAATTGGGACACACAGCTTTTTTGACATTGTTAAGTGGTGTAGCCACTGTAGAAATCATCTTAGTGGTTCCTCAGAAAGTTAAACACAGATTTATCATATGACCTGGTAATCCCATTTCTTAGGAAATACCCAAAAATATGAACATACACAAACACACAAAAATATTGGTATGACAATATTTATAACAGCATTATTCACAGTTGCCAAAATGTGGAAGCAACCCTAGTTCCCATTAATGTAGAGTCAATAAACAATATGTAGTATATACAAATATATTAATAAGATGTGAAAGGAATGTTCTGATGCGTGATAAAAGATATCTAAAAGTGAAGGTTTCATGATGCATGAAATAAACAAGATGCAAAAAGGAAAATATAGTACAAATTTGCTTATATGAAATACTGAGGATAAGCAAATTTCATACAGACTGTTAGTAGATTACAGGTTATCAGGGGCTCTGAGGAAAAGAACAGGGATTTATTGTTTCATGCATAATGAGTTTATGTTTGATGTGATGAAAAAATTTTGGGGAATGGATGACAGAAATTGTAGAAAAAATTTTGAATGTAACTACAACACTGAATTGTACACTTGAAAATGGTTTAAAATGGAGAATTTTGAGTATATACAACTTAAAATTTTCAATTTATAATCAAAGGCTTAAATGAACAAATAAAATAAAAAATAAAATAAAGAAAGGAATGATCACAACCTGATAAAGGGCATTTATGAAAGTTTTGTCATAACTCCCCAAATTTTTCAGTTTTCCTCATCATCCATCTTACTTTCTTCCATTTCTTGAAGCATCCACCAAGGAAGGGCAATTAATCCTCAATTATATCAAAACTAATGCATAAATCATGCCCATCAAAGCTCCTGTTTCTAAAATCATGTAACTAATAAAAGATATTCTCAGGGGATGGGCAATTATTTTGCTGTGACTTACTGGCCAACACGCTGCCGCCAAGATCTTAACAAATGGTCTTTTAAAAAACAGATTAATAATGGCATTATATAGCTGACATCAGATTAAAGGGCAAATCTAAATAAGGAGCTGTCGCGGTTCAGCCGAGGCATGAGGGAGCAAGACTGAAGGTGGTTAAGGGAGTCGGCGAGAGTGATGAGTTGTACACCTAAGTGAGAATTGACGACTGACTTTATTGTAGGATAAGCTCAGTTTTTATATTTTATTTTTTGGCAAGCGTAAGCATTCTCTTTGAAGTTATGCAAGGTTGTAGACGTTATATAGACTTGAGATAAGCGCTTTCAGTTCCATGGTGACAGGATGTTAACTTTTTAGGAACAGTAACTTACAGCATAGTAGTTCTTACTCTGATGTCTAAGATTAGATATGCTAGACTTGTGGTTAAACTTTATGTTTTTAGCTAAAGAGTTATTAAGATCCTGAACTATCTTTTTAGGCAGTAGTTTCCTGCTTGTAGTTTACTTTTTAAAATTCTTACAAAGATCTAAAGAAATTCATTTTCTATATAGGCTTAAATTAACCAGGGTTATTTGTAAGATATGACATCACACCGAAATCATATGTACAGTTAAATTTGCAAAACTATTGTTTTTCTTAACTGTGTAGCAATAATTTTAAACTAGTTAGGTTAGTAGTTAAATCATAATTTACAATAAACAGGCCGTTGTTTTTATATACAGTTAAACAATTAAAAAAGAAAAGCATCATTGTAAAACATTATGATTAAGCTGCTGGGAGAAATAGAGGCCTCGATGATATTTAGGGGAACTGTGCCTGTCTTAGGTCAGAACCGTGCTAAACGGCTGTTGAATCTTACCCGTCATTAAAAACCATGACAGCAATTGGCCAGGCCCCTGTCTTAAGTTAACCCAGCGGCTTTGCCGCAGAAGGAGAAAGAGAGGGGGGGTCCAATTGCCCTTTTTAGGTTAGAACCGTGCTAAACGGCAGCTGGGTCTTACCCGTCGTTGAAAACCATGGCAGCACTTGGCCAGGCCCCTGTCTTAGGTTGACCCAGCGGCTTTGCCGCAGAAGAAGAGAGAGGGGGGGGGTCCAGTTGCCCGTTACTGACTAACCAGTCCAGCACCCGATGAGACATATTTCTCAAGGAGCTTAAAAAATGGCCTTTGTAAGAGTATAAACAGGGTGAAATTAGGCTCCAAGTCTTGAAGTGCTTAGCTCTCCTCTGCAAGTCGGGTATCCTTAATCCCTCCTTGACCAGCCACAGACCTTGTCTCGTAGTCGGTCTTGACAAGAGCTAAGCACCTCCGTTGATGGCCGCCACAAGGAGCCCCAGAGGACCTAGCAACACTCACACATCATTTACAGAACTGAGGTTGGGCAATAATCACATTGAAAAATAAAAAATGCCATCAAACTCTGTCAAACTTCTGGCTTCATTTGACCTTTTAATGACAGTGAGATTCCCACCATCATTAAAGACAAGCCTGCCTCAGACATGCACAACACCTATTAAGATGATTCATGTTCTGGTGGGAACATATCACAATTCTCTCATGGGCAATATACAAAATGTACAAAATATAGAACCAATATATAAAATCACATGTGCATCTACTACTTTACACTGGGGAGAGCCCCAACAATGCATGCTAGAATTGCCACAATAAGCTATTTCTAAAGCCATGTTTCTTCTGCCACCAGGATGGGATTTTTATTTAGAGGCTTTGGATATTTCTAAATATGCCTCTTGGAGTCCTTTTACTGAGCATATAAAGTCCTGGCTACTTATTGGGACCTTCTTAAAATGGAGGTGTTTATAAGGCCACATCTCCTCAATCAGTGCACACAGATTCCCATAATACCATGATAACTCTCTGCAGGAGTTCAGGACAACTCTTGCAGCCTCACTGGTAATGTGTAAATTGTACCTAAAGGAAAGGTCTAAACATGACAAACAGGGAATTTCCAAATTGCAGGAGGGTATCAATGTCCACTATTTCTCCGTGTTTTAGTATTTTTGCAGTCTGTGTGGGTCAAAGGTGTTCTTACTGACCTGCAGAACCTCACTGTTTGGGGCAGATCAAAATCAACTTAATGATCAAATAATCTTAGATAATTCTAAAATTATACTCATGGAAAAGGCAGAGGAGATTGCTGGATATTGGTCCTCACCACCTGCATCTAACATGCCACTGAGCATGTCTAATGACTCAAGTTATTCATACAATATTTAACATGGGTCTGCTTTCACTACTGCATAAAAATTTCTCAAACCAGATGTAACCTAAATAAGATTATCATATACCACCAATAGCCAAAATAATATAATCAAATGAGGAACATGACTTCGCATTAGGCAGATAAGGTTCAGTTCTATAAACAATGGAGAAAGAGTCAAAGGCTGCCTTTGGGTCATGCTTTGGGGGTCAGCAGAGCAGGATAGAACTTCACAACTCCCAGGACAGTGAGGAATAGAGACATGAAGAAGTTGTAAAAACAAATTTTGAGTTACTATACCCACTGGCTGCCAGGGAGGGCTCCCCTCACGCATCCCCAAAGTATTCAGTAGGGATACAACCCCTAACTCATTTCAGCTGACTGAAAGGGGAGCATATGTCTTCCTGCTTGCCAGCTGTTTTAAGGGAAAAAAGGAGGTGGAATTGGGTGCTTTCCATTAGTGAACTCCACCAGCAGAGCCTGCTTTGAATCTCAGCTCTGACCAGACAAAAACAAAGGAAAACCTAGAAATACACCTCCACCAAAAAGTGAGCCACCAAGTGCTATCTGCTGGCACATCAGGGAATTACATGGACAAAAACTGATTTAAGAGCTCTCTTTACCACACCCATTGGACAAAGTATGCACCCCATTAGAGAATCCCTGGCATGAATTTAGTAACATAAGCTGGGAATTTTAAAGACTTAGGATAAATTGGACCAAATATCAAAAAGCTGTAAAAGAATAATAATAAACAAAAGAGAAATTGGATGTCATAATAAATTCACCAACATATCAGATTGTAGACATTAGCAAAAAATTACAAGTAATATAGGAAACAGGAAGAGATGGCCCAGCCAAAGGAACAAACCAAATATCCTGGAGAGATTCAGGATTTAGGACAATTAAACATTGGTAATCAGTCAAATCTCTTAAATCAATTTAAAGATTTGAAAGAAAATAGGAGTAAAGCAATAAAGGGTATTAAGAGACTGTGGGAGAGCATAAAGAACAATTTGAAAGTCTGCAAGGAATAGTATCTGATCTTTTGGAAATGAAAGATATGATGGATGAGATTAAAAATACATTAGAGGTACATTAGAGCAGATTTGAACTGCTTGAAGACAGAATTAGTGATTTAGAAGACAGAACAGCTGAAATGGAAAAGAGAGGAGAACAGAAAGATATGAGAATGGAAAATATGGAAGAGGGTCTCAGGGAAAAGAATGACAACACAAAACACACAAATGCATTATTGCCATAACAGGTGCAGAAAATGGAAAGAGAAAAAAAAGAATATTTGAGGAAATAAGGCTGAAAAACTTACCTAAACTTATGAAAGCCATAAATACCAATATCCAAGAAGGACAACACATCCTAAACAGAGCAAACACAAACAGACCTACACACTGAGACACCTATTATTCAGAATGACAAATACGAGAGATGAAGTGAAGTTTTTGAAAGCAGAAAGAGATAACTAAACATAAAAGGGAAATGAAAATAAAAAGATTTTCATGGTTTCAAGAAACCATGGAAGAGATAAGAAAGTGGTATGATGTATTTGAGGTATTAAAAGAGAAAAAAATGCCAGCCAAGTATTCTTTATCTGGCAAAGCTTTTTCAAAAATAAAGGGGAGTTCAATGTTTTCAAAAAATAAACAAAAACTGGTTGTATATATTACTGAAAGACCAGAATTACAAGAGATATTAAAGGGATTGTTGCAGCCTGAAAGTAATAAACAAGAACAAGAGACTTGGAGAAGAGTGTAGAAATGAAGAATATGATAAAGGGAAATGTGGCTGTCTGGCAATTTGATGTGATTATGAATTCCAAAAATATAATTGGATCATGCTTGTAAACTGATCTGTTAATCTGGGCATGATTAAATTATGATTAGGCCGTTGACTGGGCCACATCAGTAGGGTGTTGAGCCCCACCCCTCGGTGGGTGGGGAATCAAATATAAAAGGCATGGCAAGAACAGAGTTGAAGCAGATTTTGAGAAGCAGTTCTGATGTTGGAAAGAAGGCTCCAGGAGAAGAGAAGCTAGCTGTTTGCCTGATCCTCTACAACTGACCTTGTGGAGGAAACAGGAGCTAATCCAGGAGAGAAATGCAGTCCCAGGAAGAGAGGAACCCAAGAAGCCTGAACTCTGGCAAACATCGGCAGCTGTCTTGCCCTAACATGTGGCAATGGACTGAGGTGAGAGAAGAAACTTAATGCTTTATGGCCTGGTATCTGTGGACTTCTACCCCAATTAAATACCCTTTAAAGGACTAACCCATTTTTGGTATTTCACATTAGCACCCCTTTGGCTGACTAATACAGTAAAAAGAAAGACTATAGTATAATATGACAACTGAAAGCCAAATGTCAAAATGGATGAAGTAAGTAAAGCTTTTACAATTGTAACATTGAATGTTCACTGTTTGAATACCCCAATTAAAAGAGACAGACTGTTAGAATGGATTTAAAAAATATGACGCATCTATATGGTGTCTACAAGAGACTTACCTCAGGCATAAGGACACAACCAGTTTAAAAGTTAAGGGTTGGAAAAAGATATCCCATGCAAATATTAACCAAAAAAGAGCTGAAGTAGTGATACTAATATCAGACAAAATAAATTTTAAATGAAAAACTGTTATAAGGGATGAAGAATATCATTATAAATTAATAAAATGGGAAATCCAATAAGAAGAAATGATTTTTTCTAAATATGTATTAGTCAGGGTTCTCTTGGGAAACAGAATCAACAGGAGATATCCATCAATAATAAGAGATTTTAAAAGAGTCACTCAAACGACTGTGGGGATGCACAAGTCCAGGTTCTGAAGGTGGGCTTCAAACCAGGGACTCCAATGAAAGTCCGATGATAGGTCCTTGATGAGTTTCTGGGAGAAGTTGCCTGTCCAACGACGAGCTGGGAAATTCTCTCTGAATGTTGAAATCACCTCCCCTTTTAAAGCATTCAACTGATTGGATAAAAGCATTGCCCGTTGATGATGTAATCTCCCTGATTGACACAGATGTAATCAGCCATCCACGCAGCAAACTCACTGGTGATCGAAGTCCATAAATGCTCTTGTATTGCAATTACCCCAGTGCTTGCTGGAAGAAACACCTGGAAACAATTACCTGGCCGAGTTGACACATTAACCTAACCATAACAATCCACCCCTTGTCAACTCAGCAGTAATACATTTTACCCTAAACCGTACTTAGTCTCTAAGTAAAAACAATAACAGACAAGCATACATATATATTTACGCCTAACAATGTTCAACTCCTCTGCGTACAAATGGAAACGCATCAATTCCCCCAGAATAGGGTGAGAGTCCTGGGTAAAATTCATGCTTAAATTTGACATCCTTAAATATTATGACGTGAAATTAATACAACTTTTCATATCATAGGGGGAAAGGTTGGGGAAGAAAACACGAAATTCTTTTTGTGTACATATGCAATCATACTCGTAATGAAACAAGGAAGAAGGGTACAGACTATTACGGTCCTTGTTTCTGTAACTGGTCACATGGTCGAAGTTTCATATTTATCACTACCTTCTTCCACTATGCATTCCATGTTCCCATTCCCTTCAGCAAGCACTTCAGCTGGCCATAGTTCTTTGCCTGGTGGGGTGACCCAAACTTTCATTCCAAAGATTCTGGGCCATTTTTAGTCCTGCTTGAATTGGTTTGTTGCAACTTTCCGTTGACTTTAATCACAGTGCATGGCAGTATTAGGCAACACTCTAGAGGATCTCTTGCATTCCAGGCAAACTCTTCTTTACCCCCATTAAATAAATATAGTCCTATTTCCCCTTGATAGTCAGGATCAATCACCCCAGCCAGTATAGTAATTCCCTTCTTTGTCTGTTGATTCACAGGTAAGAGGAGCCCAAAGTGGCCAGGTGCCAGTCTTAACTTCCAGTTCAATGGAATCATTGTTATATTTCCTGGTGGCAGCACTCTTCCATTTGGGACAAAAACCTGTAGACCAGCAGAGCTTAAGGTTGCAGGGACAGTAGGCAAAAATTTTCCTAGTGGGTCACTAGGGGTAATAGTGAGTGGTGCCACTCCCATTTCCACCTCTTGATTCCTGGACCCATGAATCCTGGTTATGGGAAAACAGCACCCTAGAGAGGATGTGGATTCAGAGTATACACAGCCTCCTGGAGAACATTGGCCCAACCCTGCAAGGTATTGCCACCTAGTTGGCACCATAATTGAGTCTTCAAATGGCCATTCCACCATTATATTAATCCAGCTGTTTCAGGGTGATGGGGAACATGGTAAGACCAGTGAATTCCATGGGCATGTACCCATTCCTGCACATCATGTGCTATGAAATGGATTCCTTGATCAGAAACAATGCTGTGTGGAATGACATGGTGGTAGATAAAGCATTTGGTAAGTCCACACTTGGTAGTTTTGAAAGAAGCATTGTGTGCTGGAAATGGAAACCCATAGCCAGAGTATGTGTCTATTCCAGTTAAAACAAATTACTGCCCCTTCCATGGTGGAAGTGGTCCAATGTAGTCCACCTGCCACCAGGTAGCAGGCTGGTCACCTCAAGGAATGGTGCCATATCTGGGACTGAGTGTGGTCTCTGCTGCTGGCAGATTGGGCATTCAGCAGTGGCTGTAGCCAAGTAAGCCTTGGTGAGGGGAAGTCCATGTTGCTGAGTCCATGCATAACCTCCATCCCTACTTCCGTGGCCACTTTGTTCATGAGCCCATTGGGCAAAGACAGGAGTGGCTGGAGAAAGAGGCTGAGCATTAGCCACAGAGCGGGTCATCTTATCCACTTGATTATTAAAATCTTCCTGTGCTTAAGTCACTCTCTGGTGAGCATTCACATGAGACACAAATATGTTCATGTATTTTGCCCACTCAGAAAGGTCTTATCCACATAGCTCTTCCCCAGACCTCCTTGTCACCAGTTTTCCAATCATGTTCCTTCCAAGTCCCTGACTATCCAGCCAAACCATTCGCAAGAGCCCATGAATCAGTGTACAAATGCACCTCTAGCCATTTCTTCTTCCAAGCAAAATGAACAACTTGATGCACTGCTCAAAGCTCTGCCCACTGGAAGGATTTGCCCTCACTGCTATCCTTCAAGGATGTCCCAGAAAAGGGCTGCAGTGCTGCAGCTGTCCACTTTTGGGTGGTACCTGCATATCGTGCAGAACCATCTGTAAACCAGGTCCGAGTTTTCTCATCCTCAGTCAACTGATTGTAAGGGACTCCCCAAGAGGCCAATACTGTGGGCTGGGAAAGGGAAGGTAACATGGCAGGGGTGGTGGCCATGGGCATTTGGGTTACTTCCTCATGTAACTTACTTGTGCCTTCAGGACCTTCTCAAGTCCTATCTCATATATAACACTTTCACTTTATTATGGAGTGATGCTGTGCAAGCCAACTTTATGGTTTGGTGGGTCAGACAATACACAGCTTATGATAGGCAATTCAGTTGTCTTGGTAACTTGATGGCCCATGGTTAAGAGTTCATTCTCTTCTAAGTCCCAGTAGCAAGTCAAAAGCTGCTTCTCAAAAGGGGAGTAGTTATCTGCAGAGGATGGCAAGGCTTTGCTCCAAAATCATAAGGCTCTACATTGTGATTCCCATATAGGGTCCTGCCAAAGGCAACAGAGAGCATCTCTATTTGCCACTGAAACTTCCAGCACCATTGGATCTGCTGGATGATTTGGTTCAAGTGGTAGTGCAGCTTGCACAGTAGCCTGGACCTGTCTCATGGCTTCCTCTTGTTCCAGTACCCAATCAAAACTAGCAGCTTTCTGGTCACTCGGTAAATGGGCCAGAGTAGCAAATCCAAATGAGGAATGTTTTGCCTCCAAAATCCAAAGAGGCCAACTAAGAGTTGTGCCTCTTTTTTGGTCATAGGAGGGGCCAGGTGCCACAGCTTATCCTTTACTTTAGAAGGGATATCTTGACAGGCCCCACACCATTAGACACCTAGAAATTTCACTGAGGTGGAAGGACCCTGTATTTTTGTTGGATTTATCTCCCATCCTCTCTCACACAAATGCCTTACCAATAAATCTAGAGTCTTTGCTACTTCTTGCTCAGTAGGTCCTATCAACATATTACCATGAATATAATGGACCAGTGTGATGTCTCATGGGAGGGAGAGACAATCAAGGTCCCTGTGGACAATACTATGACATAGGGCTGAAGAGTTGATATATCCCTGAGGCAGGACAGTGAAGGTATACTGCTGGCCTTGCCAGCTGAAAGCAAACTGTTTCTGGTGGTCCTTACTAATGGAAATTGAGAAAAAAGCATTTGCCAGATCAACAGCTACATACCAGGTCCCAGGGGAAGTGTTGATTTGCTGAAGCAATGATACGACATCAGGAACAGCAGCTGCAATTGGAGTCACCACCTGGTTAAGTTTACAATAATCTACTGTCATCCTCCAAGATCCATCTGTTTTCTGCACAAGCCAAATAGGAGAGTCGAATTGGGATGTGAGCAGAATCACCACCCCTGCATCCTTCAAATCCTTGATGGTGACACTAACCTCTACAATACCTCCAGGAATCTGGTATTGCCTTTAATTTACTATTTTGCTAGGCAGGGGCAGTTCTAGAGGCTTCCACTTGGCCTTTCCAACCATAATAGCCCTCACTCCAAAAGTCAGGGATCCAATGTGGGGATTCTGCCAGTTACTGAGTATGTCTATTCCAATTATGTATTCTGGAACTGGAGAAATAAGCACAGAATGGGTCTGGGGACCCACTGGACCCATTGTGAGTGGGACCTGAGCTAAAACTCCATCACTTACCTGACCTCCATAAGCCCCTACTCTGATTGGTGGACCACAGTGATGTTTGGGTCTCCTGGAATTAGTGTCACTTCTGAGCCAGTGTTTAATAATCCCTGAAATGTCTGATAATTTCCTTTTCCCCAATGCACAGTTACTCTGGCAAAAGGTGATAGATCTCCCTGGGGAAAGGTGGAAGGATGATGAACAGTATAAATTTTTGGCAGTTTAACAGCATCCTTCCCCAAGGGGACCTGGCCTTTTCCTCATTCAAGGGGCTCTGGGTCTGTTAACGGTCTCAATTCTGTGAATTTATTAAGGGTCCTTGATTCTCTGCATCTGTAATTTGAGTTTGGATTTTGTTCACTTGACCTAGAACTCTTCTGCTTATACAGATCCAGAAGAAATTTAGTAGACTGTCCATGTATTTCACTTCTAGGTACTCCATGATCTATTATACAAGACCATAACTCCATGCAACTCAGACTATTCTGTGTGCTGTTTTGAATCTGCCTTTCATTGTGATAGCCACGCCCACCTTGCCTTTGGCGATTAACTGCCGATAACTGACTTTTACTGGACCGAGATCTGATCATCCCCATAATGCTTAAGGATTCCAATTCCATTACAGCCCCCACCCCCACAGTAATATCTGGACTGCAGAGAAGAGCAACCACAGAGCTCTTCAGAGAAGATGGAGTTAATCTTACAAATTTATTCCTCACAGTCTTGGATAAAAATGTGTCCTCAGGACATTCCTGGGGTGGGTGAGCAGGTCTCAAATGGTAAATCCATTCTATCATTCCAAACTCTCTAAGCCTTTGAATCCCCTCATCTACTGTATACCACAGCAAATAAGGCATCTCAACATCATACATGCTAGGCCATCGTTTGTTCCATGCTTCAGTCAGCCACCCAAACAAACTGTTAGAGCCTTTTCTAACACCTTGGGCTAATATGTTGAATCCAGAATTTCTGCTTAGTGGGCTTATATCAATAAATTCAGCCTGATCCAACTTTATATTCCTTCCACCATTATCTCATGCTCTTAGTATCCATTCCCACACATATTCCCCTGATTTCTGCCTATATAAGTTGAAAAACTCATGCAGCTCTTTCAGAGTATAACGTACTTCCTCATGGATCACAATTTGTACTTCACCTTTGGGGGCTTGTTGTGATTTTATTCTAGTAATGGGTTTTAAAGACAAGGGGGTGGGGGTTGTGAGTAAGGAGAAGGATTAGAGATGTCTTGCAGGCTACTAACCTGAGGGCATTCCTTTGCATTTTCTTGTGAGACCCGATTAATCTCTTCAGTCAGGGGTTGGAAGACAGATTCCTCAGGGCACACTGGAAGTTGGGCAGTTTATGCTGGAGATTGGCTGGTACCTGCCTTATGGTTGGGAGGTGGTCCAGACTCCCTGGGGCAGGCCAAAGGCTGGGCAGTGCAGGCTTCCATTTGGCTTGTACCCACTTTAGGACTGGAAGGAAGTCTGGACTCCCTGGGATAGGTTGGAGGCTGGATGATACAAGGTTGAGAAGATATGATCTCTACAGGGCAGGCCATGGCAGGTTTATCTGGTAAAGTCTCATCAGAATTTAGAATTCCAATGTCCCCACCAATATTATCATCATCCCATATGTCTCTGTCCCAATCCTCAGGGTTCCACTCCTTTCCAATCAATGCCTTAACTTTAATTGCAGAAACCCTGCCAGGTTGAGATTTTAGTTTCCTCTGTAATTCTGCTACTTGTACAATGAGAGTCTGGGTTTGATTCTCATTTATCTCAAATCTGTGGATACAGGAGACAAGATTTTCTTTCAAGGCAAACATAGAAACTTTCATATCATTCATGCGGCATTCAAGTTTCAAATTTGAACACTTTAGCTCATGTCTTTCTTTTGTAACTGTATCCAGAGTATCTAGAAGGAGCCAGCCAACATCATTATACTTTTTGACTCTACAAAATTCTGTTAAGGTGTTGAAAACACTCTCACCCAGATCCTTGCTTCTTATAAGCATGGAATTAGGGGAATCCAGTGATGCTATTTTGCATGTCTCTATTGCCAGTTCACACCATGGACTGTTAGCAGCCTCATTATTGGAAAGGGAGTCATTAGTACCCCTGAGTCCAATTATAGTAGAGAGCCAATTACAAAACTCCCAGAACCACCTCAGATATCCCATGTTTAAGACTTTATTCCTCAAGAACCACTCCCAGTACCAAGCTGTATTAGTCAGGGTTCTCTCGGGTAACAGAATCAACATGAGATATCTGTCAATAATATGAGATTTTAAAAGAGTCTCTAATGTGACTGTGGGGATGCCCAAGTCCAGGTTCCACAGGCAGGCTGCAAACCAGGGGTTCCGATGAAAGTCTGATGAAAGGTCCTTGATGAGTTTCTGGGAGAAGTTGCCTGTCCAATGATGAGCTGGGAATTTCACTCTGAATATTGAAATTACTTCCCCTTTTAAAGCAATCAACTGATTGGATAGAAGTATCACCCATTGATAATGTAATCTCCCTGATTGGTGCAGATGTAATCAACCATCCACACAGTAAACTCACTGGTGATTGAAGTCCATAAATGTTCTTGTATTACAATTAGTCCAGTGCTTGCTGGAACAAACACCTGGAAACTATTACCTGGCCAAGTTGACACGTTAACCTAACCGTCACAAAATATTTATGCAGCTAACACTGTTGCAGCAGAAAAAAACCTAGACTATAAGAAACCCAAACATGCACTCAGAGAGACAGAGGAACAAAGTTTTTATTATGCCTGGGCCCAGAGGAGAATCCAGTCTCCCAAAACCTGAGCCCTGGGCATCAGCTTTCATGGGGTTATATAGTTTTCTGTTTATTGGTTAGTGGGTTGCTGAGCAAGCAGGCAAATTCCTGAATCAAGCAGGCAGGTGGGATTACAGAAGCAAAGGTGTGAGTTTAGCTTATCTTTCTAAAGTAGAGGGCCTCATGGAGGAGAGGAATAGAGTAGTTAACTTTGTGGATTCCAGACAAAAGGGGGAGGAGTGTGCTTATCTCCCTAACTTTTGGATTCCATGGGAGAAAGGGAGGAGGGGCAGTTATCTTTCTAAAGCTGTGGGTTTCTGCAAAGGTGGAGAAACAGCAGAGCTGCAGCACTTTCTTTATCATTCCACCCCCCTTTGGTGCCTTTATAATAATTTTTTTGTGGAGCAATATCTGTTAATATGGGGATTTTTCTATAGTTCCCAAGGGCCGATATGTAACATGAGGCATTACCTGGTGTTTTAAGGCATTCAAGCAGGAAGTGATGTACTTGTGTAAGGTACTGTAGTACACATGACCCAAAAGTTAGGAGGAAGAAGACTGTGGCTATTTCTGGCATGAGTGGCAAAATTCAGGAAAGGAGATACTGGAAATAGTTCCTGTTGGCAGATGTCTAGTATGCATGGTTCAAGCAGTTTTTGGCTCATTTTTGATCAGGGCTACCTTGTCCCTAACTGTCCCTGAGGAATTTGCATAAAAACAGCATTCTTCCCTTAGGGCCTGGCAGATTTTCCCTGAACCTGCAGTGAGCAAGTCTAATCATTGCCTGTTTTTTAAAACTACTTCTGCCAATGAGTCTGTCTCATCTTGTAACCCGTTGAGAGTCTCCGATATTTCTTCGAGGTCATTTGATGATTACCGTGGTACAATTTATATGCCCTCTTGACCAACTGTGAGTTAGGACCCTGCTACTGCTGAACTTCTGACTACTCTTAGTCCTAAGAGTATGGGAATTGATTGCATTTCTCATTTCACTTGGGAGAGCTCTCCAGGCAATTCTTCTCTATACACTGAAAAAGATGGTACTGGCCAAGCCAGGTATCAGATGCCTTGGCCATCCTCAGGTAGGAACTGGTAGGTGTTGGTGCCACAGACCCAGATGGTTGAATTTGCAGTACATTGGTCAGGCTCATTGAGTGGGTGGGTGGGGTTACAGTAAGCCTTTCCAAGAGGGAGGATGGTTGAAGAGGAGCTGGTAGTTATGTTTTTACAGTTAGCCAGTTTTCCTGGGGATTCAGTTATGTGGACTGGGAGGGGTCTGTTTCCTGCTGCAGAGCTGTCATGGGTCAGGAGAGGTAAATTCCATGGAACAGGTATGGGAAAGATTGTTAGACTCGAAGAAGTACATAGCCAGCAGGATGCAGCTATGTCGGGCTGGGATTTATTTAGGAGTTGGTGGAAAGTTTGAATCTGGTTCAAAAGGACATTGCAGGGGGCTGTTCTGACTTTGGCTTTTAGGGTCTGGGCAGCTTTACTGATATTTTTAACAAGGGTTTTTTCTGGGGGTTGGGTTACTGGGATAAGTTGGACTAGTATGAGGTCTTTCGGGTCTGGCTCTACTGGATATTATATTCCAATTCCTAGTTTTAGTCCTGTTTAGGGTTTTAAAAAGGTATTTTTTGATCTGGTGGTTATGTTCAATAAGGTGAGTTCCACGGGGTTGCAGGTTCCTAATTTATAGTTTGCCAGACTGGGAACCTTCTTTAGGATATATGGGGAAGTTGGGGCTCCTGCCCAGGTGGCACCGACTACTAGGCCCCAAGAGCAGCAGAAGTGCCTTTCTTCCGAGGGCCCTTGGCATAAGTATTTGTTGTAGGTGTTATAGAAGTGGATTCAACACTCCCCTTCCCCCCAGGGGGGCAAGGGTAGCGTCATTTCTTATTGATCTGCAAGCATCGAACACTACAGAAGCTGAGGTCATCCCCACTAAAAAGGGCCCAAGGCATTCAGCAGTTTGGTTATGCCAGGTCTGGCTGATTTGTAACTGCCATTGGTTTGGGGGGTGGGTATTGGCTCCTAGGGAGGGGTAAGGAAGAAAAGGAAGAAAAGAATAAGTAAGACAAAACACAGAGACATCCTATTATACAGCAATAAATGATTTCAATTAAAGCTTTAATTACTATAGTCCAGTCTGCAGGAGCCACAGCAACAAGTCCAACTCGGAATACAAAGCTGAGTAGGCCATATAAGCACAGGATCCACCAGGAGCAGGAGTCCATTCAGCAGGCATTTGATGAGGTCAGTGTTCGGGGATCCTGGGTGACTTGCACTCTCAAGGGATGGCTGGGTACGGTTGGGCTGTCCAGCTGTCCTGTTCTTTATCAGGGTGTTGCCATCTTGACCCTGGAATGATGGATCCAAGGGATGATGCCTACAACTTTAAGAGCAGTAGGAGTTACAAGGATCACAGTATGTGGACCTGTCCAGGAAGGCTGAAGGGTTGTTGTTTTTTTCCCAGTCTTTGACCCAGACTAGGTACCCTGGCTGGTGGGTGTGCACCAGGTGTCCAAGTGCGATGAGATTTTGGGACAAGACAGTTTTATGTATTTGGTCTAGAGTTTTCCCTAGCTACTGGAGGATGGAATCTTGGCTAGCCTTCCCCAGAAGCTTGAGATTTCCTTTGAAGGCCTGGATAATTGAGGGTGGCTTTCCAAATAGAATTTCAAAGGGTGAATAGCCTGTGGGTACTGGGGTGCACCTAACTCAAAGGAGGGTTAAGAGAAGTAAGTCTACCCAGAGGAAACCAGTTTCTAGGCAGAATTTGGCTATGGTGGCTTTGAGGGTTCAATTCATGCATTCAATTTTCCCTGAACTCTGGGGCCTGTAAGCGGTATGGAAGTTTTCACTTGATCCCTAAGATTTTTACCAGCTCTTGGACTACAGCAGCCACGAAGGCCGGGCCATTGTTGCTTTCAATAGACAGCAGCAGCCCATGTCAAGGAATGATTTTTCTAAAGAAAGCCTTAGTCACTTTTCTTGCCTTTTTGTTGCTAGTGGGGAAAGCTTTGACTCAGCCTAAAAAGGTGCATGTCATTACTAACAGGTATTTGTACCCCTGACTTCGTTTCACTTCTGTGAAATCTACTGTGAGATTTTCAAAAGGGGCTGTCCCTGTGTGTTGGAAACCAGCTGGTCTTTGGGAATCCTGCAGAGGGTAGTTTTTGGCACAAACTTGGCACTGGCTGCTGCTGATGGCACAGAGGGAATCTACTTGGACTATGTAGTAGTATTTCTTGAGTAAAGCTTCCAGCGCAGATTTGCCTAAGTGGGTGAGTTGGTGGTACTGCTGGACGAGGGCATGTGCAGCTCCTTTCGGAATGAAAATCTGGTTATCCAGGAGAAGTCAAGTTCCTTTGGGGGTTTGGCTTCCTCTTTTACTCTTGGCCCATTCCTATTCTTCCCAGGTATAGCTTAGTTGATTAGTTTTTCTGTCTTAAGAGGGACAGCTGTGGTGACAATTCCAGGACTCATATTCTACGAGTTCCTTCAGCCACTTGTCAAGCTGCTTTGTCAGTTAGTCTGTTTCCTTGAGTGACTATACCTGTTCCTTTTTGACATCCCTGGCAGTGCATGATGGTGACTGTCTGGTTTCTAGATTGCTTCTAATAGTTGAAGGATTTCTTCTTTGTTTTTTATTTCTTTTCCTCCTGCAGTTAAGAGGCCTCTTTCTTTATAAATTGCCCCATAGATATGAACAGTAGTGAATGCACATTTAAAGTCAGTGTAAATGTTTACTGCTTCCCTGGTGGCTAGCTGCAGGGCTTGAACCAGTGCCCAGAGTTCTGCTAGTTTTGCCAACCATCCTCTGGGTAGAGATGCTGCTTCCACCACCCATTTGATAGTGGTTACTGCATATCCAGCAAGCTTTTCCCCATTTTTAATGAGACTGCTCCCATCTGTAAATAGTTTCTGATGCAGGGAAGAGAGTGGTTTGTATTTGAGATCATGGCAAGTATTGTAAACCTCCTCAGTTATTTTAACACAATCATGCTTAGGAACCCCTTCCTCATCCATCAAGGAAGTGGCAGGGTTTAGACTGCACACTGTTTCTATTGTCACTCTGGGGTTTTCACAGAGTAAACCTTGATAATGTGTGAGCTGGGGTTTTGATATCCCCTGGTGCCCATGTAAGTTCATTAGGGCAGTGACTGCATGTGGCACCATAACACCAATAGCCTGTCTGAGAGTTAATTTGTCAGCCTTTTTGATGAGGGTTATGGTTGCTGCCTGTGCTTTCAGGCAGTGTGGCCACCCTGCAGCCACAGGGTCCAGGTGCTTAGAGAGGTAAGTGATGGGTCTTTGCCAGGGGCTGACTATTTGTGTGAGGACCCAGTGCTACTTTGTTCTTTTCATGCACAAACAAGTTAAAGTTTCGAGTTACATCCAGGAGCCCCAAGGCAGGGGCTCATCTGAGTTGTCTGATGTTTTGGAAGGCCCCCTCTTGAGTTTCTCTCCAGGCAAGGGATTCTTTTTCTGGATGTGTCAGAACTTGATAAAGAGGCTTGGCCATGGCTGCAAACCCAGGAATCCAGATAAGACTGAATCCTGCAACCCCTTGGAACTCACGAAGTTTTCTTTTTGTCATGGGGGTAGGGATGGTGCAGATCACTTTTTTCTTTCTGGTCTGAGCATCTGGTGCCCTTGTGTGATGCTAAACCTCAGGTACTTGACCTGTTGTTTACAGATTTGGGCTTTTCTCCAAGACACTTTGAATCCAGTCTGTGCTAGAAGTTGCAGGAGAGACTGGGTCCCTTTCCAGCAGTCCTCTTCTACCTCACTGGCAAGTAGGAGATCATCCACATATTGTAAAAGGGCACACCTGCAGTCTTCCTGGGAGTACATGGCCAGATCTGCTGCCAAGTCTTCCCCGAAAAGGTAGGGGAGTCTGTGAAGTCTTGCAGGAGCCGATTCCCGGTTTTGCTGAGTTTTCTGCTGGATTCTGGGATCTTCCCACTGAAAGGCAAACAGGCTGGCTCAGTGGGCCAGCTTCAGGCAGAAGAAGGCATTTTTTAAGTCCAAGAAAGTGAACCAGGTGGCTCTGGGTGGCAGCTTTCCCAGCAAAGTGTACCAGTTGGGAACAACCTGGTGCAAGGTGGCATTGTTAATGGCTTGTAGATACTGGGCTGGTCAATATCCTGTCTCATCTGGCTTCTTTACTGGTAATAATGGGATGTTTCAGGGTGACTGGCATTCAGTCAGGATCCCTTCCTTTTTCAGGTGATCTATGTGTTTATCCATGCCCAATTGTGCCTCACAGGGGATTGGATACTGCATCTGCTGGACAGCAATTGCTCCAGGTTTCAGGTCGATGAGGATGATGGGTGCATGGTTCTATGCCATTCCCAGCTGGTTTTTTTCTCCCCAAACCTGGGGGAAAAGTTCTAGCAGCTTTTCTGGATTCTGACTTGAATTTTCTTCCTCATGAATCTTCCATTCCTCACTTCAGGGTATGGTGACAAGGAGAGTGAGGCTGGTCCTGAGGCTTAAGCTTACTGGACCCCCAGGTTTGAAGGTAATCTGTGCTCCCAGTTTGGTTAAGAGGTCCCTACCAAGTAAGGGAACCAGACATTCAGGCAGGTACAGAAATGCATGAGTCACTTCATGGCCACCAAGCTGACAAGTACTCAACTGGCAAAACAGCCATTGACTTGACTGGTTTCCAGTCCCTCCTATGATGTGAGCGGTTTTCTGCTAAAGGGGGTGACAGGGTTGTCACCACAGAATTTTCAGTGCCAGTGTCTACCATGAAAGTTATTGACTGGCTCCCGACTTGTAGTTTGACCATGGGCTCATGGGGGCCAAGTTCCAATTAGCTCAGTCACCCCTATTCAGAGTGGAGTCCCGCCAGCCTCATCAGATGATACTGGGGCTCAGGTCAGTATTTCCCTTTGGGGTTGCACCCTCCATGTGCCTGATTCTTTTGGGGGCACACATTTTTCCAGTGTCCACTTTCTTTGCAGTAGGCACATTGGTATCTGGACAGGGGCATGCATTTGGTGCTCGTCCCCCTCTTTTCGAGGTGGCCCTTCTCATCTGGTGAGGTCAGGATTTCCCAAGACTGCTGCCAGTAGGGCAGCATGATGTTTCAATCTCTTTCTTTCTTCCTTTCTTTCTTTCTTCCTTTCTTTCTTTCTTTCTTTCTTTCTTTCTTTCTTTCTTTCTTTCTTTCTTTCTTTCTTTCATTCTTTCGTTCTTTCTTCCTTACTTCTTTCTTTCTATCTATCTTTCTTTCTTTCTCTCTCCTTCTCTCTCTTTCTTTCCCTCCCTCCCTCCCTCCCTTCCTTCCTTCCTTCCTTCCCATCTTCCTTTCTTTCTTAAAAAATGCTTATATTACATAAATGTTACAAAAAAATTACAAAGATTACCATGTTCCACACCCCCCAACCTCCAATAACATCCCACATAAACATCTTTCATTAGTGTGGCACATCACCTGCAATGGATATACAAATCCTGGGGCTTTGCCATTAAGCATGGACCATAGTTCACATTGTAGGCCACACACTCTCCCACACAGTTCTGCTTATGTAAAATGGCCTATATCTGTCATTGCAATGTCACTCAGGATAATTCCCAAGTCCCGATAAAGACCCACTTTTCCCTTCCCTGCCCCCAAAGTGTCCAGTGGCTAATGGCTCCACCTCACTGTTGTAATTTCTTCCATTGCTTGAATCACAATGTGTCTACAATATAATATCAGTGAGTCCAATCTAGTCCATAGCTCTTCCCCCAATCCTGAGGAGTGTGGGATGGTGATATCCACTCCACCTCCAAGTGAGTGAGGACTTATATCCCATGGATATGATTGATGGGATTATCCTTCCTGCAGCTGCAGATTCTCTCCATTACCTGGGATGGCTTTGTCCATCATGATCTCCTCACCAGGTGACATGGGTGAGTCCATTGAGCTGTTGAGTGGGAGTTGCAGCTCCACCAAGATTTCAGGCACAGGTGGCCCATGGGCAAACCAAAGGCTCCAGTCTCTGGAAGTACATCTACAAACTCTAGCCTCACATAATGGCTTGAATAGAAGGGACTGATGGACCATGTGCAGGGAAGACTTATTTGAGTCCAACTCTGTCACTCTCAGGAGCACAGAGGCCAAAGTAGAGCCCACTGATAAGGCATCAATCTCTGGAGCTATCCCCCCCCTTGTATAGGACCTGGGTGTCTCCAGAACCCTCAGGAGCCCCTCTATAAGGGGTGATATCCACTTTGGTGCTCTATGAGATCCTACTGAGCTGTGCATAAGTGTTACCTCTGGGATGACCTCTTAACTGTTTTTGATGCCTCTTAGCCGTATGAATTCATTTGTCTTTACCTTTTTCCCCTTTTTCTTCAAGGTGTTTTTCCAGTGGTTTTGCCAGTTGGCACTTGGTGTTAATCCCTCATTGTCAGGGAGGTTCACTCCTGGGAGTCATGTCCCATGCTGGGGGAAGGTAATGCATTCATATGCTGAGTTTGGCTTAGAGAGCGGCCACATTTGAGCAATAAGGAGGCTTTCAGGTGGCAACCCTTAGGAACACCAGAACAGTAGGCTAAGTTTCAATTACAAGAGCAAAGACTCATATAGCTAGTCATCAATAAGAGAACCCATTAGTGGACCATCCTCCTTTGACAGACACTGCCACTGTACTCAGGGGACTGTTAATGCTTCCTTGGAGAATGTGGCAGAGCTCTCCAGGCTGGGAATTCAGTATTCCCCCATTTATTGAGTGATTGTACACCCACTGTGACCATGCCCCACCCCTTGATCATTTTGACAATTTTATATATCTTTCATGTATATTCAGATGAACTTCTGCCCATGAATCCCCCATCCCAGACATCCCCCTCCAATGATCCTCTGCAGCCCCCATTTTAACCCTTCTGTAATCTAAACCTTCCTTGAAGACGAAGCCCATATAACAACCAAGTATAATTAATAGGAAAATGAAATAATAATCATAAGCTTAAATGTAAGATATAATACATGGAAACTCAGAAAAAAAAAACTAAAAATAAAATATAATTAAAGGATTGGGACATTCAAAATATGGGAAAATTAAAAAAAAAAAAAATATATATATATATATATTCTTTTCCTTTTATCACTGCATTATTGGGTGTCCAGTCTGTACAGTGGCACCTTCCACCACTCACTCCCCAGTGTCTCCCAAATTTTCATTTAATTTTCAAGGAAGTTTTAAGTCACAGCAAAGTCACACACAGAATACTAGAGACTCTCATATACCCAACCTCCTCTCCCTTTCCTCATCCCATGCTAAAACTTTTTATGTGGATGGTAGCAATGTTATTACTGTTATACCAATAGTGAAACATAGCTACTAAACATTGTCAATGGTTTACATTATAGCTTACAATTTAGACAGTACAGTTTAATAATTCTTGATGATATTTACCATGTCCTGTGTATATTACTGTAAGGTAATGAAAAACATTTCCCCTATCACTAACTACCCCATTTGATCTTTTCTGTTCCTTCCTCCCCATCAAACTGGGGCACATGACACATGTCTTGACTCATTGGCATCAATATTCATAGTTACTTGCTACAAGAAGTCTTTACATGATGATTATCCTCCCCTGTTAGGATCCACCCTTGCTTTTAAGAGACACCCACCTGTCTGTTTCTGGGTGAATCAGTCCTCCCAAAGATGGGGGACCATCTCCTTCCCATTCACCATGTGGGTCTCCACTCCCCAACACAACATATTATGACAGGATAAACACTCACACACTGCCCAGAAACATACTCAAGATGCAACCCATCTTGAATGCCCCCCCAACCTACACCCTAAACCAGTGACACTCCCTTTTCATATTGCCATAGGAGCATTCCCACTCCTGCACTTTCAACCTGATACTAACAAACCCGATGTTCACCTAGTCCCTCTCCCATCTCTACCCCCAGTATCTTGTGTATTCTAACCCACCCTTCCTAATCTACCCACCTGTCAACACTGCACCACCAAACCAAGTAATATTACTAAACACCAGTCTTATCCTTCAGTATGCAACTATACTCTATCACTTTACCATAGATTATGTCTGTAAGGGTGATGGATTACAACCTTGTCTTCTCTTTCTCTCCCTTGTCAACCTATCTTTCAGACAATGGTTCTCAGAAGCTGCTCACTTTCCTCAATTCAAATCAGTGAGGTCATGTAATCTTCATCCTTCAATGCCTGGCTTGCTTCACTCAACATAAGGTCTTCAAGATTCGTCCATGTTATTCCATGTGTTAGCACTTTTTATTCCTTCTTACAGCTGAGTAATATTCCATTTTATGCATGTACCTCATTTTGTTCATTCTTTCATATGTTGATGGGCACCAGGGATGATTCCAACTTTTGGCAATTGTGAACAATGCTACTATGAACATTGCAGTGCATATGTCTGATCATGTCTTTGCTTTCAATTCTTCTGGGCATATATCCAGCAGTGGAACCACTGCATCATACGGAAGATCTATTGTTAGTTTTCTGAGGAACCACCAAACTGTCCTCCACAATGGCTGGACCATTCCACAATCCCACCAGCAGTGGATGAGTTCCTATTCCTCCACATTCTCTCCAACACTCATAGTCTGCTGCTTTTTTAATAGCTGCCATTCTGATGGGTGTAAAATGGTATCTCATTGCAGTTTTGATTCGCATTTCAGTAATAGCTAGTGATGTCAAGCATTTTTTCATGTGCTTTTTAGCCATTCGTATTTCTTCCTTGGAGAAGTGTCTTTTCAGGTCACTTGCCATTTTTTAAATGGGTTGTTTGTTTTTTTATTTTTGAGGTGTAGGATTTCTTCATATATGCAGGATATTAGTCTATTATCAGATATATGTTTGCCAAATATTTTCTCCAATTAGATAGGCTGCTTTTTTATTTTCTTAATAATGTCCTTTGAGGTGCAGAATTTTTCAATTTTGAGGAAATCCCATTTATCTATTTTATCTTTTGCTGCTTGTGCTTTGAGTGTGAAGTTAATGAAACCATTTCCTTTTACAAGGTCCTGAAGATTCTTCCCTACATTATCTTCCAAGGTTTTTTATTGTTTTGGCCATTATATTTAGATCTTTGATCCATCTTGAGTTGATTTTTTTGTATAAGGTGTGAGATGATGTTCCTCTCTCATTTTTTGGGTTTGGATATCCAGTTCTCCAAGCACCACTTTTTGAAGAGGCCATTCTCTCCCAACTGAGTGGGCTTGGTGGCCTTGTCAAATATCAGATGACTGTTATTTGCAAGGATCTATATCAGAACTCTCAATTTGTTTCCATTAGTCAATATGTCTATCCTTGTGCCAATACCATGTAATTTTGACCACTGTAGTTTTGTAGTATTTTTTAAATTCAGGTAATGTGATGCCTCCAACTTCTTTTTTCTTTTTCAATATATCTTTGTCAATTCAGGGCCTCTTCCATTCCAAATACATTTTGTAGACAGTATTTCCAGTTCCTTAAAAAACACACTATTGATTTTTATTGGGATTGTATTAAATCTGTAGATTATTTTGGGTAAGATAGACATCTTGGTGATGTTTAGCCTTCCAATCCATGAACAGGGAATCTTCTTTCATTTGTTTAAGTCTTTTTTGTATTCCTTTAATAATGTTGTGTAGTTTTCTGTATATAAGTCCTTTGCATCTTTAGTTAAATTTATTCCTAGGTAATTGATTTTTTAAGTTACTATTGTAAATGGTAGTTTTTTCTTCATTTCCTCCTCAGATTGTTCATTATTGGTGTACATAAATGCTCCTGATTTTTGAGCATTGATCTTATAGCCTGTGACATTACTGAACTCCTTTATAAGTTCTAGAAGCTTTGTTGTAGATTTCTCAGGGCTTTCTATGTATAGGATCATGTCGTCTGCAAATAATGAAATTTTTACTTCTTCTCTTCCAATTTGGATGCTTTTATATCTTTTTCTTGCCTCAGTGTTTAAGCAAGTACTTCTAAGACAATGTTAAATAGGAATGGTGATAGTGGACATGCTTGTCTTGTTCCCAATCAGAGGGAAGGCTTTTAGGATTTCACCATTGAAAGTGATGTTAGCTTTGGGTTTTTAATATATACCCTTTATCATATTCATAAAGTTTCTTTCTATTCCTAAGTTTTGCAGTGTTTTTGTCAATAAAGAGTGCTGTATTTTGTCAAATGATTTTTCTGCATCTATAGAGATGATCATGTGATTTTTTTCTTTCAATCTGTTTATGTGGTGTATTACATTGATTGATTTCCTTGTATTGAACCATCCTTTCATACCTGGGATGAAACCCACTTGGCCATGGTGTATAATCCTTTTGATATGATGTGGAATGCAATTAGCAAGTATTTTGTTGAGGATTTTAATGAATCTAAGTTCATTAGAGAAATTGGTCTGTAATTTTCCTGTCTTGTGGTATCTTTGTTTGGTTTTGGTATTTGTAAAATATTTGGTATTTGGGTAATATTCACATCATAGAATGAGTTAGGCAATATTCCTTCTACTTCTATTTTTTGGAAGAGCTTAAGCAGAATTGGTTTTGCTTTTTCCAGAATTTTTGGTAGAATTCAGCTGTGAAGCCATCTGGTCCTGGGCTCTTCTTAGTTGGGAGGTTTTTGATGACTGAATCTATCTCTTGACTTGTAATTGGACTGTTGAGTTCATCAAATTCTTCTTTCATCAATGTAGGCTCTTTGTGAGTTTCTAGAAATTTGTCCATTTCCTCTATATTGCCATTCTTGTTGGCATACAATTTTTCAAAGTATCCTCTTATGATACTCTTTATATCTGTGGGGTCAGTAGTGATATCCCCTTGCTCATTCCTTCTTGTTCTCTCTTTTTCCTTTTTATTTTCACTAAGGATTGTCAATTTTATTGAACTTCTCGAAGAACCAGCTTTTGGTTATATTTATTTTTTCTAGTTCTTTCTTATTTGCTATTTCATTTAATTCTCCTCTAATCTTTGCTATTTCCTTCTTTGTATTTCCTTTAGTTTAGTGTGTTGTTGTTTTTCCAATTCTTCCAAGTGTGCCATTCGGTCATCAATTTTAGCTCTTTCTTCTTTTTTAATATATGTATTTATGGCTATGAACTTCCCTCTCAGGACAGTTTTGGCTGCATCCCATAGGTTTTGATATGTTGAGTTGTCATTTTAATTAGTTTCAAGATAGTTATTGATTTCTTTTGAGATTTCCTCCTTGATCCACTGTTTGTCTAATAGTGTGTTGTTTAACTTCCATGTCTTTGGCCAAATCTGTTTCTCTGTTCCTTAGTGATTTCCAATTTCATTCCATTTTTGTCAGAGACATTACGTATAGCCCCTGCTGTATTTTTTCTCTTTTTATCTGTCTGTTCTGCTATATATTTGATTTCAGATGTATTGCCTTCCACATCACTAATTCTTTCTTCTGCCTGTTCAAATCTGCTCTTATTTGAATTCAGCATCTTTTTTATTTCTTGCATTGGGGCGTATCCCTGGGCAGCTAGGTAAATCAACCTTCCTCAGCAGATTCACCACGCCTCTCAGCCTGGTGCTGCTTCAAGCCAGCTATTTTGTCCCCCATATCTGTAAGGGGTTCCAGGCAGCCAAATCCACAGAAAGGAAACCCCTCTCAATCCTCCATCCAAATCCTCCCACTCTCAGAGAATGCTGCCTCTCACCAGGTTTCCGGTGGGAGATGTGGCTCAAACCAGCCTCCTTCCCTGAGTGTGGGGCTCAGCTGTCTTTGCTAACCACCACAGGCAGGGGAGAAATTCACGAATCTTTCCTGAGCAATCCACGCTCTTCTGCTCCCTCCAGAGCTATGTCCCCAAGGTCTCATTCCATGCGCCCCCAGCACAGACTCCTGGGCAGGATACTGTCCCCAATAAACCATCCTCAGAGAGCAAGTCAGCGAGTGCTCTCATAAACTTACGCCATCTTGCCTCTCCCCTTCATTCACTTCTTGGCCTCTTGTTCTGTGACTTTGTCTCGATTGATGGACACTTTATTGGCAACCTCAAGGAATTGAGAGATGTTCATTCCCATGAACCATTCTAATTTCTGGAGTTTTCTTTTAATGTCCAATGCAGCCTGTGCAACAAAGGCGGCATTCATTCTCTGGTTTTCCAGAGCTTCTGGGTCAAAAAGGGTATATACTTTGAAGGTCTCGCAACATCCTTCATAGAAATCTCCCAAAGATTCATCAAGCTTTTGAGTGACTAAAGTCTTTTTGTCATGTTTGTGGGTTGTTTTTCTTCTTCCTGGACCCTTCAAATGACACATCCCAATACTGCTGGAGTGCCACCTGTCCCTGATCAGTGTTGAAGTCCCAGTTCAGTTGGGCCTCTGGTGCCACCCTTCATGCCCAATCCTCTGGATTTAAAACACCAGCATGGATATTCTCCTACAGCCACTTTCAGGCTTCTATCAGAATCCATCATCTTTCTTCTGTATTAAACAAAGGCAAGAGGAGTTGGTGGCAGTCATTCAATGTGGGGTGATGGGTTTGAAAAATGGATTCTATGAGATCAATAAGGGCCTGGGGCTTTTCTGGTTAGGAAGGGGTGTGGTGTTTCCAGTTTAAGAAGTCTGTAGTTGTGATGGGCTGGTAGTTCAAAACAGACCTTCTGGGTAGGATAGTTCCATCCTCGTTGATCTGGGATGGGCCCTGTGTCTCACAGAGGGGCAGTTGTAACACAGGTTGTGCTGACTGGAACCTCCTCAGTACTGGGGTTCTGGGCTTTTTCCAGAGGGGGATGATTATCTCAGAGGGACCGATGGTGGGGGTGTTTCCAGGAGATCCACCTGCACTCCTGTCCTAGGAGGAGAGGCTAGAGAATAGAGCAGAATATATGGTGGTGGTGGTGGGGTTTCTGGGTCCTCTTTCCAGGACCCCTGATGAATGACTGGCTTCTGGAGCCCCATTCCCTGTGCAACAAAGAATCTGCTCTGTCCATTTTTTCCCAATACACAATAAAACCCAAGAGGGCAGAGTCTGGGCTATTTCTAACCAAGAATCGATGTTGGGAAACTGATCAGGGTCCATGGTAGTTCCCATGACAACCAGCCACACTGTGCAGACCCTGGCTATATCCAGGGTCCCTTCTGAGGGCCATTCAACGTTAAAAGTAGGCCATTCTAATTCACATAATGTTTGGAGGGTGCTGGGGTTTTTCTGGATGCCATAATTTCTGGAAAAGCCCTTCTTGAAATTCTTAAGCATGCAGTTTAAGATGGTAGGCTTTGACTGTGATGAGCCCATACCCTGCATCGGTGGCACAAGACAGACAAAGAAAGTGATTGCCACTTTTAAACCCACTCAGATGCCCACCTGTCCATGTCTCTTATGAGAACTTTGTCTCATCTTAGCTAAGGTGCCTGGGCAGAATTCGGGGTGGGCCATTTTGCCATATGACGTAGCCATAGGAAACAGCTTATGGCCCACTCAGGCTCCATAGCACAGGCTGTGGAGTCACAGACTGGAACAACAGGGGCAAGCCTCTTTCATCTTCACTCAAACACACAATCACTCAGAATTTACAGAGTCCCTCCCACAGGGATTAACAGTGATAAGTCTACACCCTGAGTTGGTGGTGCAAGACATACAAAGGAAGGTGCTACCTCTTTTAAGCCCACTCAGATGCCCACCTGTCCATGTCTTTCATTAGAACATTGGCTTGTCTTAGCTAAGGCACCCAGGCAGAGTTCGGGTGGGCTTATATGCTATATGATGCAGCCATGGAAAACTGGTTAGGGCCCACTCAGGCTCTGTAGCACAGGCTGTGGAGTCACAGACTGGAATAACAGAGGCAAGCCTCTGTCATCCTCACTCACACTACAGCTCAGAGATTATGCAGTCCCTCACACAGGGTGTGGGATACTGATATTTGAGATTTCGGGAGGTGGTCAATATACCCTTCCATCTGGAGACAGGTCTGACTGAGGACTTGGCACCTGTGGCCTTACCTTTCTGGAGTCTTCTGGCAGTGTTCAGCCCACCTCCCCACTGAGTCAGGCTTGGGTGGAGGATGTGGCCTGCGGGGACCTCCTCAGAAAGAGGTCCTATGAAGAGGATGGGTGGTGCCTACCTCAGTCGCTCAGTGATCATGATCAGCCATGGCCATCAGCCCCAAGCCATAGGCACAATGGGCCTGCTCAGTTGGGTTTCTTGGCCAATGCACCAAATGTTGTGGAAGAAAAAACTTAGACTATGAGAAACCCAAGCATGCACTCGAAGACATGGAGGAACAAAGTTTTTATTACGTGCAGGCCCAGAGGAGAATCCAGTCTCCCAAAATCTGAATCCTGGCTATCAGCTTTCATGGGGTTATATAGGTTTCTGTTTATTGACTAGTGGGCTACTGGGCAAGCAGGCAAATTCATGAAGCAAGCAGACTAGCAGGGGTTACAGAAGCAAAGGTGTGAGTTTAGCTTATCTTCCTAAAGCAGAGGGACTCCAGGAGGAGAGGAGTAGAGTAGTTAACTTTGCAGATTTCGGACAAAAAGAGGAAGGGGGCGCTTATCTCCCTAAGTTGTGGATTCCATGGTAGAAAGGGTGGAGGGGCATTTATCTTTCTAAAGCTGTGGGTTTCTGCAAAGGGGGAGAAACAGCAGAGCTGCAGCATTTTCTTCATCAACCCCAGTGGCCCAACATACTTGAGGCAAACACTGGTGGAGCTGAAGGAAGAAATAGATATCTTTGCAATAATAGTTGGATATTACCCTCTCAGTATTGGATAGAACATCTGGACAGAAGGTAAATAAAGAAACAGAGAATTTGAATAATATGATAAATGAAGTAGACCTAACAGACATTTACAGAGCATTGCTCCCCAACATAACAGGCTATACATACTTTTCAAGTGGTTAATGAATCCTTCTCCAAGATAGACCATATGTTGGGTCACAAGACAAGTTCCAATAAAGTTTAAAACATTGAAATCATACATAACATTTTCTCTGATCATAACAGAAATAAACTGGAAATCAGAAATGTACAGAAAACAGGGAAATTCACAAATATAAGTAGATTAAGCATCACACAATTAAACAATCACTGGTTCAAAGAAGAAATTGCAAGAGAATTCAACAAATACCTTGTGATGAATGAACATGAGAACACAACCTAACAAAATCTATGGGATAGAGCAAAGGCAGTGCTGAGAGGGAAATTATAGCCCTCAATGCTTACGCTAAAAAAAGGAAGTACTAAAATTGATGATTTAACTACACACTTGTAAGAACTAGAAATAGAACAGCAAACGAATCTCAAACCAAGACAAAGGGAAGAAATAGTAAAGATCAGAGCAGAAATTAATAAAATTGAGAACAAAAAATTCAATAGAGAGAATTAAAAAAACCAAAAGAAGTTTCTTCGAGAAGGTCAACAAAATCAATAAATCCTTAGCTAGATTGATAAAGAAAAAAAAGAGAGAAGATGCAAATAAATAAAATCAGAAATGAAAGGGGGACATTATCATTGACTCCATAGAAATAAGAGAGATCATAAGAGGATGCTATGAACAATTGTATCCCCCCAAAATTGGAAAATGTAGACAAGATGAAAAACTTCATTGAAACAGATGAACCTCCGATACTAATGTTAGAAGAAATATAAGACCTCAACAAACCAATCACAAGTGAGGAGATTGAAATAGTCATCAAAAAACTCTTCAAAAAAGGAAAGCCAGGCACCAGATGGCTTCACAGGAGAATTCTACCAATCATACAAAGATGAATTAATACTGATCTTACTCAAGCTCTTCCGAAAAATTGAACAGGAAAAAATGCTACCAAACTCATTTTGTGAAGCCAACATCACACTAATATCAAAACCAGATTAGTTACTACAAAAAAAAAAAAAAAGACAATTAAAGATCAATATCTCTAATAAATATAGATGCAAAAATCCTCAATGAAATACTTTTTCAGAATCCAAAAAGACATTAAAGGAATTATATACCACCTTCAAGTGGGTTTTATACCAGGTATGCAAAGGTGGTTCAACACAAGAAAAATCAGTTAGTGTAAGAAGCCACATCGATAAATTGAAGAAGAAAAATTGCATGATCCCCTCAATTGATGCAGAAAAGGCATTTGACAAAATACAGCACTCTTTCTTGATGAAGGCATTCCAAGAGACAGGAATAAAGGGAAGATTTCTCAATATGATAAAGTGCATGTATTAAAAACCTTCAGCTAACATTGTACTCAATGGCGAAAGACTGAAAACCTTCCACTGAGATCAGCAACAAGTAAAGGATGCCCACTGTCACAATTATTATTCCATATTGTCCTAGAAGTTATAAATAGAGCAATTGGCTTAGACAAAAAAATAAAAGTTACCCTAATAGGAAAGTAAGAAGTAAAACTTTCACTATTTACTGATGACATATCCCATATCTAGAAAATCTTCAAAAATCCACAACAAAACTACTAGAATTAATAGATGAGATCAGGAAAGCGGTGGGATACAAAGTTAATGCACAGAAATCAATAGTGTTTCTATATACTACTAATGTGCAGTCTGAGGAGGAAATCAGAAAAAAAATGTCATTTATAATAGCAACTGCACAATCAGATATTTAAGAATAAACTTAACCAAGGACATAAAAGACTTGTATTCAGAAAACCACAAAATATTGCTGAAAGACACTAAAGAAGACTTAAATAAATGAAAGGACATTCCCTGTTCATGGACTGGAAGGCTAAATATCATTAAGATGTTAATTCTACATTTACAGATTCAATGCCATAACAATAAAAATCCCAACAGCCGTTTTTTGCAGAAATTCAAAAGCCAATAATTGAATTTATTTGGAATGGTAAAGGACCTCAACTAGCAAAAAAAAGTCTTAAAAAAGAAGAACCAGTTGGAGGACTCCCACTACCTGACTTTAAAGCATATTACCTGGCTTCAGTGGTAAAAACACCATGGTACTGGCATATTGACCAGTGAAAGAAAGTCAAGAACACAGAAATTGTCCCTCACATCTAGTCAAATGATTTTTGGAAATGCTTTTAAGCCCATCTAGCTGAGCCAGACAATGTCTATTCAATAGATGGTATTGTTAGATCTGGACAGCTATATCCAAAAGAAAGTAAGGATACCCCTATCTCACACCTTACACAAAAATTCAACACTTTTGCACCTCAAAGGACTTTGTCAAATGGGAGAAAAGGCAGCCAACCCAATGGGAAAATAATCTTTGACAATCACATATGTGATAAGGGTTTAATATCCATGACTTATAAGGAGAACTTAAAATTCAACAATAAAAAGACAAAGTATCTGTATCAGTCAGCCAAAGGGGTGCTAATGTGAAATACCAAAAATGGATTGGTTTTTATAAAGGGTATTTATTTGGGGTAGAAGTCCACAGTTACCAGGCCATAAAGCCTAAGTTTCTTCCCTCACCAAAGTCCATTGTCATGTGTTGGAGCAAGAGAGCTGCCAACATTTGCCCAGGGTTCAGGCTTCTTGGGTTCCTCTCTTCCCGGGGCTGCGTTTCTCTCCGGGCTTACCTCCTGTTTCCTCCACAAGGTCAGCTGTAGGCGATCAGGCGAATGGCCCACTTCTCTTCTCCTGGGGCCTTCTTTCCATCAAAGCTGCTTCTCAAAGACTGCTACTCAAAACTGTTCTTGCCATGCCTTTTATATTTGATTCCCCACCCACCAAGGGGTGGGGCTCAACACCCTAATCATAACCTAATCATGCCCAGATTAACAGATCAGTTTACAAGCATGATCCAATTATATTTTTGGAATTCATAATTACATCAAATTGGCCAATGGTTACAAACTCCAATTAAAAATAGCAATTAAAACATGTTTAACATCACTAGCGATAAAAGAAATGCAAATCAAAACTACAATCAGATATCATTTCACACCTATTAGACTGGCTGCTATTAAAAAGTCGGAAAACTGTAAATGTTAGATAGGATGTGGAGAGATAGGAATGGTTATTCACTGTTGCTGGAAATATAAAATGGTATAGTCAGTGGAGGACTGTCTGGCAGTTCCTAAGCAAGCTGAATATAGACCTGCCATGGGACCCTGCAATACCATTGCTTGGTACATACCCAGAAAAACTGAGAGCAGTGACATAAATAGATATATGCTTACCGATGTTCATAGCATTATTAATGATAGATAAATATTGGAAATAACCCAGGTGTCCCTCAACTGATGACTGGATAAACAAGTTATGAGGTATACAAACAATGGAATATTATGTAGCAGTAGGAACAAATGAAATCATGAAACATATGACAACATGAATGAACCTGGAAGACATTACGTTAAGTGAAGGAAGCCAGACATAAAAGGACAAATACTGTATGATTACCTTATTTTGACCTAAATATATTTTGTGAAACACAAATATATTATGTGGAATATGAATATGGGTAGAATTGCATTTATAAGACCATTTTTCTTTGAAGCTGGACAAATATAAGTTAATAGTACAAAATGTTAATATCAGACCCAAAAAAATGAAATATTATACTAAGTGGAGATGAGACATATTACATATTTTATCATTCCAGTTATATAAAATGTAAATAGAAATTAATTTATAAAGATGAGTGCAGTTTACTGGTAATATAGGTCTGAGAAAGGAATTCTAAGGGTATGGAGCCTTTCTTTTTGGAGCAGTGAAATTGTTCTTAAATTTTTGAGGTGATGAATGTACAACATTGTGTTATATTAAAAGGCATTGATTATACACTTTGGATAGAATAACCAGAAACAACAGCTATGAACAGTAGGGGAAGTATAGAAAGATTGAGGGATGAAGAATTTTCTTGTTTGTCTGGGTTTATTTTGTTTATTATTAGTATTATCAAAATAATGAAAATGCTCTCTTAATGATTGAGGTGATGAATTCACAACTATGTTATTATAGCAAATACCATTGTTTTTCCACTTTGGATGAATTGTATGCTTTACTAATATGTATCACTAAAATTGATCTGTTAAAAAAAAAAACTGCATGGCTAATTGTCCTCTACTCCCACTTGCTGTAAATACTGTTTTAAGGCAAGAGCTTAGATTGCAAAGAGGGCCTACAAAGAATTAAAATCCAAATGGTATATAAATGTGGAAACAATATATTCTTTTAGAAGAAAATATGGGGTGTTCTCATGGAAACGCACAGCCAGAGTCTTGTCCTAAATGACTCTCAATATCTCCTCCCCTGGGCTACAATAGAGACACAAGTCCTTGGTTCTATCTTGCTCTGCTTGTGTGCTCCCCACCTTATGCTTGAACCGCCAAAGCCAGTCAGGCTTCCCCTTGAACAATCATGGAATTTCGCTCTCTCTCTGGGACCTGTGCATGACAACCTGTCTTTTCACATCTGTTATTGTCTTGGCTTCCCATTATTCCACACTTTGCATTCACCTGGACCCAAATTTAAAATTCAACTTGTATAATTTGAAACAGTATAAAAGGGCAACAAAAAGGTACTTAGGTATTTGAACTGTTCATTGTCTTCGCTGTGGTAATGGATATACAAAATACAGTTATGATAAAAGTTTTATAGAACTTAATGCATAAATGCCTAAATGAGTCCAAGAAAAAATGGGGAAATCTGAATAAGATCAGTGGATTTTATCAATGTCAGTATCTTGGTTGTTATAATATATTTTGCAAAATGTGAGCACTGCAGGAAACTTGGCAAAGTCTTCTATATATCTCTTATCTCTTACAACTGCATTTATCTCAATAAAAATTTAAGTTAAAAGTATATGATTGCTAAACCAGTCTGTTGTGTTAAATGTTTAAGTAATGGTATCTTTGGGAAGAGAGGAATGGAGTGCAATCAAGATAAGACATAGGGAGGGTGTTTTGTTTATTTGGAAGAGTAATTTAAAAGATGGCACTAATTTTTGAAATTTATCAAACTTTCACTATATATATGTATATGTAAGTATTATATACCTCAATAAAAGCTATTTTAAAATAATCTAGGGAAGGAAAATATGATAGGAGTTAATTTATCCTGGTTTATCAAAGATGATATGATTAGAGAATACAAATGAAACTTCTAGAGAGCTCTTCATTAAGTGTTTGTTCAGAGAGTTCATTTGGGAGACATGAGTTGAGGATACTTCCAGACATGTGACTGTTATAATCCAGGTAAATGTGCCTGAGGGTCTTATACAGAGCAGCCCTTTGTAGACATTCCCAAAAATGATCTCAATTTGTGGGATAGGGGGGATTGGTAGGGGACTAATCAATCTGGTTGCCCAATGCAATAGCCTAACTCTTATACATCCCCATTCTATCATATTTATCAGTGACATTTAAAAATGGTGGTGCTTAACCAGTCATGTGAAGACCTTCAGATAAAAATGGGGTTTCTCAAAAAAGAAGAAATTCTTGAGTGAGTATCCAAACTACCATTCTGCCTTAGTATATTTTGGACTTAGCCTCCACAATCATCTTAGCAAATTTCTTAAAATAATTTTCTATATATCTGTATCTATTTTTCTATCTATCTATCTATCTATCTATCTATCTATCTATCTATCTATCTATCTATCTATCTATCGACCTACCTATCTACCTATCTATGAATCTACCTACCTTCTATCTATAAAATCTATCTATCTATATATCCTTACCTCCCATTGTTTTTATTTCTCTGAATAGTTCTGAATGATTCAATGACCTAATTCTAGCCATCCTTAATATGCTGCTATAGTTTCCTAACCCTAATCCTAACCTGGGAGTGAGAGGATTAGCCCCAGATCCCCAGATCTAACTATTATCTTGGTAATAGCACTTGGGTTAATTCTGGTCCTCTGAGAAGAAGACAACAAAATGGGACTATATTTGTAAGAAATTACTGGAGGGGGATTCCTATAAGGGAATAATAGAAGGGATCCAGATGAGGCTAGTAGAGTCATCAGACTATGATGCAGGTCTGATACAAATGAATGAAATAAGGAAGGATGAGAGACAGAGTTCCAGATTCTCAGAGTTTGATTCTGAATCAAAAAGTGTCAATTCTTTGAGTATTTGTTGATCTAAAATTGTGAATTTAGGATTCAGTGTAGCCTCAATTGAGGATTTATGTTGCCTTTTTATTTTTATTTTTTATTTTTTGAGAGAGAGAGAATTTTGGTCCTTCCTATCAGTGGCTGCTTTCAATGTGAAATCACTTCACCCATGCCGTTTGAGGCTCTGTTTGGCCTATTTAACCATGTAAAAATGGATGGCATTAAAAACATTATTTTCCTTTGATTAATCATGCAATAAAACTCATGGAAATCTTTAATACTGGCAGAGCTCTAATGTGTTACTTTTAATTTCTAAATAATGTTTCTTATTGTGGATATTATTTTTCTGAAAGGTATTCAATTTATTTCCAATTTTTCTCTGCTATAATAAATAGTACAATAAACTTCACTTTCATAACAGGCTTAATGGTGTTAATGTGTTGGCTTAGTGTGCAATGTGTATTTTCTTTTTCTCATTTTTATTTGAAAAGGATGTGCCATTCAGTTGAGAAACATTTATTGACTACTGGTATGACCAAGGTAATTTTTTTTGGTTCTGGGTTAGGACAGTTAGCAAACTCAGAGCTACTCTCATGGAATTTAGATTCATGGACTCCATGCCTGACTTAGATGCCAACCATTGGAGTGAAAGTTTGTACAGTGTTATATGAACATGCATAAACTATAAATATATAGTAAAGATTGTGAACTTACAAAATAATAAACATACATAACATCATACAGGGATCTCATACATCACCCCTCCACCAACACTTTGAATTTTTATGAAACATTTATTACAAGCTATTCAAGGGCATTGTCAAAATATTACTACTAACTATAGTCCCAATCTTACATTTGGTGCATTTTTCCCCCAACCCACACTATTTTTAAAAATATATTTTATTACAGAGTTTGTGAACTTTCAAAACAATCATACACGTGTGTAGAATTCTCATACAACACCCCTTCACCAATACACCACAGTGTTGGAAAATTTGTTACAGATTATGAGATAATATCATCAGACTTTTAGCACCAACCATGGTCCATACCATACATTTGACACACTTTTTCAATATACCTCCATTATCTACACAGTATATCTTTGGTATTGATGCAAGAATATTATAATATTGCTGTAAACCATAATCTATACATCACACCAATTTTAGTTTTCCCTTGCTTCTCCACATTCCCACCACCCTGCAATAGTGATGTATACCTACTCTAGCTCACAGAAGGGCAGTCTTGGATTTGTACCCTCAACCACAATTCTCATCCACTCTGGGTTCACTCTGTTTTTCAGTCCCTAGATTATTCTTTAGCTTTCTTTCAATTGACATTTACTTCCTCAGACTACCCTATTCAACCACAATCCCATTTATAAACCAGTTGCTACTCAGTATAATGTGTTAACACCAACTCTATCCATTTCCACACTTTTACAGTCAAGTTAATTAAAGCTTCTTCATACATTAAGCATCAGTAGTTCTTCTCAACCATCCTCTTATCTCCTTGTCACCTCTACTCTAACTTTTCACTCCATGTGTTTATTCTTCATATTTAGTTCATATTAATGAGAACATGCAATATTTGTCCTTTTGTGTCTGGCTTACTTCACTTAGTATAATGTTTTCAATATTCATCCATGTTATCACAAATGTCCCAATTTCATTACTTCTTACTGCAGCATAGTATTCCATCATATGTTTATACCACATTTTGTTTATCCATTTATTGGTTAATGGGCACTTGGATTGTTTCCACCTTTTGACAAATGTGAATAATGCTACTATGAACATTGGTGTGCAGATATCTGTTCATGTCATAGTTTTTAATTCTTCTGGATATATTCCTAGTAGAAGAATAGCTGGATCATACCTAATTCTGTATTTAGCTTCCTGAGGAACTGCCAAACTGTCTTCCACAGAGGCTGCAGAATTTTACACTTCCACCAACAGTCAAGAAATGTTCCTATTTCTCCACATCCTGTCCAGCACTTATTGTTGTCTGTTTTTTTTTTTTTAATACTGGCCATTCTATGTGGTGTTAGATGGTATCTTATTGTTGTTTAATTTTCATTTCCCTAATAGCTAATGATATGGAACATTTTTTTATGTGCTTCATGGCCATTTGTTTTTCTTCTTTGCAGAAATTTCTATTTAAATCTTTTGCTCATTTTTTAATTGGATTGCTTGCTCTTTTATTGTTGAGTTGTATGATCTCTTTATATAGAATTGAAATCAAACCCTCTTAGATATGGTTTTGAAATATTTTCTCCCATTGAGTGGCTTGCCTTTTCACCTTGATGAAGTCCTTTGAATCACAGAAGTGTTTAAATTTGAGGAGGAGCCATTTACCCATGTTTTCTTTCATTGTTCGTGCTTTTGGTGTAGGGTTTAAGAATCCACCACCTACCACCTGGTCTTGAAGATGTTTCCCTGTATTTTCTTCTATGAGCTTTATGGTACTTGCTTTTATATTGAGGCCTTTGATCCACTGTGAGTTATTTTTTTTTATAAGGTGTGAGATAGGGGTCTTCTTTCTTTATTTTGGCTATGGATATCCAGTTCTCTCAGCACCATTTGTTGAATAAACTGTTCTTTCCTAGCTGGGTGGGTTTGACAGGCCTGTCAAAAATCACTTGTCTATATATGTAACGTTCTGTTTCTGACCCATCAATTCAGTTCCATTGGTCCATGTGTCTCTCTTTATGCCAGTACCATGCTCTTTTTACCACTGTAGCTAGGTAATATGTTTTCAAGTCTGGAAGTGTGAGTCCTCCAACTTCACTTTTCCTTTTTTAGGAGTTTCTGTCTATTCGGGGCCTCTTACACTTCCAGATAAATTTGATAATTTTGTTTTCCATTTGTTCAAAAAAAGCTGGTGGAGTTTTTATTGGGATTGCATTGAATTTGTATATCAATTTGGGTAAAATTGACATCATAATTATATTTAGTCTTCCAATCCGTGAGCATGGAATGTTCTTCCAATTGTTTAGGTCTTTTTTGATTTCTTTTACCAATGCATTATAGTTTTCTGAATACAAGTGCTTTACACCCTTGGTTAAATTTATTCCTAAATATTTGATTCTTTTATTTGCTATTGTAAATGGATTTTTCCCCCTGAGTTCTTCCTCAGATTGTGCATTACTAGTGTATAGAAACACCACTGATTTTTGCATATTGATCTTGTATCCCGACATGCTACTGAAATTATTTATTATCTCTAGCAGCTTTGTTGTAGATGTTTTAGGACTTTCTAGATATACAATCATATCATCTGTGAATAGTGAAAGTTTTAATTCTTCCCTTCTGATTTGGATGCCTTTTATTTCTCTTTCTTGCCTGAATGCTCTAGGTAGAATTTCTATCATTATATTGAAGAACAGTGGTGACAATGGACATCCTTTTCTTATACTTGATCTCAACGGGAAAGATTTCAGTCTTTCACCATTGAGCACAATGTTAGTTGTGGGTTTTTCATATATGGCCTTTATCATGTTGAGAAAGTTTCCTTCAATTCTTATTTTTTGTAGTATTTTCATCAAGAAAGGAGGCTGCATTTTGTCAAATGGCTTTTCTGTGTCATTTGATAAAATCATGTGAATTTTCTTCTTTGCATCTGTATTCATTAGAGAAATGGGTCTGTAATTGTCTTTTTTTTGTAATATCTTTATCTGGCATTGGTATTAGGATGATATTGGCTTCATAGAATGAGTTTGGTACTGTTCTTAATTGTTCAATTTTTGGAAGAACTTGAGCAAGATTAATATTAAATCTTCTTTGCCTGCTTGGTAGAACTCACCTGTGAAACCATCTGGTCCTGGGCTTTTCATTTTGGGGAGCTATTTGATGACTGTTTCAATCTCTTTACTTGTGATTGGTCTGTTGTGATCTTCTATTTCTTCTAGGGTCAGTGTGAGTTGTTTGTACACACCTACGAATTTTTCCATTTCATTTACATTGTATAGTTTTTTGGCATAAAGTTGTTCTTCATATCCTTTTATGATCTGTCTTATTTCTGTGGGATCAGTAATAATATTCCCATTTTCATTTATTATTTCATTTATTTGCATCTTCTCTCTTTTATTCGGAGTCAGTATAACTAAGGATTTGTCAATTTTGTTAATCTTGAAGAACCAACTTTCGGTTTTGTTAATTCTATTTATTGTTTTTTTTTTCTCAATTTCATTAATTTCTGTGCTGATCTTTGTTATTTCATTCCTTCTACTTGCTTTGGGATTAGTTTGCTCTTCTTTTTCTGGTTCCTCCAAGTGTGCAGTTAGGTCATTGATTTTAGCTCTTTCTTCTTTTTTAATGTAAGCATTGAGGGCTGTAAATTTTCCTCTCAACACTACCTTTGGTGCATCCAGTTGGTTCTAACATGTTGTATCCTCATCATTCTTCTCGAGGTATTGATGATTTCTTTGAAATTTCTTCTTCAACCCACTGATTATTTCAGAGTGTATTGTTTAGTCTCCATATATATGTGAAATTTCCCTTTTTCTGTCACTTTTTGATTTCCAACTTTATTCCATTATGATCAGAGAAAGTGCTTTGTATAACTTTGATTTTGTTGAATTTATTGAGATCTGCTTTGTAACCCAATATATGGTCTATCCTGGAGAAAGATCCATGAGTACTTGAAAAGAAGGTATAATCTGATGTTTTGGGGTGCAATGTTCTGCATATGTCTATTAGGTTTAGTCCATTTATCATATTCTTCAAGCTCTGTGTTTCTTAATTGATCCTCTGTTCAGATGTTCTATCCAATGCTGAGAGTGGTGTATTGAAGTCTCCAAACTTTATTGTAGAGATCTATTTCTTCCTTTAGGTTTGCCAGTGTTTTCCTCATGTATCTTGGGGCATCCTGGTTAGGTGCATGTACATTTATGATTGTTGTTACTTCCTGGTGAATCATTCATTTATTAATATGTAATGTCCTTCCTTGACTCTAATAACAGTTTTGCTTTTAAAGTATATATCATCTGATATAAGTATAGTTACCTTTGCTTTTTTAATGTATATACATGTATATATAACAACATGTTATCATTAAAATAAATCTTCCTTAAACTGCCTCATCACATGCCATTAAAAAAAGTGCAAGGTCATTTTCAAATGGCAGAAAATAATTTAAGCATTTTTTGTATAAACTTATTATTGTTAGACTTTAATGTGGTTTCCACTGGTTTGCTTTATTATATTTAAACCAAACTGTCATGAAGATTGCTAGGTGAATTACTAATTCTTTTCCTACTTCAGTACGTTTTTCTGAAGTTAAAATTAAATTCTTTTCACTAATTGAATTTTCACATTACTCTGGGGTCCTAAGAGGACTCTCTTTCTTCCAGAGAAGCTTTAAGGATTTCGGTAAGGGGAGTTCTAAATATGTGAAAATACAAAATTTCTTACACAAGGCTATTACAGATGCTCTGTACTTTTGCAAATGCCTGAGTGTATATTTATTCTTCTTACTTAGGGAAGTGATGCCAGGTGAGTTTGTGTGCTTAGCAGAGAATATAGAGGCTGCTTTCCAGTCTCCAGTAGGCAGCCATGTTTCACCACAGCACAGTTACTCCATTCAGCATCTCAGGTGTTTGGTCACCTTAATGTCTGCTGATGCTATAAGCAGCCTCATGAACAATGTCGGGGTCTTTCCCAAACAACCCAAATTGAAATTGAATGTTTCCCCATCCATTTACTTGGTAATAGTGATTATATCACTCAAAATAAAACTGACGTTCCCTCACTCTGCTATGCTATCTAGTTCTCAATTTATAAATATTTGAATTAAAACACATGGGCAAAGGGTCAAAGACTCTCACAAGTGATAATAATGTGGTAATTTGTTCATGATTGTTTTTGTAATGATGATGCACAGTAACATCATTCAATTTTGCATACATTATTTCAACCATATAACTGCAAGATATAAGATCTTCCTAGATAAAGGAGTAGAGTATAGACTTACCAGTTATATTACTGTGTTTATCCTTGAAAATAGCACAGATTTAAGAGTCACTTTTCCTTTTACAAATGGAAAGAAACATGGCAATCTTATGCCTTTTTTTCAAAATACAAGAAATGAAATACATGAGAAAAGCAGTGTAATTTTAGCTGACTGGTATTATTGGTTAATTTTCATTGTATTGAAGAAAGCATGTAAACTCGCATTTGTTCTTTTTCATTGATGAGATCATCTGAACTATCTGCAACATTTCTTAGTGCTTCACATGATACAGCATCATATTTTCATGTTCCCTATTTAAAAAATGCAATGTTACATGATGATTAATTTCAAAATGCCAGCAATGCAGTCAGTCTCGAAGGCCTAAATAACACATTCTGATTTGGTGAGTGTGGTTTTCTCAGAATCCTTGGCTTAATATTCTCTATTGTACATACCTGACTGTGCCATTCCAAAATGAGAATTCATTGCAATATTTATATTAAGACTGGGAACAAATGAACAATATCCATGAGATGTCTGACATTAAAATTACCTATGGGAGTGTTTTTTCTTTGAGCATCAAAATTCCTATGGGAGAGTTTTCTGTCAGGGCCTACTTTTTAAATAAATTGTTAGAGGAAAAAATAATAATTTGCACAATCTCATTAGCAGGTACTTGAATATTTGGTGAAGTCTAGCTTGTCTACTCTGAAAATATTCTCCACTGCTATTTAATATGCTTTATTTTGTTCAAAGAACCTATATCCTTACAGTCCAATAGCTCTGAATATATCTTATTCTTTCTTTAATTCTCTAAACTTTATCACAGTGAGCTAAAGTGATGTTGCCTCACATTAGACTATGAAATTAATGCTTATCATTCATTTGTTTCACTTCCCTCAAAACTTTGAATTTTGAAACAACATACAACCATGGCCATACTCTGCTTCGTGCCTGCCAAATAGAAGATAATTTTCTACCCTAAGCAGGGGATTTCTGACTTAGCCTCAGCATGTCTTAATGGTTTTTCTCTTTGTATTTACCCTTACCTATCATAGAGCATACTTGCTTTACTCCGCATATCAAATGTGTATCTGTTCTTTATATAGAAATATATAATCCAGAAATTTGCCTTCCTCATATTCATATCTTTATTATTTTTTCTTTGATTTGTCTTTTCATTTTTTCATTTTTAAAAGATACTTAAATTACAGAAATATTACAGAGAATAAATAGAGGGTTCCCATATGCCCTGCTCCCAACACCTCCCAAATTTTCCAACATTAACAATATCTTTCATTAGTTTGGTACATTCATTGCAATTGAGAAACACACCTTGGACCATTGCCACTAAGCCTGAATTACAATTTACAGAGAGATTACACTCTCTTCCACTCAATTCTGTAGGTTATGGCAAGATATATAATGACCTGTATCTGTCGTCGTAATGTCTTTCAGGATGATTCCCTAGTCTCAAGAATGCCCTGATATTACACTGGTTTTTTCCTCTCTCTACCCTCATAGTCTCCAGTGGCCACTGCCTCCACATCATTGAACTTTCTTCCATTGCTAGAATCACAATAATTCAATAGCAGAATACTTGTAAGCGTATTTTGTCCATAGTTTACTCCTCAATCATGAGGATTCTACAGTGGTGATGTCCACTCCACCTTTAATTGAAGGGGGTTTCAATCCCATATGGCCGATGGAAGGGACTCTCTTGCTTTCCAGAGTTAATACACTTAGTTCCTTGGTATGATTGTTATTCATCATCTCCTCCTTTTCATTTGTCCTGGGTGAAACCAATGAAATGGAGAGAAGGTGTTGCAACCCCATTGAGATTCAGGACCCAGCTGGCACATGGACAGCTCAAAGATTTAAGTCTCTTGGATGAACATCTACCCACTTTAGTACTAATTATAAATTTAAAAAGAAGGAGAGAAGAGACATGTGTAGGGAAAACACAACTGAGCCCTCCTCTACCACTCTAGGGAGCATAAATTTCAAAGTAGGCCCCACTAGCAAAGGACCAAATTCCTGACCTTTCCTCCCTTACCTTAGTGTCTGGATATTTCCAGTTCCCTCAGGAGTCCTGCTATTTGGGAAAGAATCTACTTTGGCAGTCAATGAGATTCTGCTGAGACATGCATAAGTATTAACTCTGGAAAGATTTCCAAACTCACTTTGAAGACTCTTAGTCATGTAAGCTCATTTGTCTTTACCTTTTGTCCCGTTTGGTCAAGGTCTTGTTTTTTTTCTTTTCAGCTGCATTTCTTTTTGGTAACTTGGTAGAAGTCCCTCATTGCCAGGAAGGCCCATCCCCAGGAGTTATGTGCCATGCTGGCGATATGTTATGCCGTTTATATGCTGTGTTTGGCTTAGAGAAAGGCCACATTTGAGCAATAAGTTGGCTCCCAGTAGGTAACTCTTAGTCACCCTACAACATTAGGATAAGTTTAGATTTCAAGAGCAAAGCCTCATAAGCATAGTCATCAGCTCCAAGGGCCCATCAATGGACCTTGTTCCATCACTAGTCGCTGCCCCTATACTTGGGGAATTGATGCTGTTCCATTGGAGAATGTGGCAGAGCTCCCCAGGATGGGGATTTGATATTCTTTTGTTTATTGTGTGAATCACCACCCACTGTGGCAATGCCTGTGAATATTTGAACACATTTATATGCCTTATATGTATGTCCAGTTGAACTTCCTCCCATGTATCCCCCAATACTGGCACCCTACTCCCATGGTTTTCTGCTGCTACAGTGGTAACCCATCTGTGATCCAAAACTTCTTTAAAAATGAAGGAAATAAAATAGCAAAATACAATTAATAAGAAAATGAAATAATAATAATAGTTTTAAATATAAGAAATAAAATACAGAATTTTTTTAAATTAAAAATAAAATAAAAAATTTAAATTAAGATATTAAACATTAATGAAAAATATATTTGTAAAAATTTGACTTTTTTTCCTGTCTTCATTTTAAGATATGTTGTCCTGTATGTACCGTGATATTTTCTTCCATTTATTCCCCAAGTATCTTACTTTTCTTCATTTTGTCTTCAAAGAAGTTTTCATTCACAATAAGGTTACATATAGGAAAGAGAGGACTCCCATTTACCCAACATCCTCCTCCTTTTACCCCTTCCCATATTAATAACCTTTTTATATGTGGATGATTCATTTGTTACCATTGATGTATAAATACTGAAACATATCTACTAACCATGGTCAATGGTTTACATTATGGTTTACATTTTGGACCATACATTTTTATAAACTTTGGATAAAATTTAACATGGCCTGTATCCATCATTGCAAGATCATGTAGAACACTTCCATTGCCCCCAAAATGCCCCCTGTTGCATCTATTCTATTCCTCCCTTCACCTCCCATTGGGGCACCCACTGCGACCACCAGGCTTCATTCCTTAAAGGACAAGATTCATGGTTACTTGCAACAACACTGAGAGCTTGACACACTTGTCTGTCTTTCTCTGTTAGGCAACACCCATGCTCTCGAGGAACTCCTGCTCCTCTGTTTGAGAACATAGTGGGCCACCCCTGGAAGGAAGTCCAACTCTTTCTAACTCATTATGTGAGTCTCCACCCACTGATACATCACACTGACAAAATGGTCACTTGCACACTGTCTAGAAGCCTGTCCCAAATGTGCCCTGTCCCAAATGCTCCCCCCAACATTGAACATCCTAAACTAGTAATCCTTCCTTGTCATATTCCAAAGGATCTTTCCCTACATTTTAATTTCAACCATGTACCCACTAACACCCAGTGTTCACCTCCACCCTCCCCTACTCTTACCCCAGTTCCATTGACCATCCTACCCACCCACCCTATCCTATCTCCCTATCAAACATGAACCACCCAACCCAATATTATCACTAACTCCTATCATATCCCTTCCCTACACAAATACACACTTTCACCTTATCACAGATTTTGACTGTATGGGCATTGGCTCACAAGCTTCTTCTCCCTTTCAATTTCCTGTAAGCCTATCTTCCATACTGTAGCTCTGTGAGTTTGCTCAATTTGCTTAATTTAGAACAGTGAGGTCATGTAATATTTGTCCTTCAATGTCTGGCTTGCTTCACTTCACATAATGTCCTCAAGATTCATCCCTGTAATCCTGTGTGTTAGCACTGTATTCCTTCTTACAGCTGAGTAATATTCCATTATATGTATCTACCACATTTTGTTTATCCATTCATATGTTGATGGGTGGTTGGGTTGATTCCAACATTTGGCAAGAGTGAATAATGCCACAATGAACATTGGTGTGCATATATCTGTTTGTGTACTTGCTTTCAATACTTCTGGGTATATATCTAGTTATGGAATTGCTGGATCATAAGGCAGTTTTATAGTTTTTAGAGAAACTACAAAACTGCCTTCACAAAACCTACATGACTCTACATTCTCACCAGCAGTATATGTGGGTTCTTTTTCTTTCCCATCCTCTTCAACACTTGTAGTCCCCTGTTTATTTAATAGACACCAGTCTAATGGTTGTTATATGATATCTCATTGTAGTTTTGATTTGCATTTTCCTGAGAGCTACTGATATGAGCATCTTTTCACGTGTTTTTTACTAATTCATATTTCTACATTCTAGAACAGTCTATTTAGATCACTTGACCATTTTTTAAATGGGTAGATTGTCTTTTTTATTTTTGAGGTGCAGAATTTATTTATATATGCTGGATATTAGGCTCTTATAAGAAATATGGTTACCAAATATTTTCCCTTATTTGTTAGGGAGACTTTTCACTTTCTTGACAATCTCCTTGAGGTGCAAAAGATTGTAATTTTGAGTACGTCCAATATATCTCCGTTTTTCCTTCACTTTTCATGCTTTGGGTGTAAAGTTCATGAATCCATATCCTATTACAAGATCCTGCAGAATCTCCCCTACATTAACTTCCAAGGTCTTTATGGTCTTTGATCCTATAAATTAGATCTTTGATCCATCGTGAGTTAATTTTTGTATAAGGTGTGAGATGGTGTTCCTCTCTCATTATTTTTGAATATGGATATCCAGTTCTCGAGGCACCATTTGCTTTAGAGGCCATTCTAACCCAGTTGAGTGGGCTTGGTGGCCTTGTCAAATATCAGATGAAAGTTTATGCAAGGTTGTTTATCAGAACTCTCATTTCAGTTTCATTTGTCAATATGTCTATCCTTGTGACAATACTATGCAGTTTTGAACCTGTAGGTTTATAGTATGTTTTAAAATAAAGTGGTGTGACTCCTCCAATTTCATTTTTGTTTTTCCATATGTTTTTGGCTTTTGGGGGTCTCTTGCACTTCCAAATAAATTTCATAGTTTTTCCAATTCAGTAAAATGATGCTGTGATTTTTATTGGGATTGCATTATATCTGTAGATCAGTATGGGTAAGATAGAGATCTTAATAATATTTAGTCTTCCTATCCATGAAAAGGGAATATTCTTCCATTTATTTAAGTTTTCTTTGATTTCTGTTAAGAGTGTTGTGCATTTTTCTGCATGTAATCCATTTACATCTTTAGGTAAATTCATTCCGGTAATTGATTCTTTTAGTTGTGAATGTAAATGGGATTTTTTTCTTACTTTCTTCCTCAGATTGCTCATTTTTGTTGTACAGAAATGCTACTGACTTTTGCACATGGATCATATAACCTATGACTTTACTGAACTCATTTAGAAGGTCTAAATGAGTTGTTGATTTCTCAGGGCTTTCTCTGTATAGGATCATGTCGTCTAAAAATTGTGAAATTTTTACTCCTTCCTTTCTAATCTGAATGTCTTTTATATCTTTTTCTTTCCTATGTTCTTGAATAAGTACTTCTAACACAATGATAAATGGAAGCAGTGAAAGAGTGTATCCTTGTCTTGTTACCAATCTTAAAGGGAAATTTTTCAATATTTCAGCATTGATTATGATGTTAGTTGTGGGTTTTTCACAACTAACATAAACTATACCCTTTATCTCACTGAGGACATTTCCTTCTATTCCTAACTTTGTATTGTTTTCATCAGGAAAGTTTGCTGTATTTTGTCAAATGATTTTTTTTCCCCATATATAGGGATGATCATGTGTTTTTTTTCTTCTGATCTGTTTATGTGGTGTATAATATTGATTTTTTTTTATGTTGAACTGTCTTTCCATATCATGGATAAACCCACTTGGTCATGGTGTATAATTCATTTGATGTGTTTTGGAATAGGGTTAACAAATATTTTTGTTGTTGTTGTTGAGGATTTTAGTATCTGAGTTAATTAGAGACATTGGTCTATAATTTTCCTTTCTTCTGACATCTATGTTTGGCTTTGGAATTAGGTTGATGTTGGCATCATAGAATGAGTTAGGCAATGTTATCTCTATTTCTATTTTTGGAAGAGTTTAAGCAGGATTTGTGTTAGTTCTTCCTGGAATGTTTGGTGGATTTCAATTGTGAAGCCATCTGGTCCTGGGCTTTTTTGGATGCGTAATTCTATCTCTTTAGTTGTGATTGGTCTGTGGAGCTCATCAATTTCTTTTCTTTTGATTATGTAGGCTGCTTGTGTGTTTTTAGGAATTTGTCCATTTCCTCAAAATTATCCATTTTGTTGGAATAAAATTTTTCAAAGATCCTCTTATGATACTCTTTATTTCTGTCAGATCAGTGGTGATAATCCTTTCCTCATTTCTTATTTATGTTATTGCATCTTTTCTATTTTCACTTTCATTTGTCTACCTAAGGGTTTGTAAATTTTATTATTCTTTTAAAAGAGTCAGCTTTTGTTTTTGTTTATTCTTCTGGTGCTTTCTTATTTTCAATTTCATTTAGCTTTGCTCTAATCTTTGTTATTTCTTTTTCTTTTTTCCTTTTGCATTGGTTTATTGTTCTTTTTCTAATTCCTCCAAGCGTGCAGTTAGATCTTTGTTTTTAGCTCTTTATTCCTTTTAAATTATTGTGTATGGCTATGAAATTCCCTCTCAGGACTGCTTTTGCTGCTCTCATTCGTTTTGATATGTTGTTTTGTCGTTTTCATTCATTATAAGGTAGCTACTGATTTCTTTGGGATTTCCTCCTTGACCCACTGTTTGTCTAGGAATGTGTTGCTTAACTTAAATATCTTTGTGCCTAATCTGGCTCACTAACCTTTATTGACTTGAAGCTTCATTCCATTTTGGTCAGAGAAATTACTTTGTAAAATTTTGATCTTTTTTACTTCATTGAGTGCTGTTTTATGGCTTAGCTTGTGGTCTACCCTGGAAAATGATCCTAGTGACCTTGATAAGAGTATATATATTGCTGTATTTGGGTGTAATCTTATGTATATATCTATTAGGTCAAGTTCCTCTACTGTATTATTCAAAGTCTTTGTTTCTTTAATTGATTATCTGTCGAGATATTCTGTCTAATGACGATAATGGTGTATTAAAGTCCCCCACTATAATTGTAGAGGCATCTACTTCTCCACTTTTTTCCCACCAGTGTTTTCCTCATGTATTTTGAGGTGCCCTGGTTTGTGATATAAATGATTAAGATTGTTCTTTCTCTTGGTAGATTTCCCCTTTTATTATTATATATAGTGTCCTTCTTTTTCTCTCTTTGGTTATGGTTTGTTTTTAGAAATGTTTTTCAATAATTCACTTTCAGCCTCCTTGAATCCCTGGGTTTAAGTTGGGTTTCTTGTACACAACATATTGATGGGTCATATCAATTATACATTCTGCCAATCTGTGTCTCTTGAGTGGTGAGCATAATCAATTAACATTCAATGTTATTACTGTCAAGGAATTACTGACATTAGCCATGTTTTCTTTACGTTTATGAATACTTTGTATTGTTTTTATTTCTCTTTTTATCTTTTTTACTTGTTTTTAAGCTTTCCTCCACCTCACTCTTTCCTGTTTTTTCCCTTTCCACTGCAGGACTTTCTTTAGTATTTCATGAAGTGCGGGGTTCTTACTGACATATTCTCTTAATTTCTGTTTATTTGAGAATATTTTGGACTCTCTCTCAATTTTGAATTTTAGCTTTGTGTCATAGAGAATTCTTGGCTGAAAAATATTCCTTCAGCACCTTAACTATATCATACCACTGCATTCTTGGCTCCATGGTTTTAGATGAGAAATTAGCACATAATTTTATTAAGCTTCCCTTTTATGTGATGGTTCTCCTTTCTCTTGTTGCTTACAGTATTCCCTCTCTGTCTTGAGCATTGGACAATTTGAAAAGGTTGTCTCTTGGAGTAGGCCCCATAGGATTTATATACTTCTGGGTGTGCTGTACTTCCTGCACATGAACATCAATCTCCAGCAATAGGGACTGGAATTTTTCAGCCATTATTTCTTCCAACATTCCTCTGTCCCCTTTCCCTTCTCTTCTCCTTTGGTGATGCCTATAAAGCACATATTTGTTTATTTTAATTTACATTCAAATTCTCAAGTTCCTATTGAGATTTTTCTATCTTTTATCTATCTGGTTTATTATCAGTTTGATTTCAGATATACTATCTTCTACATCGCATATTGTTTCCTCTGTTTGCTCAAATCTGTTGTTTTGTGCTTCCAGTGTATTTTTGATTTTTTGGATTGTGCCATTCATCACTGTTGCAGTTTGGTATTATTTATGAACTCCAGAAATAAGTTTTACATTATGTTTGTAAACTTGTCTTTTCCTATGGGTGTGATTAAATTATGATTAAGCATTTGATTGGGCCAAATCAATAGGACGTTGAGTCACCATTTTGTGCTGAGTGCACACTCATCTATAAAAGACATGGCAAAGGACAGTGTTGGAGTTTTTTTTTTTTATTTTTTAATTTTGTCAAATCCTCCACCTTTTTTTTTTATTGTGGGTAAAAATCAAATTTTTCACAATACAAACCAATATTTGTAAAATGATACATAAATATATATACATATATGTGCATTTGCTTACATAAATGTTATTTTTTTAAATATATGTATATTTTAAATGGTGCTTAGATTACCTAAATGTTACACAGAAATTACAGGGATTCCCATGTTCCCCACCTCCCAAACCTCCCATAACATCCTACATAAACATCTTTCATTAGTGTGGCACATCACCTGAAATGGATATACACATCCTGGGGCTTTGCCACTAAGCATAGACCACAGTTCACATTGTAGACCACACTCTCTCCCACACAGTTCTGCATGGTATATGCTGATGTAAAATGGCCTATATCCATCGCCGCAACGTCAATCAGGATAACCCCCAAGTCCTGAAAAAGTCCCTGTATTACTACTGCCTTTCCCCTCCCTGCCCCCAAAACGTCTAGTGGCCACTGCCTCCACCTCACTGTTATAATTTCTTCTATTGCTTGAATCACAATATGTCTACAACAGAACACCATTAAGTCCACTCTAGTCCATAGCTCTTCCCCCAATCCTGAAGGGACTGGGATGGTGATGTCCACTCCACCTCCAAGTGAAAGTGGGCTTATATCACATGGATATGGTGGATGGGATTATCCTGTCTGCAGCTGCAGGCTCTCTCCATTCCCTGGGATAGCTGTTGTCCATCATCGTCTCCTCACCAAGTGACTTGGGTGAGTCCATTGAGCTGTAGAGTAGGAGTTGCAGCTCCACTGAGATTCCAGGAACAGCTGGAACATAGGTAGGCCAGAGGCTCCAGTCTCTGGAAGTACACTTACAAACTCTAGCATCACATATAGGTTTGAATAGGAGGGACTGATGGACCATGTGCAGGGAGTACTTATTTGAGTCCAACTCTGTCACTCTCAGGAGCACAGATTCTAAAGAAGAGCCAACTGATAAGGTGTCAATCTCTGGGGCTATCTCCCATTATATAGGACCTGGATGTCTCCTGAGCCCTCAGGAGCCACTCTGTGTAGGGTGATATCCATTTTGGTGTTCTATGAGATCCTACTGAGGTGTGCATAAGCATTACCTCTGGGATGACCTCCCAACTCTCTTTGAAGTCTCTTAGCCACATGAACTCATTTGTCTTTACTTTTTCCCCTTTTATTCAAGGTCTTTTTTCAGTCGTATTGCCAGTTGACACTTGGTATTAATCCCTCGTTGCCAGGGATGCTCTTCCCTGGGAGTCAATGTCCCAGGTTATGGGGAAGGTAATGCATTCATATCCTGAGTTTGGCTTAGAGAGAGGCCACATTTGAGCAACAAGGAGACTCTCAGGTGGAAACCCTTAGGCACTCCATAACAGTAGGCTAAATTTCAATTACAGGAGCAAAGACTCATAAGGCTAGTCATCAATAACAAGAACCCATCAGTGGGCCATTCTCTTTTGCCAGACACTTCCCCTGCACTCAGGGGACTGTTGCTGCTCCCTTGGAGAATGTAGCAGAGCTCTCCAGGCTGGGAATTCAGATTCCCTCATTTATTGAGTGATTGTCTACCCACCGTGACCATGTCCCATCCCTTGATCTTTGAACAATTTTATATATCTTTCATGTATATTCAGATGAACTTACTCCCATGAAGCTTCCATCCCAGACACCCCCCACCAATGATCCTATGCAGCTCCCATTGTAACCCTTCTGTGATCTAAACCTTCCTTGAAGATGAAGCCCATATAATAACCAAATACAATTAATAGGAAAATGAAATAATAATGATAAGCTTAAATGCAAGAGATAAAATACAAGGAAACTCACACACACAAAAACTAAAAATAAAATATAATTAGCAGATTGGGACATTCAAAAATTGGGAAAAAAATTCCTTTTTAAAAAATTATTCTTTTTTTTCCCTTTTATCACTGCATTATTGGATGTCCAGTGTACCGTGACACCTTCCTCCTCTCATTCCCCAGTGTCTCCCAAATTTTCTTTTAATTTTCAAAAAAGTTTTAGGTCACAGCAAAGTCACACATGGAATACTAGAGACTCCCACATACCTAACCTCCCTCCCCCTTCCCCGCCCCATATTAAAAACATTTTTAATGGATGTTAGCATTGTTATAACTGATATACAGATAATGAAATATAGCAACTAAAGTTGTCAATGGTTTACATTACAGTTTACAATTTAGATGGTACAGTTTAATAATTTTTGATGATATTTACCATGTCCTTTGTCCATTACTGTAAAGTGATGAAAAACATTTCCCATGACCACTAAATACCCCATTTGATCTTTTCTGTTCCTTCTTCCCCATCCTCCTGGGGCATACGACACTCCCCTGTCTTGACTCATTGAATGACAAGATTCAAATTTACATGCCCGGGATATTCTAACCTGACCTTCCTAATCTACCCACCTGTCAACCCTGCACCACCAAACCCACTAATAACACTATCCATCTGTCCTATCCTTCAATATGCAGCTATACTCTATCTCTTTACCGTAGATTATGCCCATATGGGTGATAACTCAAAACCTACTCTTCTCTTTCTCTCCCTTGTTCACCTATCTTTCAGACAATGGAACTCAGAGACTGCTCACTTTCCTCAATTCATATCAGTGAGGTCATATACTCACAGGCATCCCTCAATGCTAGCTTGCTTCACTCAACATAAGGTCTTCAAGATTCATCCATGTTATTCCATGTGTTAGCACTTTTTTCCTTCTTACAGCTGAGTAATATTCCATTGTATGTACGTACCACATTTGCTTAACCAATCATTCGTGGGCACCATGGCTGATTCCAACTTTTGGCAATTGTGAACAATGCTACTATGAACATTGGTGGTCATATATCAGTTCGTGTCTTTTCTTTCAATTCTTCTGGGTATATACCTAGCAGTAGAATCACTGGATCATATGGAATATCTATTGTTAGTTTTCTGAGGAACCACCAAACTGTCCTCCACAGTGGCTGGACCTTTCCACAATCCCACCATCAGTGGATGAGGGTTCCTATTCTTCCACATCCTCTCCAACACTTAGAGTCTACTGTTTCTTTAAGAGCTGCCATTCTGATGGGTGTAAGATGGTATCTCATTGTTGTTTTGATTTGCATTCCCCTAATAGCTAGTGATGTCGAGCATTTTTTCATGTGCTTTTTAGCCATTTGTATTTCTTCTTGGAGAAGTGTCTTTTCAGGTCACTTGCCCATTTTTTAAATGGATTGTTTGCCTTTTAATTTTCAAGGTGTAGGATTTCTTTATATATGCATGATATTAGTCTATTATTAGATATATGGTTGCCAAATATTTTCTCCCATTGGGTAGGCTGCCTTTTTATTTTCTTAATAATGTCCTTAGAGGTGCAGAAGTTTTTAATTTTGAGGAGATCCCATTTATCTATTTTTTCTCTTGCTGCTCATGCTTTGCCTGTGAAGTTCATGAAACTATTTCCTATTACAAGGTTCTGAAGATGCTTCCCTATATTATCTTCCAAGGTCTTTATGGTTTTGGACCTTATATTTACATCTTTGATCCATCTGGAGTTGATTTTTGTATAAGCTGTGAGATAGTATTCTTCTCTCATTCTTATGGATATGAATATTCAGTTCTCCAAGTACCACTTGTTAAAGAGGCCATTCTCTCCCAACTGAGTGGGCTTGGTGGCCTTATCAAATATCAGATGATCATATATGAGAGGATCTATATCAGAGCTCTCAATTCGGTTCCATTGGTAAGTAGGTCTATCCTTGTGCCAATACCATGCAGTTTTGATCACTGTAGCTTTGTATTATGTTTTAAAGTCTGGTAATGTGACACCTCCAACTTCATTTTTCTTTTTCAATATGTCTTTGGCAATTCGGGACCACTTATATTTACATTATATTTTGTGGTTAGTGGTTAGTTTTTCCAGTTCCTTAAAAGATATAGTGTTGATATTTATTGGGATTGCATTAAATCTGTAGTTTAGTTTGGGTAGGATAGGCATCTTGATGATGTTTAGTCTTCCTATCCATGAACAGGGTATATTTTTCCATTGATTTAAGTCTTCTTTGATACCCTTTAACAGTGTTGTTAGGTTTCTGTATATAAATCCTTTTTATCTTTAGTTAAATTTATTCCTAGGTATTTGATTCTTTATTTACAATTGTAATTGGTATTTTCTTTTTATTTCCTCCTCAGATTGCTCATTATTGGTGTACAGAAATGCTTCTGATTTTTGAGCATTGATCTTATATCCTGCAATATTACTGAACTCCTTTATAAGTTCTTGAAGCTTTGTTGTAGATTTCTCTGGGCTTTCTATGTATAGGATCATATTGTCTGCAAATAATGAAATTGTTAATTCTTCTTTTCCAATATGGATGCCTTTTATATCCTTTCATTGCTTCAGTGCTCAAGCAAGTACTTCTAAGACAATGTTAAATCAGAGTGGTGATAGTGGTCATCCTTGTCTTGTTCCCAATCTCAGAAGGAAGCCTTTTAGGATTTCACCATTGAAGATGATGTTAGCTCTGGGTTTTTCGTATATACCCTTTATCATATTCAGAAATTTCCCTTCTATTCCTATCTTTTGCAGTGTTTTTGTCAGGAAAATGTGCTGTATTTTATTTAATGTTTTTTCTGCATCTATAGAGATGATCATGTGATTTTTTTCTTTCAGTTTTTTATGTGGTGTATTACATTGATTGATTTTCTTATATTGAACCATCCTTGCATACCTGGGATGAATCCCAATTGGTCATGATGTATAATCCTTTTGATATGTTGTTGAATGCAATTAGCAAGTATTTTGTTGAGGAATTTAACATCTAAGTTCATTAGAGAAATTGATCTGTAATTTTCCCTTCTTGTGGTATCTTTGTTTTTGCTATTAGGGTAATGTTGGCATCGTAGAATGTGTTAGGCAATATTTTTCTACTTCTATTTTTTGGAAGAGCTTAAGCAACATTGGTGTTAGCTCTTTCTGGAATGTTTGGTAGAATTCAGCTGTGAAGCCGTCTGGTCCTGGGCTCTTCTTAGTTGGGAGGTTTTTGATGACTCAGTCTATCTCTTTACTTGTAATTGGACTGTTGAGTTCATCAATTTCTTCATTCATCAATGTAGGCTGTTTGTGTGTTTCTATAAACTTGTCCATTTCCTCTAAATTATCATTCTTGTTGGCATATAATTTTTCAAAGTATCTTCTTATGATCCTCTTTTTTTCTGTGGGGTCAGTAGTGATATCCCCTTGCTCATTCCTTATTTTGTGTATTTGCATCTGTTCTCTCTTTTTCTTTGTTAGTCTGGCTAAGGGTTTGTCAATTTTATTGATATTCCCGAAGAACCAGCTTTTAGTGTTGTTTATTTTTTCTAGTGCTTTCTTATTCTCTATTTCATTTAGTTCTGTTCTAATCTTATTTATTTCCTTTTTTCTACTTCTTGTAGGTATTGTTTGTTGTTGTTTTTCCAATCCCTCCAAGTGTGCAGTTAGGACCTCAATTTTAGCTCTTTCTTTTGTTTTTAATAGATGTATTTATGGCTTTGAACTTCCCTGTCAGGACAGCTTTCACTGGATCCCATAAGTTTTGATATGCTGTGTTGTCGTTTTCATTAGTTTCAAGGTAGTTACTGATTTCTTTTGAGATTTCCTCCTTGATCCACTGTTTGTTTAAGAGTGTGTTGTTTAACTTCCATATCCTTGGACATTCCAAGTCCCCCACTATAATTGTAGAGGCATTTATTTCTTCACTAGTTTTTCCAGAGTTTGCCTCACTTATTTTGAGGCACCCTGATTAGGTGCATAAATGTTTATGATAGTTCTCTCTTCTTGAAAGATTACTGCTTTTACTAATATATAGTGTCCATCTTTGTCTCTTAAAATAGTTTTGCATTTAAAGTCTATTTTGTCTGATATTAGAATAGCTACTCCTGCTCATTTTTTGCTATTGTTAGCTTGTAAAATTGTTTTCCATCTATTCACTTTCATCCTCCTTGAATCCCTGGGTCGAAGGTGGATTTCTTGTAGACAGCACATAGATGGATCATATTTTCTTATCCATTCTGCCAATCTGTGTCTCTTGAGTGGTGAATTTAATACATTAACATTCAGTGTATTATTCACAACAAATTTCTTACTTCAGCCATATTTTCTTTGAGTTAATGTATGGCATATGTTGTTTTGTTTCTGTTTTCGCCTTTTTAGTTGTTTTGAAACTCTCCTCCAACTCTCTCTCCCTTGTTTTTTCCTTTCCACTTGTAGAATTTCCTTTAGTATTTCTTAAAGTGCCTGTTTCTTATTGACATACTCTCTTAATTTCTGTTTATCTATGAATATTTTGAACTCTCCATCATCTTTGAATGCCAGTTTTGTTGGATAGAGAATTCGTGGCTGGAAATTTTTTTCTTTTAGTACTTTGACTATGTCATATCACTGTCTTCTTGCATCCATGGTTTCAGATGAGAAATCAGTACTTAATCTTAAAGTGCTTCCTTGTATGTGAGGTTTCTCTTTTCTCTTGCTGCCTTGAATATTTTCTCTTTGTCTTGAGCATTGGACATTTTGACAAGTATATGTCTTGGAGTTGGCCTGTTGGGATTTATACTGCTTGGGGTTTGCTTTGCTTCCTGGATCTGCACATCCATCTCTCTAAATAGGGTTGGGGAGTTTTCAGCCATTATTTCCTTCAACACTCTTTCTGTTCCCTTTCCCTTCTCTTCTCCTTCTGGGATGCCCATAATGCATATGTTTGTGCATTTTGTGTTGTCAGTTAAATCCCTGAGTGCCTGCTGGATTTTTTCTCTCTTTTTGTCTATCTGTTCTACTATCTGTTTGATTTCAGATGTATTGTCTTCCACATCACTAATTCTTTCTTCTGCCTGTTCAAATATTCTGTTATGTGACTGCAGCATCTTTTTTGTTTCTTGGGTTGTGCCATTGATCACCATCATGTCCGTTATCTTTTTGCATATGTTTACAATTTCTTCAGTATGTTCTCCCAATGTCTTCTTTATATCCTTAATCTCTTCCTTCACTTTATTAAGTTGGTTCATGATATTTGTTTGGAAAGCTTTGATTAATTGTTCAATGTTCTGCATCTGTTCCTGGTTTTTAGATTTTTCATTGGATTGGTCCATGTCTTCCTGTTTCTCAGTGTGGTTTGTAATTTTTTGTTGCCCTCTACTCATCATTTTATCTTGATGGGTTTATTCAGTTAATTAGCTTCTCTCTCTTTTCTAGAGTTTTATTTAGCTGTTGGTTCTGTGTGTGTGTTAAGTTTCTTCTTTGACAATTTTTCTTCTTATTTCATTTCCTTGATTCTTTCTGTGTTACCTTGAAGGAAAAAGATTAGTGCCAGAGGAATCAAAAGATATGAGAAAGGAAGAAGAATAATAGTAATATTGATGAAAGTTAGAAGAGGGGCCAAATAAGACAGTGAAATGAATATTTATCTCATGTAGGCAGTGTAGAGTAATAGGAAAAATTTGGAGTACCTACAATGGACTGGAAAACCAAATAGAGGAATATATATATATATAATGATTTAGAAGGCTAGAATGATGAGGAGGGAGGGAAAGAGTAAAGAGAGGGCTAAAAGGAAAAATTTAATATTAATTAAAAAAAGAAGAAAACAAAATAGATAGAATAAAAATTGACACCCTTAGTTGTGGGCTAATGAAAAACCATGGTGTCTAAGAACCACAACAGAAAGCAGAAGGCATAAAGATGAAGGAAGGATAAGAGATAGCTTGGGATTCCAAAATCAATATAGACAGAGAATGGGAAATCACTGAAGAAGAACCACAGCAAAGAAGAGGCAAACTAGCAACACCTAATTTTAAAAAAATGAAGGAAAAAAGAATGGGGGTTGGAAAGAGGAAAGAAAAGCAAGAGACAACAAATAAACAGAGAAAAACCAAACAACCACACAAGCAAGCAGTCAAACAAAGCTAAGGAGGAAGTGTTCCTTCTAGGGTCTTTGTGGATCCTCTCAACCTGCTTGTGTTTATCAATCAATTTCCCTGCAGGGTTCTATCTGCAGGTTTTGAGGCAGATTTTAGGGATTAAACTAAATTAAAAAGAAGAATTCATTTTTTAAAATGACTGACTTCTTTTTTTTTTTTTGCCGATATAATGGACCCAAAAGAAGTCCTCTGCTAGACCACCCCCTTCACCGAGGGGACCCTAAATAAGCTCATGGAAACTAACCAAATCTTACCACCTCCTGGTCTCCCCAGGGGAGCTGAAGCTCTGATGCTTGTCAGTGCAGAGTCAAAATTGGCTCACTCTGCCCCCTCTGGAGCCAAGCCTCAGTGTCAGCGCCTGCTGGGTAAATCAGGTTTCCTCTGCAGATTTACCTCTCCCCTCAGCCTGTCATTGCTTCAAGCTGGCTTATCTGCTCCCCAAAGCTATGGGGGGGGGTCCAGGAAGCCAAATCCAAAGAACTTAAACCCCTCTCCACCTTCTGTCAGAACCCTCCCTCTTTCAGAGAATGCTCCCTCGCACCTTGAGTGGGAGTCGTCGGTGCAAGATTCGCGGCTCAAACCAGCCTTTTTCCCTGTGGGTGGGGCTCAGCCGTCTTTGTTAACTACCACAGGCAGGTTTAAAACTCATGAATCTCTACTGATCCCTCCATGCCATTGATCTGCCTGCAGCTAGATGGCGCAAGCTTCTCTCTCTGTGTGCCCACAGCACCGTCCCCCAGGCAGGACCCTGTCCACAATCGGCTGTCCTCAGAGAGCTAGTTAGTGAGTGCCCCGCTAAACCAACACCATCTTGCCTCCCACCCAGTTTTGGAGTTTTGATATTGGAGTTTTGATGTTGAGTCTTGTGCTGCAGACCCAGGAAGTATGCACACAAAGGAGTTTGTTCCTGAGGAAAGAAAGAAGACCTCAGGAAGAGAATCAAGCCTTTCACCTAATTATCTACTACTGGCCTTGTAGAGATACAGAGCAGCTGAGCCAGCAGAGAGGCAAGCCCTGGGAAGTTAGGAACCCAGGAAGCCTGAACCCTTACTGAGATCAGCAGCCATCTTGCTCCAACACATAGAAATAGACTTTGGTGAGTGAAGTAACTTAAGCTTTATGGTGTAGTAACTGTAAGATTCTACTCCAAATAATTACCCTTTATAAAAACAAACCCAATTCTGGTATTTTGCATCAGCACCCCTTTGGTTGACTAAAACAGAATGTGGTACTGAGGAGTGGAGAAGTGCTTTTGCAGTTACCAAAATGCTGGAATGGTTTTATAAATCGGTAAGGGGTTTTTTTGGAGGAATTGTGAGATGCTAATGGAAAAGACTTAGATTTTTTGCTGAGACTGTTGATAGTAATATGGAGCCTAATTTTATGTTTGAGAAAGCCTTCTAGAGGAAAGGCAATCTGTGTTTTAAAGTCACAAAGAACTTAGCAAGACTAACTCCTGATGTTTTATGGAAGGAAGAATTTGAATATGTTGAGCCTGGGCATTTTGCTGAAGAACTTTCCAAAGTAAACCCAGAGAAGGGAGCTTAGCTTCTTCTTGTAGCTTATTGCAAAACACTAGATAAATGAAATAGGCTGAGGACTGAACTCTTGGACACAAAGAAAACAGAAACTGATTCCAAAATTTCCAAGCCTTGGGATATCAAACTCCTAGATAATAGTGCCCCATTTGAGGACTTAACTAAACTTGGAACTTGTATATCAGGACTGAAGATCCAGTTATCTCAGAAAGACTTGTGGAAAGTCTTGCTGTCTGATGGCTTGGTCCCCTGCTTCTTGCATGCTAAACCAATAAGCTTTTTGAGAGAACTGTATGAGCAAAACCACTTTCAGCTTGGTCTAAAAGGGACATGGAAAAGAGAGATTGACAGAGAAACAGCTTTTGAGGAAAACCATGGAAGCTGACATCTGGAATTAAGACCTCACCTTGGGCCAACAGATGAACCCCACCCATGTGTAAAGAGATGGTGAGTTTTCACATCACCATCAGTTGAAGATGGTGGATGTTTCCACCCAATATTTGGGGATAGTGTTGCCACCCCAGGGTACAGAGGTTGTAGAGCACATTCCTCAAGGATGAGGGTGGTTAAGGTTGGCACCCCATAGGTCTGAGAGGGGTGCACCTGCCCCCTTTTGTTAAGGAAGTTCAGGTGGCCAACTCATCACTCTGCGAGGATTGAGCCTGTATGCCAAAGGTTAGGGAGACAGTTGCCTTCAACTCATTGTACTTGGGGTGTTAAGTCTATAACCCAAAGTTTGAGTAAGGTGTGACAATCACCCCAATGCTCTTCAAGGGTGAGATCTGGAGCTTGGTTGACACCCAGAGCTTGATGAGGGTGGAACCAAGAAAATGGCTGTTGGCCAAGTCTGTGGAAAGGATTGGTCCTTGTAAGTTCACAAGGAAAATAAATCATCATCTTAAGAATGACCTTCAGACTTTGACATTAAATGAAGTATGTCCTGCAAGTTTACTGAACTGTAGAGGACACATGACTCATGCTTAAGAGAAATGCTTAAGAGAAATGCTTAAGAGAAATGCTCCCAATTTCTCTTAATGATAATGAAAATGTTTATTCTTTGTCTGTCCATTTGTGTATTGGAAGCAGATAGATTATAAGTTTCAGATGTCTACAGTAGGCAGGACTTTGCCCCATAAACAAACTGTATTTCTTTAAAATGTTTATGATATGATTTTGTACTTTGTATTGTTACTGAAATAATGTTTCTTTAATATTGTAATGTTTTTTTAGAATTCAGAGGCTGGAATGGAGTAGTTTGGTATTATTTATGAATTCCAAAAATAGATATTGGATTATGTTTGCTAACTGGTCTGTACCTCTGTGTGTGATTAAATTAGGATTAGGGCTTTGATTGGGACACGTCAGTAGGACATTGAGTCCTCACCCATATGTGGGTGGGGACACACAGTTAATAGATAGGGCAAAGAACAGGGTTCAAGTTTTGATCTTGGAGTTTTGATGTTTGAGTTTTAATGCTGAAGTATTGAGCTGGAGCTCTGGCAAGTAAGCACACAGAGGTGCTTGGTAATGAGGAAAGAGAGAAGTCCTCAGGAAGATAAATAAGACATTTGCTTTATATTCTACAGCTGGCCTTGTGGAGATAACAGAGCAGTGTAGCCCAGAGAGAGAGAAGGTCCAGGAAGAGAGGAACCCAGGAAGTCTGAACCCTTACAGCTGTCAGCATTCATCTTGCTCCAACATTTTTCAATATACTTTGGTGAGGGAAGTAACTTATGCTTTATGGCATGGTAATTTAAGATTCTATCCCAAGTAAATTCCCTTTATAAAAACCAACCCATTTCTGGTATTTTGCATCAGCACCCATTTGGCTAATACAATCACTATCATATCCATTATCATTTTTGTATGTTTACAATTTCTTCAGTATATTCTTTCAGTGTCTTCTTAATATCCTTAATCTCTTCCTATCCTTCATAAAGTTGATTCATGATATTTGTTTTGACATATCTTATTAGTTGTTCCATGTTCTGTATCTTCTCCTGGTTTTTGGTTTGGTCATTGGATTGGGTCATGTTTTCCTCTTTCTCAGAATGGCTTGTAATTTTTTGTTGGTGTCTAGGCATCTGTTTATGTTGATGGGCTTATTCAGTTCATTAGCTTCCCTCTATATTCTATGGTTTTATTTTGATGTTGTTTATGTGTGTGGCAAAGTTTGGCTTTAACACTTCATTCCACTTATTCTATTTCCTTGCTGTTGTCTATGTTCCTTTAAAAGAAAAAAATGTAGGACCAGAGAAAAGTAAAGAGATAGGAAGAGATAAAGCATAATAATAATAATAATAATAAAAGTTAAGAGAGCAACCATACTAGACCTAGTAAATTGAAAAATTAACACAAGTAAGAAAGAGAGATGAATAAGATAGGAAAAGTAGAATAAAAGTAGAATGAAAAAAGGAAACATAACTGGTAAAATATATATAGAATGAATTAAAAGGCTAAAATGTTGAGAATATGGGAAAAGAAAAGGGAAAAGAGAAAAAGAAAAAAGTAAAAAAATAAAAGTAAACAGAAAAAAGGAGAGAGAAATAAAAAGAAGAAAAATTCGATATGAAATAAAAGAGGTGAAATGAAAGAACAAGAGAAAACAAAAGGTATAAAGATGAAGGAGAGAAAAGAAATAGTGTAGGTAGAATAAATCAGTAAACAAAAGAAAAAAGTAAAAGAAAAAAAAGAAAAGCCAATGAATGGAAACAAAAGAAGGGAATACACAACAAGGAAGAAACAGGACAGCAGCAACTTGTTTTAAAAAAGGAGACAGAAGGAAAAAAAAATAAAAACAAACAAAAATAAATACGGAAAAAGATCATTCTTAGATCCCTAAATATCACCTCAGTCTGCTGTTTTTCATCAATCACTCACCTTGCAGCAGGCCCTTTGCAGATTTTGACCTATGTTTTAGTGAATAAAATAAGGGAAATAAAAAAAAAAGAAATCTTTTTAAAAAAATAAATAAGGGATTCAAGAAAATCTAATACAAAGAGAATGTTTATATGTTTCATGTCATAAAGTTATAGCAGTATGCCTGATAACTTTGTGGATCACTTCTCAAGGAAGTGCTAGGAATCAAACCAGGGAACTTGGATATGTTAGGCAAGAATTCTTGCTCTTATCTCTTCTGCTTACTTAGGTTAATAAGCCTTTCAGCTGGCTATCTGCCCCTTTTCTCTTGGTTTGGTTAGATTCCCTGCAGTAGTCTGCCAGAGTGCTGTTGATCAGATGCCTGTCTCTGCCTCCTCTCTTATGCAATTTGTCTCTTTACCTAGGTGGCTGGGCATGATGGCTTTCCAGACGAGATCCCGCTCCCCTCTATCTGTAGAGTTTGGTCCCTTCTGATATTCAATGGGGGCACAGCTGGCTAAACTCACCACAAATAAATCATTCTCCACCCTCCCAGACACTTCTTCCTCACAGGAAATCTGCCTTCACACACCTGTTTTGAGCTGGGAGCCAGAGGCTCAACCTGGTCTATCTGCTCTGAGGGCCAAGTATGTGTGCTGCTTCCAGGTTCCAAGGTAAGCAACCCACATTTTTCCCCTGGCTTCTCTATCTGTCCAGTACACTCCTAGATGACTCAGAACACCTTCCTGTGGAGGTAAACATCTGCATTACTCTCACTTAGATACAATTCACCAGGAATTTTACCATCATTTAATATCTCAGGGGTGGGGGAGGTATAATAACCTCTCAGATAAGAGGTAATTATGTAACAATTATGTGTTTTGAATTCTTTGTCTCTCTGATGCTCACTCTTCTCGGAGTTGTGGAGCAGAGTACTTGTTTGCTGTACCCCTAAGCAGGTCCCCAAGGCAGCCTCTGGCATTTTCACTGCTGTTTTAGTGAGAGCTAAGCTTTATCTGCCTAAGCAGTCAGCCATGTTCCCCAAATCCCTTTTTTATTTTTCAATTTTTTTTTGTTTTTATTTTTAAAAAGATAATTAGATTACACAATTGTTAAATAAAAATAAAGGGGATTCTCATATGACCCATTCCCCACACCTCCCACATTTTCCAAAATTAACATCCTTCCTTAGTGTGGCCCATTCATGGAAGTTCATGAACACATTTTGAAGCATTGCCACTAAGCATGAATTGTACTTTACATTCTAGTTTACACTCTCTCCCACCCAATTCTGTAATTTATGTCAAGATATATAATGGCCTAAATTTGTTGTTACAATGTCATTCTGCACAATACCCAAATCCTAAAAATGCCCCTGTATTACATCTGTTTTTCCCTCCCCCTGCCCTCAGCACCTCCAGTGACCACTGCCTCCACATCAATGATTTAAGTTCTTCAATTGCTAGAATCACAAGTCTATAGTAAAATACCAGTAAGTTTACTTAAGTCCATAGTTCATTCCCCAATTCTGAGGATTCTGGGATGCTGATGTCCACTCCACCTGTAATTGAGAGGGAGCCTTTATCCCATATGGCAAATGGATGGGACTGTCTTGCTTGCAGTTTTAGACCCACTTGTTTCCTTGGTATGGGCATTGTAATACATCATCTCTTTGTTAGTTGTCCTGAGTGAAACCAATGAACTGGAGAGTAGGTGTTGCAACTCCATTGAGATTCAGGGCCTAACTGGCACATTGACAATGCAAAGATTTAAATCTCTTGAGCATACACCCACCAACTCTAGTACCAATTAAAGTTCAAATAGAAGGACAGAAATGCCATGTGTAGGGAAACAACAAATGAGCCGAACTCTGTCACACGGTAGAGCAAAAATTCCAAAGTGGGACCACTGGCAAGTGACAAAACTCCTGAGCTATCTGCACTGACTATAGTGTATGGGTGTCTCCAGAGTCCTCAGGAGCTCTGCTATTTGGGGTAGTATCTACTTTGACAGTCAGTGAGTTCCTGCTGAGAAGTGCATAAGCATAAACTCTGGAATGACCTCCTGACACAATTTGAAGTTTCTTAGACTTATATATGCATCTGTCTTTACCATTTCTCCCTTTTCTTCAAGGTCTTCTTCAGTTGCATTGCTAGTTTGTGCTTGGTAGTAATCCCTCAGTGCCAGGGAGACTCGTGCCTGGTGTCACATCCCACACGGGGGGAAGGTAAAGTGTTTAAATGCTGAGTTTGGCTTAGAGAGAGGCGACATTTGAGCAATATGGTGGCTATGAGGAGACAACTCTTAGGCAACCTATAATACTAGGCTAAGTTTCATTATCAAAATTAAATGTTCATAAGCACAGTCATTAATAAAAAGGGTCTGTCAATGGACCATCTTCCTCAAATAGTCATTGCTCCTGTACTCTGGGGTTTCCTGCTGTTCCATTAGAGAATGTGGCAGAGCACTCCAGGATGTTAATTCCATATTCTTTTGATTATTGTGTGAATTTCCACCAACTGTAATAATGCTGAATGATTGTTGTAACAGATTTATATGCCTCATATTTATGTCCAGGTGAGCATCCTCCTATGTAAGCCTCATCAATGACAACTTGCACCAATGATCACCCCTCCCACAGTTGTAACCCTTCTGTGATCCAAAATGTTTTCAAAAATGAAACCAATAAAATAGCCAAATACAATTAATAAGAAAATGAAATAATAATGTGTTTTAAAAATAAGAAATAAAAAAATAAAATAAAATAATGGGTGAATGAAAAATAATGAAAAAATATTTTAAAATTTTTTTGACATTTTGCCTTTCATCACTATAAGATCTGTTGTCCTGTATTTACAGTGACATTTTCTTCCATTTATTCCCCCAGTGTCTTACTTTTTAAATTTTGTCTTCAAAGAAGTTTAAGTTACAGAAATGTCATGTACCAAATACAGGTGATTCCCATATACCCAACTTCCTCCCCCTTTTCTCCTTTCCCCAATTAATAACACTTTATATGTAGATGGTACATCTGTTACAACTGATGTATAGATATTGAAACATAGATACTAATCATGGTTAGTGATTTACATTTTGGTTTACATTTTGGACCATATACTTTTATAAATTTTGTTGAAATTTAACATGGCCTGTATCCATCATAGCAAGATGATATAGAACACTTCCATCACACCCAAAATGCCCCTTGTTCCATCTATTCTATTCCACCCTCCTCTTCCTCTTGGGACCCATGACAACCAGCAGGCTTCACTCTTCAAAGGACAAGATTCACAGTTACTTGCAATCACACTGAGGGCTTGACACACTGGTCTGTCTTCCCCTATTAGGCACCACCCATGATCCAAAGAGACTACCACCCCTCTATTTGAGAACATAGTGGAGCTCCCCAGAATGGGATCCCACCACTTTCCTACTCTTTATGTGGGTCTCCACACACTGATATAACACACTATGACAAGATAAACACTCACACAATCCCTGGAGGCCTGTCCCACATGCACCCTGTCCCGAATTCACCAACATCCAACACTCTAAATGAGTAACCTTCACTTGCCATATTGCCAAAATAGCATTCCCAACATAGTTTCAACCAAGTACCTGCAAATCCCGTGTTCACCTGCTCCCAACCTTAACCCTCCCCTCAGTTCCATGGACAGTCCAACCCACCCTCTCCACCTTATCACCTGAAAAAAGAAAGCGCCACTAAACTCAAAAGTATCACTACATCACTGTCATGGCCCTCCACTTCACAACTACACAATTCCAAGTTATCATAGATTTTGCCCATATAGATGTTGGCTCACAACCTCCTTCTCCCTTTCTATTTCCTGTAAACCTATCTTCCAGACTAAAGCTCTTTGAATTTGCTCAATTTTCTTAGTTCATATAAGTGAGGTCATGTAATATTTGTCCTTCAGTGGCTGGCTTGCTTCACTTAACACAATGTCCTCAGGATTCACCCATATTAACCCATATGTTAATACTGCATTCTTTCTTATACCTCAGTTACTTTCCCTTGTATGTATATAGCACAAATTGTTTATCCATTCATCTATTGGAGATATTTGGGTTGATTCAAACTTTTGACAATAGTGAATAATACCAGTACAAACATGGGTGTGTATATATCTGATCATGTCCTTGCTTTCAATTCTTCTGATTATATACTCAGCAGTGAAATTCCTGGATCATGTGGCTGTTCCATAGATAGTTTTCTGAGGTACCACCAATTGTCCTGCACAATGGCTGCACCATTCTAAATTCCCACCAGCAGTAGATGGGTGTTCCCCTTCCTTATCTTCCTCTCCAACAATTGTAGTCCTCTCTTTTTAAAATAGCCTCCAGTCTAATGGGTGTAAGATGATTTCACATTGTAGTTTTGCTTTGTGTTTCCTTAATAGCTAGTGATGATGAGCATATTTCAATGTGCTTTTTAACCATTTTTACTTCTTCTTTGGAGATGTATGTATTCAAATCACTTGCACAATTTTTTAAAAATTTACTGAAGTATATCACTCATACTTGAACATACATAAACAATAAGTGTATAGTGATAGTTGTAATGTTACAAAACAAACATTCATAACATCATGCAAGGCTCTCATACCTCACCCTATCACCAATAACTTGCATTGCTGTTAAACATTTTAAACTAATGATTAAAGAGCATCCTCAAAATATTGCTACTAACAAAAGTATTTTCCCCCAACCCACCTTATTATTTTTTATATCATTTTACATGAACATACATAAACAATAAATGTATAGTAAAATTTGTGAACTTACCCAGCAAACATTCATAACATCATACAAGGGTCCCACATATCAACCCTCCACTAAAACTTTGCATTATTTGAGACATATGTTGCAAATTATGGAAGAATATTGTCAAAATCTTACTACTAATTATAGTCCTTATCTTACATTTGGTGTATTTTCCCCCCACCCTATTATTATTTTTAAAATATATTTTTATGACAGAAGTTTTAAACTTACAAAACAATCACACACATGTGCAGAATTCCAAAACAACACCCCTCTTTCAACACACCACACCCCGGTAGGATATTTGTTACAGATTATGAGATATATCATCCCAGTATTACCAAGTCCACAGCGAATATTTGATACACATTTTCCATACTCCCCCATTATCAACACAGTACAACTTTGACATAGATGCTAGAATATTACATTATTACTGTTAACCACACTCCATAGATCACTCCAGTTGTTTTTCCCCCTTGCTTTTCCACATTCCCACCACTCTGCAATACTGATGTACATCTGCTCTAGCTCACAAAGGACACTCTTGCATGTGTGCCATCAACCACTATTTTCATACACCTCAGGTTTATTGTGCTATTCAGTCCCTAGATTATTCTCTAGCTTCCTGTCAATTAACATTTACATCCCTAGATTACCATTTTCGGCCACATCCTCATTTATAAACCAACTGTTACTCACTATAATGTGTTACCATCAACTCTGTACATTTCCACAGTTTTACAGTAAAGCTAATTAAAACTTCTGCATACATTAAATATCAGTAGTCCATCTCAGATCTCCTCTTATCTCTCTAAGAATCCACCACCCACCACCAGGTTGTGAAGATATTTTCCTACATTTTCTGCTAGAAGTTTTATCATTCTTGCTTTTATTTTTAGGTATTTGATTCATTTTGAGTTAATTTTTGTATAGGGTGTAAGATAGGGGTCCTTTTTCCTTCTTTTGCTATGGATATCCAATATTCTCAGCACAATTTGTTGAATGGACTGCTCTGCCTGAGCTGTTTGGGTTTGACAGGCCAGTCAAAAATCACTTGACCAGAGATGTGAGGGTCTGCTTTTTAATTATCATTTAGGTTCCATTGGTCTATGTGTCTGTCTTTATTGCCAGTACCATACTGTATTTATCATTGTAGCTGGGTAATTCGAATAAAAGTCTGGAAATGAGAGTCTTCAAATCACTTTTCCTTTTTAAGATGTTTCTGGCTATTCAGGACCCCTTACCTTTCCAAATAAATTTGATGATGATGTTTTCATTTATTTAAAAATGCTGGTGGAATTTTTATTGGGATTGCATTGAATCTTTATATCAAATTGAGTAGAATTGAAATCATAATGACATTTAATCTTTCAATTCATGAGCATGGAATGTTCTTCCAATTATTTAGGTCTTTTTTCATTTCTTTAACAATGAGGTGTAGTTTTCTGAATACAAGTGCTTTTAAATTGTTGGTTAAGTTTGTTCCTGAATATTTGGGTTTTACCTCTCATATTTTATTTTCACCACTCTTATGAAATTTTAAGTTACTTTTATTGATATAATCTTCATTTCTAGAGTCTCTTCCAGGTCTTTCTCTCCTGTCTTTTCTTTTCAGGCTGTAGCACACCTTTTAGTAATTCCTGCAAAGCAGGTCTCTTGGTTACAAACTCTCTTCATTTCTGTTTATCTGTGAATATTCTAAACTCACCCTCATTTCTGAAAGACAATCTTGCTGGATATAAGATTCTTGGCTGGAAGTTTTTCTCTTATAGTATCTTCAATATATCATACCACTGTCTTCTTGCTTCCATGATTTCTGGTGAGAAATCAGCATGTAATCTTATTGGGTATCTCTTATACATTATGTATTGCTTTTTCTTTGCTGCTCTAAGAATTTTCTCTTTGTCTTTGGCATTTGACATTCTGATTAACATGTGTCTTGGAGTTGGTCTATTAATATTTTTTTCAGATGGGAGTATGTCATGCTTCTTGGACATGGATGTCTATGTCCTTCAATAGGGTTGGGAAATTTTCTACCATTATTTCTTCAAATATTCCTTCTGCTCCTTTTCCTCTCTCTTCTCCTTCTGGGACACCCATGACATGTATGTTTGCACATCTCTTCCTGTCCTTTAGCTCCCTGAGAACTTGTTCAATTTTTTCTAATGTTTTCTTCATCTGTTCTTTTGTATATTCACTTTCAGAAGCCACTTCTTCAAGATCACCAATCCTTGCTTCTGCCTCCTCAGATCTGCTATTATGATTCCAGTGTATTTTTAATTTCATTTATTGCACCTTTCTTTCCCATAAGATCTGCTATTTTTCTATGTATGCTTTCAAATTCTTCTTTGTGCCCATCCAATGTGTTCTTAATATCCTGAATTTCTTTAGCCATCTCAATGAATTTGTTAAGGAGATTTGCTTGAACATCTATGATTAGTTGTCTCAACTACTTTATGTCATCTTTAGGCTTATTTTATTCCTTTAATGGGCTATATTCTCCTGTTTCTGGTGTGGATTTTAATTTTTTTTTTCTTGGTGTCTTGGCATATGGCTTACTAGAGTATTTTTTCTGGGTGCAGTTTTTCTCTTTAGTTTAGCCCTTCCTGCCCTTCTCTTTGTTGGTTGTGTAGTAGAAGCCAAGGATGTTGTTGGTGCTATAAGCTATGGTGGCTCAAGCTACGCTCATTGCCCCAAGGACCAACAAAGCTTCTCCAAACTTTCCCCTTTGCCAGTGGTAGGGAAAGAGCAACAGCTGTGTGGTATAATCTAACTCGTGCAGGCCTAGACTGTAGTTGCCCAAAGAGACTGATGAAGCTTCATGCAACATTCTCCCCTTCCTTAGCGCAGGGATCAAGCTGCAGGTGTGGGCAGCAATCTATGCAGTGTAGATCCAAGATGACTACAGTTGCCCTGGTAGACTTCCAATTATTCAGTCTGTGCCAGCTAAATGTACCTGCAGTTACCTGGATAGGCTAGTGCAGGGCCTGTCAGCTTCCTCCCTGCTAGAGTTGGGCACTTGCCCAATTTTTAAATGGGTTGTTTGCCTTTTTATTTTTGAGGTGTAGATTTTCTTTATATATGCTGGATATTAGGCCCCAATCAGATATATGGTTACCAATTATTTTCTCCCATTGAGTAGGCTGCCTTTTCTCTTTCTTGACCAACTCTTTGGAGGTGAAAATATTTTTAATTTTGAAGAGGTCCCATTCATCTACTTTCTTTCATTACTCCTATATGGATGTAAAGTTCATGAAACTATTTTCCTAATAAAAGACCCTATACATGTGTCCCTACATTATCTTCCATGGTCTTTAGGGTTTTGACTTATTTTAGATATTTGTGCCAACTTGAGTTAGTTTTTGTATAAGGTGTGAGATGTTGTACCTCTCTCATTCTGCTCAATATGGATATCCAATTCTCCAAGCACCATTTTTTGGGGAGGCCATTCTCTCCCCATTGAATGTGCTTGGCAGACTTGTCAAATATCAGTTGACTGTTTATGTGAAGATCATTATCAAAACTCTCAATTCAGTTCCATTGGTCAGTACTTCTATCCTTGTGCCAATACCATGCAGTTTTGTCCACTGTAGATTTGTACTATATTTTAAATTCAGGTAATGTGATTCCTCCAATTTCATTGTTGTTTTCTTTCTTAACATATGTCTTTGGCTTTTCAGGGTGATTTGCCCTTTTTTTGGGGGGTGGGGATTGCATCAAATCTATGGATCATTTTGGGTAGGATAGACATCTTAATGAAGTTTAGTCTTTGTATTTATGAACAGGGAATTTTCTTGCATTTATTTAAGTTTTGCTTGATTTCCTTTAACAGTGTTGTGTATTTTTCTGCAAATAAGTCATTCACATCTTTAGTTAATTTATTCCTAGGAATTTGATTCTTTTAGTTGTTATTGTAAATAGGATTATTTTCTTGATTTCCTCCTCAGATTGCTCATTATTTGTGTACAGAAATTATATTGATTTTTGCACCTTGATCTTATAACCTGAGCCTTTCCTGAACTCATTTATAAGCTCTATAATCTTTGTTGTAGATTTCTCAGAGCTTTCTATGTATATGATCATTTCATCTGCCAATAGTGAAATTTTTACTTCTTACTTTCCAATTTGGATGCCTTTTATATCTTTTACTTGCCTAAGTAATTAAGAAAGTACTTCTAACACAATATACAATAGGAACAGTGAAAGTGTGCATCCTTGTTTTGTTCCCGATATCATTGGGAAACTTCTAGTATTTCATCATTGAATATTATGTTAGCTGTGGATTTTTCATATATACCCTTTATCATGTTGAGGAAGTTTCCTTCTATTCTTACCGTTTGTACAATTTTTATCATGAAAATTTCCTATATTTTGTCAAATGTTTTTCTGCTGCTATGGAGATCATCATGTTTTGTTGTTTTTTTCTTTCTATCTGTTATGTGACTTGTAACATTGATTGATTTTTGTACCTTGAACTATTCTTGCATGCCAGGGATGAAATGCACTTGTTTTAGGTGTATAATTTCTGACTGTGTTGTTGAATATGATTAGCACTTATTTTGTTGAGGATTTTAGCATCTATGTTCTTTAGAGAGATTGTTCTATAATTTTCCTTTCTTGCGGCATTTTTTATTTGGCTTTGTTATTAGAGAGATGTGGGCAGTGTAGAGTGAGTTAGACATTGTTCCCTCTACTTCTAATATTTGGAAGAGTTTAAGCAGGATGAACATTAGTGCTTTCCAGATTCTTTGGTAGAATTCACCTCTGAAACAATCTGGGCTTTTCAAATTTGGGAGTTTTTGATCACTATTTTATCTCATTTATTGTCATTTGTCTGTTGAGTTCATCAATTTCTTATTTGACAATGTAGGCTGCTTATGTGATTCTATGAATGTGTGCATTTCCACTAAGTTATCCACCTGGTTGACATAGAATTTTTCAAAATTTCCTCTTTCAATACTCTTTATTTCTTTATAGTCTGTGGTGAGATCCCCTTCCTTGTATATATATTTTTTTAATGGATTTGCATCTTCTCTCTCTCTCTCTCTCTCTCTTTTTTTTTTTTTTTGATAGTCTATCTAATGGTTTGTCAAGTTTATAAATCTCAAAGAATCAAATTTTGGTTTTGTTTAATTATTCTAGTGATTTCTTTTTTTCAATTTCATTTCTTTATGCTCTAATCTTTGTTATTGCTTTCTATTTTCCTTAGAAAATTTGTTGTTATTTTTCTTATTCCTTCAGGTGTGTAACTCATTCTTTAATTTTAGCTCTTCCTTCTTTTTTAATATTGGCATTTATAGCTATGAATTTCCCTCTCAGTATAGCTTTTTCTGCATTACATATATTTTGATATCTTGTGTTGTCATTTTCATTTGTTTCAAGGTAGTTACAGATTTCTTTGAGATTTTCTCTTTAACCCACTATTTGTCTAAGGTTGTGTTGTTTAACTTCTATAGCTTTGGGCCTAATGTGGTTCTCTGCTCCTTACTGATTTGCAGCTTCATCCCATTCTGGTCAGAGAAATTACTTTGTATTAACTCAGTCTTTCTGAATTCATTCAGTGTTTCTCTGTGGTCTAACATGTAGTCTATCTTGGAGAATGATCAATGTGCACTTGAGAAAATGTATCCTGCTGAATTTGGTTGAAATGTTCCATATATACTTATTATGTCCAGATTCTCTAATGTATTATTCAAAGACTTTGTTTCTTTATTTATTTTCTTTCAAGATATCATATATAATGGTCATGATCATGTATTAAAGACTCCAAGTATAATTGTGGAGGCATCTACTTCTTCACTTAGTTTTTCCTATTTTTGCCTCATGTATTTTGATGTGCCCTTGTAGGTCCATAAATGTTTATGATTGTTCTTTCTTCTTCTTCATAGATTACCCCTTTTATTAATATATAGTGTTGTTCTTTGCCTCTTACAATATTTTTGCATTTGAAGTCCATTTTGATGAATATTAGTATAGCTACACACTCCCTTTTTTGGTTGTGTTTGCTTGTAAAATTGTTTTCTAACCATTCAGTGTCAGCCTCCTTGCATCACCATGTTTAAGGTAGGTTTCTTGTAGACAGCATACAGATGAGTCATATTTCCTTATCCATTCTGCCAATCTGTGTCTCTTGAATGGTTAGTTTAACACATTAACATTCAATATTATTACTGTCAAGAGATTACTTATGTTTGTCATATTTTGTTGAGGTTTATGTATGCTATATATTGTTTTTAATTCTCTTTTTATCATTTTTGTTGTTCTTGCACTCTCTTCCAATTCTCTCTGCTGTTCCTTCCTTTATACCTACAGAACTCCCTTTAGTATTTCTTGAATGGCCGGTTTCTTATTGACATACTCTCTTAATTTCTATTTAATTTTGAATATTTTGAACTCTCCTTCAGTTTTGAATGTCAGGCTTGCTGGATAGAGAATTCTTGTTTGGAATTTATTTCTTTTAGCATCTTAACTATGTCATACCCCTGCCTTCTTGCCTCCATGATTTCAGATGAGAAATCAGAACTTAGTCTTATTGAGCTTACTTGTATGTGAGGCTTCTCTTTTCCCTTGCTGTTTTCAATTATCTCCCTTTTTTTGAGCATTCAACCATTTGACAAGTATTTGTCTTATAGTATGCCTGTTAGGCTTTATACTGTTTGGTGTGTGCTGCAATTCTTGGACATGTTCATCCAACTCCCTTGATAGGGCCTGGAATTTTTCAGCCATTATTTCCTCCAGTACTCCTTCTGTCTCCTTTTCCTGTTCTTCCCTCTTTGGGGTGCCTACAATGCATGTGTTTCTGTGTTTCATGTTTTCATTCAAATCTCTAAGTCCCTGCAGGATTTTCCTGTCTCTTATCTATCTGTTCTACTATAATTTTGATTTCAGATATACTGTGTTCCACATTGCTCTTGCTTTCCTCTGCTGGTTCAAATCTGCTGTTATGTGCTTCCAGTGTAATTTGATTTTATGGATTGTGCCATTCATCATCATATCCATTATATATTTATCTATGTTTAGAATGTCTTCAGTATATTTTCCCCATTTCTTCTTAATATCCTTAATCTCTTCCTTCAACTCTTTAAGTTGATTCATGGTATTTGTTTGGATAACTCTGATTAGTTGTTCCATTTTCTGCATCTCCTCCTGGTTTTAGGTTTTTTCATTGGACTGGACCATGTCTTCCTGCTTCTTGTATGGCTTGTAATTTTATGTTGATGTCTAGGCATCTGTTTATTTGATGGGTTTATTCAGTTGATTAACTTCTTTCTCTTTTCTATGGTTTTATTTTGTTGTTTATGTGCATGTGGTAAGATTTCCCTTTAACACATTGTTACTCTTATTCTATTTCCTTATTCTTGTCTATGTTGCTTTGAAAGAAAAAATTAGGGCCAAAGAAAAAGAAAGAGATAGTAAGAGAAAAAGAATAATAGTAATAATAATGGTAAAAGGTAAGAGAGGATTGATGTAAGATCTACCAAATTGAAAAATTAACATGAGTAAGAAATATAGAAGAAGTTTAGAAAATTGCAAGAGAAACAATGAAAGAAGAAATAGAATAGAAAAAAATATATAGAATGATTTAAAAGGACATAATGATGAGAAGGTTAAAGACAAAAGAAAAAGAAATAAAGAGCAGTAAAAAGGAAAGCAGATATAAAAGGAGAGAGAAATAAAAGCAAGAGAAATTGAAGGCCTAACAAAAAGACGTGTAATAAATGAACAACATCAGAAAACAGAAGATATAAAGATAAAGGTAGATAAGAAATATCATTGGTAGAGAAAATCAGTAAATGATAGGAAAAAAAAAAGAAACAGTGAAAGAAAGGAAGGGAAAGACAACAAACAATACATTAAAGGACCTGGGCTTAATAGACATATACAGAATAATACACCCAAATATAGCAGAATTTACATTCTTCTCGAGTGCACATGGATCATACTCCAAGATAGATCACATGCTAGGCCACAGAACAACTCTCAGTGAATTCAGAAAGATTGAGATTATGCAAAGTAATTTCTCTGATCACAATGGAATAAAATTGGAAATCACTCAGGGCCAGAGAAACAGGTTAGGCACAAAGATATGGAAGTTAAACAACACTCTTAGACAAACTGTGGGTCAAGGAGGAAATCTCAAAAGAAATCGGCAACTACCTTGAATCTAATGAAAACAGCTAGCCTAACAAAGAAAAAAGAGAGAAGATGCAAATAAAATCATGAATGAAAGGGGGCCATTATTACTGACCCCACAGAAATAAAAAGTGTCATAAGAGGATATTATGAAAATTAGCCAACACAATATATCAAAACCTATGGGATGCAGCGAAAGCCGTCCTGAGAGGGAAGTTCATAGCCATAAATACATATATCACCACTCAAGAGACACAGATTGGCAGAATAGATAAAAAAATATGGTCCATCTATATGCTGTCTACAAGAAGCCCACCTTTGACCCAGGGATTTAAGAAGGCTGAAAGTGAATGGCTAAAAAACAACAGCAACTGTTTAACTGATTATTATGGAAAGGAGAAGAAACACAAGGACACCAAAGGACACAGAAAAGTCACTACATGAGAAACCCCACCTTGTCACCTTTTAAATAAACCTCCTTCCTTCCTGCTGCCAACCTACTCCTTTAAAATTGAAACCAGAAAACAGCTGTAATTTGCCAAAGCTATCCCTATTAGACTGATAGAATGGATAAAAAAATATGAAGCGTCTATATGTTGTCTACAAGAGATTCACCTCAGACATAAGGACACGACCAGGTTAAAAGTGAAAGGTTGGTTACCCATCGAGGCATCACCGAGAACCTGTTTTCCCCTCAGAGCAGTGAAGAGCAAGCGGAATCACATGTCATGCATGTGGCCCGCCCAGCCAGCGTTGTTGGCTCGCTTCAAGAAAAGGGTTGGCTACAGGAAGGGCCCATCATTGAGACGAAGACAATCCAGCCTCAGCTTCTAGACGAAGATATTGATCACAGTGACAAAGAAAATGAACAACCCCAAGTGGTGGTTTTATAAAAGGGAGACCTATGAGCTGAAAAAGTTATCAAAATCAAAGCAGAGATAAAGGCTGCCAACGCAGATGAAGAACCAGCTGCAGCCAATGGAAGAATCGTGTATCAAAAATCAGACAAGTGTCCCTCAGTTGAAAAATATTCAGGTTTAAAAACAAGATCAAAAAAGCAGATGACAAATGAAAATGAAGTAAATAAACAGGACTCAGTTAAGAAGAACTCACAAAAGAAAAAAAAATAGTAGCCTCCTTTCTTTTGATAATTGAGATGAAAACGAATAAGTGTACACATTTTGGACTTGGTCTCTTTGAGACTGTATGGCCTGTTTGTTTAAATAACATTTTTCCTGGTTTAAAGATAATACAAGTTCATTACAGAAGATTTAGAAAATACAGAAAAAAAATTATAAAACCTTTGTTCAACCATAAGTACCCCTCTGACTTGATATACCATGTAAAAGTTAACTACTATTAATATTTTGTTACTTCTCATATATGTGGGTTCACATATGTAAATTTATATTTTTTAAACAAAACTGAGATTTCATTGTATATATTCAGTGTCCTGACATTATAATGTGAGCATTTTCCAAGTCAAAAAATTTTAAAACCTGACATTTAAATAGCTACAGGGAATTGCATAATTAAATGGAGCCCCTATTGCATGTTCTTTATTAGTTGAACCCTTTTTAGGGTGGGAGAGATGGTAATGTGCATAGGTAAAAATGCCTCCCCACCTCCTGCTATGGGAGGTCATATGACTCAGCTCATAAGTTAAGAGACACAAGTGCAGGTCTACTCAATAAAGCTAATGTTTTTTTGATACAAAAAGACAGGCATGGCTAGCATGAACCTTTACCCTTCTCCCTTAATCCTGCCTGAAGCACAGACATGAAACTTAGAAGTACCTAGCCATTTTCAGGCATCAAGAAGCCAGCCAATTGCTCTGGGTGACAGAGTGGAAAAACTCAAGGAGCACCACTGGATCCCTGATGGCATGCCTCATAAAGCTGATGCACCAGCCTTGGATGCTGACTTCTGGGCTTCTTGATATATGAGAAGAATAAACACCATGTTTCTTTAAGCCTCCATCAGGTTTCTGTTAAATGCAGCCAAATGCATTCCTAACTGATTGTAGCAGTTTAGCATTGTTTATGAATTCCAAAAATAGTTATTGGATTATGTTTGTAAACTGGTCTGTCAGAGGTGTAACTTTTAATTGATTAAATTATGATTAGGACTTTGATTGGGCCATGTCAGTAGGGCATTGAGACCCTGCTGCTTAGTGGGTGGGGACTCATAGATAAAAGACATGGCAAAGGACAGAGTTGGAGTTTTTTGATGTTGGAGTATTGAGCTGGAACCCAGGAAGTGAACACACAGGAGAATACAGAGGAATAGAGATGGCTTCTTAGACATGGCAGAAGCCCCAAGGAGAGAGAAAGAGCTGGTCACCTGATAGTCTACAGCTGGACTTGTGGAGATGCAAAGCCTAGAGAGCCTCATAGTTTACAGCTGACATTGTGGAGAAAGCAGAGGAGCTGAGCCCAGAGAGAAATGAATTCTGGGAAGAGAGGAATCCAGGAAGCCTGAACCCTGGAAGATGTTGGTAGCCATCTTTCTCCAACACATGGCAAAAGCCTTGTGTTGGTGAGGGTAATTTCTGGTACTTTGCATCAGCATCCCTTTGGCTGACTAATACACTGATACCATTAATAATTGTGTAGTAGAATATGCTTGTACAGAAATCTTTGTGTGTATTTCAGATTATTCCAGTTGAATAAATTGATAGAAGCAGAATTACTGAATCATAGTATTTGAGTATTTTTTAAATTATTGATGCTTACTGTCAAATTGCTTTCTAGAGATGTTTTATCAATTTATTCTTTCACCATCTATGAGAACCCATTTCACTTCAATGATCATTAAAGTGCACCAGCCTTGGGCTGGCATCATCCATTAAATTTCTGTCAACTTGATGTATTGAAAATGATATTTTACAGTTTAATATTTTCTTTGGTCTACCAGAGAGACTAAACTTTTCTATACATTAATAGGCAATTTTGTAATTTTTTTTAGGAGGTACTGGGTCTTGAACCCAGGACCTCAGACATGGGAAGCAGGTGCTCAGCCACTGAGCTACATCTGCTCCCGGGTATTTCTTTTTAGAATTAAACTTTTTTCATTTTCATTTAGTGTCCTGTTTTCTTTACTAATTGATAAATTATGTACTCTCTCAATCTATTGCTTTATTTTTTGGTGGTGGTTTTCTTTTTCTCAACCCCTGTATCAGATAAAGAATCACCTGTATTCTCTGTTGTTGTTGTTTTAAGATTTATTTTATTTATTTATTTCTTTTCCCCATGCTACCCATTGTTTTGCATTTGCTGTCTGCTCTTTGTGTCTGTTCGTTGTGTCCTCTAGTTTTTAGGAGGCACCAGAAACTGAACCCGTGACCTCCCATGTACAAAGGAGATGCCCAATGGCTTGATCCACCTCTGTTCCCTGCTTTTGTGTCTCTCATTGTGATTCCTTGCTGTGTTTCTTTCATTGTGTCATCTCCGTGTTGCATCAGCTCACTATACCAGCCTGTCATGTCAGTTCACTGTCTTGCTTGTCTTCTTTAGGAGGCACTGGGAACCAAACCTGGGACCTCCTATGTGGCAGGCAGGCACCAACTGCTTAAGCCACATTCACTTCCCTGTATTCTGTTTATATTTTGTTTTATTCCACCTGGAATTTATTTTGGTATAGCTTTTTCTTAAATAATCAATTGTCCTAGAATCATATCTGTTTATCACTAACTTGAAAAGCAATCTGAATGAAAAATTTCTTTTACATTTTGTTATTTTTATTTCAACTGGGTGAAGAGATCCAAGTATTAGAGTGTAGGGAGAAGGAAGCACTGTAATGTCTGAGCCTTTCCAGGTGATTCCTCAAGACCCTACTTAATCAAAACAGTTTTCCACATTGTAACAAGTCAACCAAAATTAGTGCTTGTTCAGATCTCATCCTTTACATACCACACCCATCTGAAATTGTGAATTTCAAAATATCTACATCATGACTTTGGTACCACATCTATCTTTCTCCTATTTTAAGTCCCTGGGGTGAAAAATGCTTAGAAATGATTTTAGAGAAAATGTAAGGAAGAATCTTCAGGATCTTGTATTAGGGAATGGTTTCTTAGACTTTATGCACAAAACACAAGCAACAAAAGAAAAAATAGATAAATGAACCTCATCAAAATTTAAAACTTAAGTGTATCAAAGGACTTTAACATGAATGTGAAAAGACAATCTACTTAATTGGAGAAAATATTTAGAAACCACATATCCACTAAGGGATTAATATCCAGAATATATAAGGAACTTCTACAACTCAACAATAAAAATACAAAGCAATTTAAGAATGGGAAAAATATTCAACATTTTTCCAAAACGGATATACAAATGGCTAAAAAACACATGAAAAGGTGCTTGACATCATAAGCCATCAGGGAAATGCAAATCATACCACAATGAGATACCATTTCATATCCACTAGAATGGCTACTATTAAAAAATTGCAAGTGTTGTAGAGGATGTGGAGAAATAGAGACACTCATTCATTGCTGGTGGGAATGTAAAATGGTGCAGCCACTGTGGAAGAGTTTGACAGTTCCTAGGAAAGCTAAGTATAGAATTACCATATGCCCTGGTAATCCCTCTACCAGGTATATATTCAATAGAACTGAAAGCAGGGACTCAAACAGATATTTGCACACTGATATTCATAGTGGCATCATTCACAACTGCCAAAAGATGGAAGCAACCCCAAGTGTCCATCAACCAATAAATGGATAAATAAAAAGTGGTATATACATGCAATTAAATATCATTCAGAGTTAAAAAGGAATGAAGTTTTGATTCATGTGACAACATGTATGGACCTTGAAGACATTAAATTGAGTGAAGTAAGCCAGATACAAAAGGACAAATATTGTATGATCTCACTGGTTGGAAATAATTAGAATAAGCAAACTCACAGTCAAAAAGTAGAACATAGGTTACTGGGGGCTGAGTTGGGAATAAGGAATAGGGAGTAAATGATAATTTGTACAGAATTTCTATTTGGGTTGATATTAAAGTTTTGGAAGTGTATGGTAGTGATGGTAGCACAGCATTGTAAATATAATTAACAGCACTGAATTATATATGTGAATGTGTTTAAAGGGGGAAATTTTAGGTTGTCTATATGTTACTAGAATAAAAATTGAAAGATAAAACATAAGACTACAACACAGCAAGCCCTACTGTAAATGATGGACTATAGATAATGCAAGTATTAAAATGTTCTTTTAGGGGAAACAGAGATTGAGAGGTGAAGAAGTTTCTTGTTTGTTTGTCTGGTTTATTATTATTATTGAAATACTGAAAATGCTCTAATAATGATTGAAGTGATGAATGCGCAAGTATGTGATTGTACACTTTGGATGAATGGTATGCTTTATTAATATATATCAATAAAATTGATTTGTCATAAAACCCCACTAAACTAAAGCCATTGAACTGTACAAAATAAAAATGTTCTTTCAGGAATTATAACAAATGTACCACACTAATGCAAGGTGTTACTAATAGAGTAGTATACGGGGAAAAAATACACCCTAATGTAAAACTGTTCACTAATAGTTAAGAGTACTATTATAGTATTCTTTCATCAATTGTAACAAAATATTACACTAATGCCAAATGTTAATAATGAGGCTGGTGATAAATGGGAAAACTGTATTTTTTACATGATTTTTTTCTGTCAACCTTTATTGGATCCCAATAAAACTTGAATGGAGCTGAACTGTCAAAAAAAAAAAAAAGTGAAATGTTGGAAAATGTTATTCCATGCAGATAGTAAACAAAAAAGAGCTGGAGCAGCAATACTAATATCAGACAAAATAGATTTCAAATGCAAAACCGTTAAAAGGGATGAAGAATGCCATTATATATTAATAAAGGGACAATTCACCAAGAAGAAATAATTATATTAAATATTTATGCCCCTAAGCTGAGTGCCCCAAGGTATGTGACATACACTGACAAAACTGAAGGGAGAAAAAAAGTCTCTACAATAATAGTTGGAGACTTCAGTACACAATTCTCAGTATTGGAGAACATCTGGACACAGCATAAAGAAAGAAAGAGAGAATTTGATTAATATTATAAATGAACTAGACCTAACAGACATCTATAGAGTATTTCACTCCAAAACAGCAGGATATACAGTTTTTTCAAGTACTCATGGATCTTTCTTCAAGATAGATCATATGTTGGGTCACAATGCAAGTCTCAATAAATTTAAAAAGATTGAAATTATACAAAACACTTTCTCTGATCATAACAAAATGAAGGTGGAAATCAATAATGGATGGAAAAAGGAAAATTCTTAAATATATGGCGATTAAACAACACACTCTTAAGTGATCAGTAGGTCAGAGAAGAAATTGCAAGAGAATTCAGCAAATATCTTGAAATGAGTGAAAATGAGAACACAACATATCAAAACATATAGAACACTGAAAAGGCAGTGCTAAGAGGGAAATTTGTAGCCCTCAATGCTTACATTAAAAAAGAAGAAAGAACTAAAATGAAGATATAACTGCACTCCTGGTGGTATTAGGAAAAGAACAGCAAACTAATCCCAAACCAAGCTGAAGGAAAGAAATAGTAAAGATCAGAGCAGAAATAAATGAAATCAAGAATAAGAAAATAGTAGAGAAAATCAACAAAACCAAAAGTTGATTCTTTGAGAATATCAACAAAATTGGCAAACCCTAGCTAGACTGATAAAGAAAAAAAAGAGAGAAGATGCAAATATAAAATCAGAAATGAATGGAGTTCATTACCACTGACCCCACAGAAATAAGAGGGATCATAAGAGATACTATGAACAACTGTTTGCCAAAAAACTAGACAATGTAGAGGAGATGGACAAATTCCTAGAAACATGCAAACCACCTACACAGATGCCAGAAGAAATAGAAAACCTCAACAAACCAGTCACAAGTGAAGAGATTGAAACAGTCATCCAAAAAACCTCCTGAAGATGAAAAGCCTGGGACCTGATGGTTTCACAGGTAAATTTTACCAGTCATTCAAAGACGATTTAATACCAATCTTGTTCATGCTCTTCCAAAAAATTCAACAGGAAAGAATGCTACTGAACTCATTCTATGAATCCAACATCACCCTAATACCTAAACCAGAAAAAGGTAATATATAAAAAAGAAAATTACAGACCAATAACTCTAATGAATATAAAGGCAAAAATCCTCAAGAAAATACTTGCTAACAGAATCTAAAAGCACATTAAAAGAATTATACACTACAATCAAATGAGTTTTACCCCAGGTATGCAAGGGTGGTTCAGCACAAGAAAATCAATTAGTGCAATAAACCACATTGGTAAATTGAAGAAGCAAAAGTACATGATCCTCTCAGTTCACGAAGGAAAGGCTTTTGACAAAATAAAGCACCCTTTCTTGATAAAAATATTCCAAAACATAGGGATAGAAAGGAGATTTCTCAATATAGTAAAGGGCATATGTGAAAAACCTATAGCTAGCCTTGTACTCAATGATGAAAGACTGAAAGCTTTCCCACTGAAATCAGGAACAAGAGAAGTATGCCTACTGTCACAGTTTTGCTATTCAATATTGTGCTAGAGGTTCTAGGTAGAGCAATTAGGCTAGATAAAGAAATAAAAGGCATTCAAATAGGTAAGGAAGAAGTAAAACTTTCATTGATGATATGATCCTATGTCTAGAATCTCCTGAAAAATCGACAACAATGCTACTAGAATTAATAGACAAGTTCAGCAAAGTGGCAGGATAAAAAATCAATAACATTTCTATATACTACTGATGATCAATCTGAGGTGGAAATCAGAAAAAAAAATTCCGTTTATAATAGCAAGTAAAACAATAAAACATGTAGGAATTAAATTTAACTAAGCACATAAAGGAGCTATATTCAGAAAACCACAAAACATTGCTAAAAGAAACTGAAGAAGACTTAAATAAATGGAAGGACATTCCGTGTTCATGGATTGGAAGACTAAATATCATTAAAATATCTATTCTACCCAAACTGATTTACAAATTCAACATAATCTCAATAAAAATCCCAACAGCCATTTTTACAGAAATGGAGAAACCAATTATCAAGTTTGTTTGGAAGGGTAAGGGGCCAAAATATCTTTTAAAAGAAGGTGAAGTTGTAGGACTCTCATTTCTGGATTTTAAAGCATATTACTTAGCTACAGTGGTGAAAACAGTGCTGTACTGTCATAATGACAGATACATTAACCAATGGAACTGAACTGAGAACTCAGAAATAGACCCTCATATCTATAGTCAAGTGATTTTTGACAATGCTGTCAAAACCTACTAGCTGGACCAGAAGAGTATGTTCCACAAATAGTGCTGGGAGAACTGGATATGTATATCCAAAATAAAGAAAAAAGACCATTATCTCACACCTTATATAAAAATTAACTCAAAATGGATCTGGGACCTAAATATGAAAGCAACAATCAAAAAACTCCTAAAAGAAAATGTAGGAAAACATCTCAATATCTTGTGGTAGTTTCTTAAACTTTACACTCAAAGCATGAGCAACAAAAGGAAAAAAAAAGATAAAAGGGAACTCCTCAAAATTAAACATTTTTTGCAATTGAATGGACTTTGTCAAAACGATGAAAAGGCAGCCAACTCAATGGGAGAAAATATCTGGCAATCACATGTCTGATAATGGTTTAATATCCATGATATACAAAGAGATCATACAACTCAACAATAAAAAGACAAACAATGGAAGTCATGAAGCATGTGACAACATGGATGAACCTGGAGGACATTATGTTGAGTGAAGCAAGCCAGACACAAAAAGACACAAAATAAAAATAAAAAATGGGCAAAAGAATTTACAAGACAATTGTGCAAAGAAAAAATACAAATGGCAAAGAAACACATGAGAATATGTTCAACATCACTAGTGATTAGGGAAATGCAAATCTACACTACAGTGTAATATCATTTCATACCTATTAGACTGGCCGCTATTAAAAAGTTGGAAGAATGTAAATGTTGGAGAGGATTTCTAGAGATAAGAATGCTTATTCATGTTGGTGGGAATGTAGAATGGTACAGCCACTGTGGAGAACTGTTTGACAGTTCCTAAGGAAGTTGAATTTAGACTTTCCATGTGACCAGAGAATACCATTGCTAGCTATATATCTAAAAGAACTGAGAGCAGAGACACGAGTAGATATCTGGGCAACGCTATTCGTCAGCATTATTCCTGATTGCCAAAAGTTGGAAACAAGGTGTCCATCAACTGATGAATGGATAAACAAACTGTGGTGTATATACATGATGGAATATTATGCAGTGGTAAGAAGAAATGAAGTCATGAAGCATGTGACAACATGGATGAACCTGGAGGACATTATGTTGAGTGAAGCAAGCCAGACACAAAAAGACAAATACTGTATGATTGCACTATTATGAACTATTGTGTAAATTCATGGAGTTAATAATTAGAATATGGGTCACCAGAAAATAGGAGGGTAGAGATTGGAAAGCTGAGGTTTCTTGTGTTCAGAATTGGTAAAAATGTTGTTTTTAAATCTTTGGAAATAAATCGAAATGGTTAAAGCATATCATGGTGTTTGTAACTAGCAGTGCTATTGTATGGGTATGGCAATAGTTGAAAGGGAAAGTCTAAGGTCATGTATATTACTGGAAAGAAAGCTAAAAACTATAAAATAACACTGTATATGATAGTAAAACTGCATGTAAAACACAAATTTGGTTGATATTGCATATATAAGATTGTTTTTACAAAATATAAATACAAATACACTAGAGAGTTGGAAAAAGAACAGCAGCTATGTATGGCAGAGGCAGCATAGAGAGATTGAGAGGTGATGAGTTTTGTTTTATTATTATTATTATTATTATTATTATTATTGGAATAATGACAGTGCTCTAAAAATAATTGAAGTAATGAATACAAAAATATGTCATTACACCAAATACAATTGAATGTACACTTTGGATGGATTTATGCTTTTTTAATATGTATCAATAATATTGATTTATTTAAAAAAAAAACACAAAAACCCTGCTCTTCTCTTCATCAGATTCCAATGCTGCTTTCCTCTTTCTCCATTCTTTTCCACACATATTTTGTACAAATAAAATATATATGTAAATTGTACTTTATATACAAACATTTCTAGACACCTCAAATAAATCATCAGTTAATAATTTCTTATTATGGCTTTCATATGTCAGCTTTTGGAATGATTCTCAGAAATCTGCAATTTGGTGATGAATGAAAGCAAAATATAGTATATAATATGTGCAATATAATGACTTTGCTTGTATAAATAACCAAAAGTTAAAAAAAGCAAACACAAATCTAACCCCAGGGAGGAGTAGGGAAGGAAGCTTTTTTGGACAGGGTTTTGCCTCTTTGCCTCTTTATGCAGGAGGGGGAGCTATGGTACTATCTGTTAGGATTACAGGAAGGCTATAACACTGAAAAAACAATGAAATTTGTTTCTAGGATATGCTTTTTTTTTGGTTTTGTTTTGTTTTGCATTTTCAAATGGTCTTTTTTTGTTTTGGAAATGTTTTTCCTCCATTCTCTGAGGTACATCAGTCTGCACCATGTCTATCCCCTTTTCTCTGAAATGACAGTTTACCACCTTCACTGCACATCCTATGAGGCCATTATCAGATTATTAGAGATAAAGTTGCATAAAGCAGCCTACCTTCACTTGCCCCATCAACTCAAAAGCTTTCTTCCATAATCATTCAAATCTATTTTTTAGCCTGGAAACAGGACTCTCCTACAATGGAAAAATTTCCAGAACAACCACTTGCAATTCTGTAAACATTCAATTGTAATGGAATAGACATGCTTGTTAATAATCTCTCATAAAAATAAGGTATTTGCAGAAATTAAAAAGAGAAAAAACCAATTTTTATTCAAAATAAGGAATTGAAGTATTTTCAAATATAGGCTAAATTATTAATTTTGAATAAGAGAAAATTCATCTCTAAGAGGATATAGGGATCAAGAAGTTCACCTTAAAATATGGCCCATTGTGTCTAATATTATTAATTTCATGATAAACTGCTTTAGTGTAAATGAAGCAAAAAATGTCTGCTTATAATATCAGTTCCTTTCTCGGTTACACCACCATTCTTGTGTGATATGGTAACAATAGGCATAGTTTCTAAACTTACTTATATACATAAATCTCACCTGTGGAACTTACTTGCATAGTTTTTTTTTATTAGAGAAGTGGTTTGTTTACAGAAGAATCATGTATAAAATACAGGATTTCCACATACCACACTATTATTAACACATGGCATTAGTATGGTATATTCATTGCAATTGATGAAAAGCACATTTTTAATAATTATATTATTAACTATAATCCATGGTTAATTAGGGTTCATTGTGTAGTATAGTTTTTTTTATTTTTAAAAAAGTATTTTAGTACCATATATACAACCTAACACTTTTCCTTTTAGCTCCCTTCATTATATAATTCAGTGCTGCTTATTTTGTTCACAGTGTTGTGCTACCATCAGCACCATCCATTAACAAAACTCTTCAATCCTCCCAAATAGGAACTCTACATTTTAAGCCCTAACTCCCTATTCCCTACCCCCACTTCACCCCCTGGTAAACTAGATTCTGGATTCTGACTGTATGATTTTGGTTATTCTAATTATTTCATACCAGTGAGATAATAAAACATTTGTCCTTTTGTGAATAGTTTATTTCATGGAGATTGATGTCTTTAAGGTTCATCCATATTGTTGATATATCAGAACTTCACTCCTTTTACACTTAAATAATATTCCATTGTGTATATATACCACATTTTAATAAATATATATCCATTCACTGGTTGATGGACACTTGAGTTGCTTCCATCTTTTGGCAATTTTGAATAATCCTACTATGAATATTTGTGTATAAATATGTTTGAGTCCTTCCTTTCAATTCTTTTGGGTATATGCCTGGAAATGGGATTGCTGGTTATCATATAGTGTATTAGTCAGGCAAAGGGGTGCTGATGCAAAATACCAGAAATCTGTAGGCTTTTATAAAGGGTATTTATTTGGGGTAGAAGCTTACAGTCACAAGGCCCTAAACAGTCCAAGAAAAGGTACCATAAGAGGTACTTTCTCACCCAAAGTAATTTGCTACATGTTGATACAAGATGGCAGGTGACATCTGTGAGGGTTAAGCCTTTCTTCTTCCTCTTAAGGTTCCCTAGTCCCTGCTTCTTCTTATCTCAGCTGTAGGCTGGAATAAGGCTCATCTGTCTCCTTGGGGCTTGTTTCTTTCCAGGTTCTGCTGCTCTGTTATCTTCACAAAGTCAGCTTCAAACTATCAGGCTCATCACTCTTCCCAGGGCCTCTGCCATATATAATAAGCTGTCTCTCTTCCTTTGTGTTCTTCTTCTCTGCATGAGTGTCTACCCACTAGGGGTGGGGACTCAATGCCCTACTGACTTGACTGAATCAAAGCCTTAATCTTAATTTAATCAAGTAAATGTAATCTTTGAATTTGAATTTAATACAATCAAAGGGTATCATGCCCAAAGGAACCGACCAGTTTACAAACATTATATCTCTTTTTGGAATTCATAAATAATATCAAACACCCACATGTGGTTATTCTATATTTAACTTTCTGAGGAGCTGCTAAACTGTCTTCCACAGAGGCTGCACCATTCTACATTCATACAAGCAATTAATGTGTGTTCCTGCTTCTCAAATCCTACTCCAATACTTAACATTTTCATTTTTTAATAGTAGCCATTCTAATACGTATGAAATGGTTTCTCATTGTAGTTTCCATTTTTATTTCCCTGAAAGCTAATGATGTTGAGCATCTTTTCCTGTGTTTTTTTTTGGCTATTTTTATAGCTTCTTTGTAAAAATGTCTATTCAAGTTTTTGGCCCATTTTTTTTAACTTTATTTTTTACATTTAATAATTGAAAATATAAAGAATTAAAAACTAAAAAGTAAACACAGATGAATAAATATATACATTTCTCAATTAAATGTAATGTATACATATAATTTTTTTTTAAATCAAACAATATGTTACACAATATATTTGGTTCATAGTAATGCATTCATACAGTATTTGTCCTTTTGTGTCTGGCTTGTTTCACTCAACATAATGTCCTCAGGTTCATCCATGTTGCCATATGCTTTACGATTTCATTTCTTCTTATAGCTGCATAATATTCCATCATGTGAATAGACCACATGATGGATAAATGGACAACAGATATCCATTTATCTGTTGGTGGACACCTGGGTTGTTTCCAACTTTTTTGGCCCATTTTTAAAATACAGATGTTTGTGTTTTTGTAGTTGAGTTGTAAAGTTTCTTTATATATTCTGAAACTGAAACCTTTGTCAGATATATGTTTTCCAAATATTTTCTCCCATTGTGTAGATTCTCATTTTACTTTCATGAAAAGCCTTTTGATGCACAAAATATTAAAATCTGATGAGGTCCAATATATCTATTTTTTCTACTGTTGCTTGTACTTTGAGTGTCAAGTCTAAGAAACTATTGTCTAACACATAGTCCTAAAGATGTTTCCCTATGTTTTCTTCTAGGAGTTTGATAGTCTGACACTTATATTTGGTTTTTGATTCATTTTGAGTTGATTTTTGTATATGGTATGAGGTAAGGGTCCACATTCATTCTTTTGCAAATGGAGTGCTAGTTTTCCCAGCACCAGTTGTGGAAGAGACTATGTTTTCCCAATTGAGTAGTCTTTGCTCCCTTGTCAAAAATCAGTTATTTTTCTTACAATTTTTTTTTGTTGAAAGCCACATGATGTATTAGTTAGCAAAAACTAAATAATTGATTTTCAGTTTTCTCAGCATTTTTCTTGTTGTAGAGATGGGAGTGAACTTTTAAGCACTTTACATTTTGGAATTGAAATTAGAAGTCTGAAAAATTGTAGTTTTTTGGTACAATATTCATTATTTGTGGTACCAATTGTCTCAAGGAGTTAAACTTCTTCCCTCTGATCTACTACAAACCAACCAAAACTTCCCTAGGCCTATGATAAAAAGATAACTCACCAAATTTCAGGGTCTCATAAAGCACTTTAGAAATTGAGAATTTCTCATCTCCACAATCCCTTCTCATTATAACCTGACTAAGTCCTTGATAGAAATCCTTTGTCTTGGAAACCCAGACATTTAACTTGTGTTTATCAAATACCCTCAAAATGTAGGAGGTCAAAACAATAAACACATATTTTCTCATATACTTACTGTGGGTCAGGAATCTGAGAGCTTTTTAACTGAGTGGTTTAGATTAGGGTCTCATGACATTGTAGTCAAGCTGTTTATTGAAGACCAACAGTGACTTCAAAGCTCAACTGAGGCTGGAGATTCTGCTTCCAAATTCACTCGTGGTTATGAGAAGTTTTCAGTTCCTCAAAGACTGTTGGTTGGAGGTCATAATTCCTCTCTATGTGGGTCTTTCCATAGAGTGTTCACAACATGGCAGTTTGCTTCCCCCAAAGTAGAGTTGCTAGAGTTAGCTAATAGGACTATTTTATTTGGCAACCCTACACCAAAGTGTTTGATGAGAAAGAGCCCAAGATGGAAGCCATATTGTTTTATAACCTAATCTGTAAAGTGGCATACCATGATTTCTGTTATATGTTATTTGTCATGTGAGTCAATCCTGTATGATATAATATGGAAGGGGACTACAAAGGGTGTGAATACCAGGAGGAGGTGATCATAGCTTATTACAGTTTCTGTCTATTTACCCTGTGCCAATTGTTTTCCTACTTTGCCCAAGGTATTAGCAGCTACTACCATAGTGATGAGAGCTTCTGACGACACAGTTTTTGGGTTTTCCCTGAATCCAATGTCTATTATGATGTGCAATTTTTGCTACTTACAGAAAATTTCTCTGAAAGCCACTTCTTATGTGATAGTGTTGCTTTCTCCTTTCTGTATATTATCTATTATGAAACAATTAGAACCTTCCTTTTCCACTATTACCAGAAGAATAAATTCATGAATTTTATCCTCTGCTTGAGAATTCCCAATGTCCATGTAGAGAAAAAAGTTTTTTTTGCAGGATGCTAGGACAAGTACCACACAATGGGTTGACTTAAGCAACAGGAATTTATTGACTCATGGTTGTAAGGCTAAAAGTCCAAAATCGAAATATTGTCAAACTTCCTTTTTCCTAGAGTCTGTATATCCTGGTGCTGGCTACCTGCATTCCTTGGGTTTCCTTTTCTCCCAACCAGGTTGATGTTCTCTCCCTCCTGGCTTTTGTGACTTACAGGTTCTATTTATATGGCCATAAGTAATATGGATTTAGACTCATCCTAATTTATCACAACTTCACTAAAATTAATGTCTTCAAAAGGTCCTATTCATAACCACAGGGGTGCATAATAAGAAAATATTTGTTTTGTACATAATTCAATCTACAAAGTGTATTATAATTTTAAAAGATTTATTTATTTACTTTTATCCATTTTAAACCTCCCCCCCTTTTGCTGTTTTGTGCCCATTTGCTGGGCCATACTCTGTGTCTGTTTCCTGCCCTTTCTTTTCATCCTTCTCCTCCTGTCTTCACTGGGATAAGATCCTGTGAACCTCCAATGTGGGAGACAGGCGTTCTGCCATCTGTACCACCTTAGTTCCCGTTTTTTTAGCATAGCTCGTCTTGGGTCTTCCTTGTTTAACTCTCCTGTTATGTCATCAGCTTGCTGCATGCATCGGCGGGGCCTGGCACACACATGCGTGGGGCCTGGCAGTGCACCTACACATGGGGCCTGACGGTGCACCCACTCACGGGTCCTGGTGGTCTGCATGCCTGCTATATTTTCCTTTATTTTACTGGGAGGTCCCGGGAATCAAACCTAGGTCCCTCCATATGGAAGACGGATGCCCAAACATTTAAGCCACATCCACCCCCCACGTGTAATATAATTTAAAAACTGTTTTCCAATTGGAATTTTCTAGAATATTTTAAAGCATTCATTAATAAATTTAAGGTTATATTATTATTTTGCTCCTTTTGTCAAGTGTTGAGTTGTTGCATTATTTAGTATAACAATGGCTTTGCAGTAGTTCTTAGTACTTTTGAAGGTACTCTCAGCAGCAATTCACAGCAATTCAATGTCAGAATAATGATTAGATATTGCAGAGTTCTTCAGAGTCATAATTTGAAATTACCAATCTCAGGCTACAAAAATGTGTCCTTGAGTTTATTTATATACCTTTCCATGGTCAAAGAGATCAGATGCTGATTGTATTTCAAACTGTTGTTTCTGTGCCAGTGATATCATATATAGATCCAAAGCATACCCATCAGTTATGCCAGCCTGAGAGCAGGAACAATCATTTCCATTGATTATGCAATTAGCATCTGGGAATAAATCTTTTGATTCACATAACACTTATTTCTTCACTCAATACTTCTCTTTGCTTGCATCAATCTTTGCCTTAAGACATCAAACTGTCAAAACCGCTTCTGAAGCTTGCCTTAAGAATTTCTGAGATCACTCATATCTCATGAAAACCATGCTCTTAATTCCCCTAAAGAAAAGCAAATCTGGAATTGTTTATATTCTCCATTGCTGTATTGTTGAATAAAACTCAGTTTACTATATCATAGCAGATTTCTTTATTTGAAGAGGCAGATTTCCACATAAAAAATGGTTATCAACACCAATGAAAAGAAATTATGCACACCTCTACTGGACAAAATCTACAAACAAACAAGGAAATGTTATGAGTCTAGGTCCTTTAATCAATATAATGCAATAAGTTGATCTAAGTACAGTCTACTAGACAATCCTTGGTTGGACTTCATACTCATATGATATTGAAAGGATGTGTCCCTAACTTTCTGCCTCCAGGTTTTGTAGTTTTAAAATATTTATTGACTTTCTTATTTCATTTTTGAATATCTATTTATCATATTTTTGCCCTTTTCTACACTCTACTGTATTTGAATTATTGAAGAAGAAGGTGTGTGTCTTTAATTATTTATGATTTTCTATTATGCAAAATGTAGTTTACCAATGTTTTTATCATTTGTATTTTTAATATCTTATATAATTTGTATTTCAGCATTATTTGAATTAAACAATCTTTTTGTACTTCTTAACTGTGTGTTCAAGTTTTAATAGTGTTTTTTTGGTGATTTATCTTGCATCTTTAAATATTGCTGTACTCTAATAATCATTGTGGTTGATTTCCTTATAATTTTTGAACAATCATTTCTTAATTTTTTCTTTTCTCAATTCTATGATATAAACACTTATTGGTATATATATATATTATGACATTAAAATTGGTTCAAGGCTTGTCTGTTAAGAGCAATTGTTGCACTGTTCTCCAGGAAGTAAAGCATTTCTACACACCTTTCTCTATCTCATCTCTGTCTCTGTTTTCACCTCTGTCTCTGTTCTTCCAATCTGTGTCTACTCCATTAGTTTGGATGCTTCTCCCTTATCCTTAGACTTTCATGGTTACTAATGCTTTCTGCTCTTAACCTTTGTTTAAACTTTGAACTACACAAATCTAAGCTAACAAAATTTTTCAGATTTTTAATTCTACATTTTTTTTTTCAGGAGTGTTTTGCAATTTCTTTCCTTGAAAATTTTAAAAAATACATTTTCCTTTTACTAGTGATTCCCTGGGTCATATGCTAAAATAAAGATATCAAATATATAGAAAAATAAAATGGCAAATATTATTCATAAGAAAATTATGCATCTCTCTTCTCTCCCATCACAATCCTATAAGACAGTTCCCTTGGTCTGGTGATATCAGTCTGAGGATCCCAAAACTCTAATGCATCACTTGGCCACCACCTTCTAGAGCTAATAGTCGCCTCTCTCCAAATGGCAGTTTTTTTTAAAAAATGTAGCTTCTTGTCCTAGGGAGGGTGAGTGATCAGAGGACAGTAATTCTTATCCACAAGAGCATATTTAGTTTAAGGAACTTTTTTGATTCCCTGCCCATGCTGCCATCTGAGGTCTTTTGATAGATTAAGTAGGTGGTGGTGGTAAGGAGCAGAAGAGGTTGTGGACTAAACTCCATCATAAGAAGAATCCCTTATTTAGGTTTCCAAGTTTCCAAAGAGGAAGGAGGTAACAGAAAGAACAGAAGGAACAGAAATTTCCACAGAAATGAAGAGTTGGGTCAATTGTATGAAGAAAGTCTTATGAAGGAAAGCGTGGTTGATTTTTAATGGGGATTCAGATTTGAGAATCAAAATCTCACAGAAAGCTAGAGCAGTCACCATAACTTTACAATTAGTGTACTTGGTTTTAAGATCTCACATGCTTCTTATTTTTCCATGTATCAGCTAAATTTTGGCTTCATTTGCTGTATCACCCAGCAAGTAATCAAGTCAAACAATTTCTGTGTGGTCTCTAGTCCACAAGGATCTCAATCATTTTGTGATTCTCCATTCTTCTCATATGGCAAACAAATGTGCTACTCTAAAGTTCTAGGTATTGAGTTCTTGAGCATTTATGAATTTTATCACAAAATATTCCTGCTTTATTTTATCCATCTTCAACAGGATTCTCACAGTTGCTTGGAAATACGTTTATTTGTCTTAAATGTTTATGAACAGTTTTTTATACTTAATAACAGTTTTTTTTTCCAAATAATCTTCTCCTCTACATTATTGAAAGTAATCATCATTTATAATCTTGCTATCTACATCTGTCACCATTCATTGCCTTCCTACAACCTTGGTTCTCTCTCTAGTATTTAATTTTGGCATTCCTCTCCCTTGTATCTTGTTGCAGTAAAAGACCTGGACCTTTTAAATGTAGGTAATATGAAAAAAGAGAAGTAGTAGTAATATATTTTGATGATGATAAATACTATATCTTTGCTGGTTTGGGGCCATGTATAGTTCCTTTATTAACTCCTTTTTCTCACTTTATATGTTATTCTTTAAACAAATCTTTCATTCTCTTGATTTCCAATTTTAGCTGATTCACCCCCTTTTCTAAAACTCCAGCCATAGTCTTTATTTTCTGTCATTTATTTTGTCTTTTAATCTAAATTTTGATACCTGACTTTATTAAATATTTTACTGACTCCAAAACCTTGGTTAATTTGATTCTTTCCCATTCTCATTATCATCCCCCCCAATTAAATAATAATTTGTGGGTTTTAGTCTTAGTTCTGCCACTATTAGCTGTATAATCTTGGGTAAATCAATTTAAGCATAAGGTAAATATTTATGTGTGTAGAATGGACTGTTCTAAATAAAATGGAATTCTTGTTTAAAGTTCATAATATGAATAACTGTTTTAGTTAATGAAAAAATTACCATAGTTGCATGATGTCATGAAAACTGCACTGAATTTGGATCAGAAGAACTGATTTTTGTGTTCCCAACCAACCAGGTCTATTGTTTTGGTTAAGTTTTCAACTTCTCTGAACTTGAGATTATTCATTTATAAATGAAAATAATTATAGTATAACAGCCCTTTGTTCCAAAACAGGTAACTTTTAAGAATAAATATGTTAAATTGTTTGGTATATATTGTGGTAGCTCCTAAATTCTATCATTACCTATTTCAGAAACCTTTAAAATCTGGGGAAAGAACATCTGTATTTTCTTCTCTGCATTTAAGAAGGGTATTGGAGATATTGTTAATCATATCATGAAGCCTAAAAGAGAGAACTTGTGTAAGTAAACTATCATGCTGATTTTGGAACTATAGTTTCTCCTTCTTTCTGTGTCTACTCTCTCTCTGTCTCTCTTTCCATTTACATGCTTTAAGTTTGAGTCTAAGGAACTATAAACCTTGAGGAGAGGTTTCCCTAAACTCCAGCTGGGAATTTACAGCAGGAATATCGGCATTCTTTTTTGGGAAGTGATTGGGAAATGTGTTAACACTCATTGTGAACGTGGAAACTTCCTTTATGAATGTTGGACTTAATTTAAAAAGATGACACACTAGAAAAATAGGAACAGTGGAAAATTATGGACCTCAAGAAATGGATTTGCCTCAGGAAATTGTATTATCCAAACAATGAAGAAAACTTTACTTTATTAATTTACTTTATTTAATTCACTCTCCTTTCTAGGAAAAAAGGAGCCATAAGCAATCATCCTTATCCTCCTCATATTTACAATACATTTGAGGAGAAAGAATATATAAGATTGAAACCATTGCAGAATGATGAATTGTAGCAAAGGATACTCACTAGTTAAGGAGCCAAATCATTCCTATTATATCTTTCCTCATTCTCTCATGTTATCAAATTCTTATTAATTTTCAAAACTCAAACAAAATCCTTTCTTCATTGTAAATCTTTCTTTGTATGTCCCTGCAGACACTTGGGTCCTTTCTTGCCAACAGCAAACCCCTGGAACTTATCTTACGGTACTCTATTATGGTTTATTTGTTATGTAAGACATTATTTTTTTCCAATTAAACTTTAAGTTTCCTGACTTGTAAGAGTGAGAGAGGGATGAAATTAGTAAGAACTGAGGTATTGGGGAACATTTTCATGGGGGAAATGGGATTTTCTTTAACCTTTAAAAGATTGGTAGTAATTGGAAATATTCAATATTGCACCATCCAATAAATAGCTGCTAGCCACGTGTGACTATTGAGCACTTCAAATGTGCTAATATAACTAAGGAAACAGGTTTGTAATTTCATCTAATAACCTCATATGACTAGAGGTTACAATATTGAACCAAGCAGTTTTGGAGTTTGGAATGTCTTCTCACTTTACTATTTTTCTTGTATGTAAATCCAAAGCCATATCTGGACTAAAAAATCTAGATTATAGTTGTGTGCCCTCACTTTCTTATTTGTAAATGAGCAACTAGGAATAGGTAGTATCTGTGAGATTCCATGGTAATAGTATTATGATAGCTTTAGATCATTGTGTACATCTATGGTGTGTGTATGTGTGTGTGTTTGTAAATATAATCATAGATATCAAAGGGAAAATGTTGGATATGACTTTTCTTCCTAATGCTGGGTTTCTTATGCCCTATCCTTTCATTTCCAAGTCTGGGGTTTCTTATGCACTCATGTACTTTTCTGTTACCAGCCCTTTACTCTTTCTACTCCTAACTCCTTTCCTCAACTACTTTACTTTTTAGGAATATGCCCAGCTATTGTGGCAAGAGGATGGATTGAGAGACAGAAGTGTTTGGCCCATAGGCAGGATGTTATATCTCCCATCTGTTAACAAAGTGTTCTTTCAGAAATAGGTAGGAGTAAGAAACTGTTGTAGCAGCCAGGATTTGTGTCAGTCAAAAATCAGACTTTGCATTGTATAGTTAAATCAGAGGGCTGAGATAATAGGAGCTAAAATCAAGGCGGTAAGGGGGCAAGAGAGGTCAATGGTTATATGCCAACTATGTCATTAATATGCATTTCTTCACCTCTGGCAAAATCTAAAATCTTAGGTTTCCATTATCTTAGTTTACAAACTTCAGGATTTGTGAAGAATCTGAACAGAGAAACACATATGACTTCTTAACCTCCTTGACTTCCTACAGAACCTCTGCCTCATCTTGCACACCTTTGCCATGTCCTGGCTATTAGTCATCCTATTTCTATGACCATTTGATATTCTGGGAGCCCATTCCAGTATCCTGTGCCCTCAAATCCTTCTTACCATTGCTTTGGTCCTACCATACTCTTGAGTCACCCCAATGCCCTATAACAGGTTTTATTATAATCACCCATATTCTGTGGGCTTTGGATGAATTGCAAAAGCACTTGTGGGTAGTGATGTGAGAATGACCGCAAGAGACTTAATATGTGCCTGAAACAAGGTAAGTATGAGAGGAGAGAAAACTTAAATGATTGAAGAATATTCCATGAAAAATTCAAGAACAGAACCTGTGAGTTCTGGGAAATGGCATCATTTCACCTGTTCATTCTTCACTCTTTGTGTTATAATGCATCATCTTTCCTTACCTCAATCTTTGCAGTGAGCATCTACTGTTTCCATATTTCTTACATTCTTTTGTTTATAGGTGGAGAATAATCCTGGAAAGCCATGATGATAGGGATATTGCATATGGAAGTGACTCATCTGCATTAGGTGACCAAATGCAAAATGTTTGTTTAGTGATTATAAGGCTGTGAGAATGAATTGAGGTGATATATAGTTTTGCAGTGTGAATAACTTGACAAAGTAGTCATTATAATTCTCAGACATTATTGAATTTCTTATTTTAATTTTCTCTTCATTTTCTTTTATCTGGTAACATTGGAAGCACTCGAGCTGATAAGTCAATGGAGAGAGTTAATCACTCTGTTGTGTCAGAGTTTGGGTTCCAGGGACTCTCCAATTCCTGGGAAAGCCAACTTCTCCTCTTTGTGTTATCCTCCATGTTTTATATAGCAAGGATGATGGCAAACTCTCATTGTACTCACAGTGACTGCTGACCCTCACTTACATTTCCCTATGTACTTTTTATTGGCCAATCTTTCCTTCATCGACCTGGCCGTTTCTTCTGTCCTTACTCCTAAGATGATTTATGACCTTTTCAGAAAGTAGAAAGTCATCTCATTTGGAGGCTGCATCACTCAGATATTCTTCATTCATGTAATTGGAGGCACAGAGATGGTACTGCTCATAGCCGTGGCCTTTGACAGATACATTGCCATATGCAAGCCTCTCCACTAGTTGACTGTCATGAGCCGAAAAATGTGTAGTTTTCTTCTGGTTGTTGCATGGATAATTGGTTTGATCCATTCTGTGATTCAATTGGTTTTTGTTATAAAATTGACATACTGTGGCCCTAATATGTTGGATAGTTTTTACTGTGACCTTCCTCAGTTCATCAAACATGCCTGCAAAGACACCTACATACTAGAGTTCATGGTCACAGTCAACAGTGGCTTTATATCCCTGGGAGCATTCTTCATATGGATCATCTCTTACCTTTCTATCCTGGTCACTGTTTGCAAACACTCTGCAGGGGACTCCTTCAAGGCCTTCTCTACTTTGTCATCTCATATTATAGTGGTGATTTTTTTCTTTAGTCCTTGCATATTTGTTTATATCTGGCCCCACCTCACCTCGCACCTAGATAAATTTCCTTGCCATTTTTGATGCAATTTTCTCTCCTTTTATGAATCCATTCATCTATACATTCAAGAACAAAGACATGAAGATGGCAATGCAGAAAATATGCAATCAACTCATTATTTACAGAAAAATTTCTTGAATGACAAATGTTTCAAGATGTTTCTTTCCTAAATTTCTATTATATCAATATCATGAATTTCCAAGTATATTATTACTATTTAGGTGTCCCAGATTGAAATAACATTATTGTTTTCAATCTTAACTGATAAACTGTTTTGCTGTGCATCGTTAAAGCAAGCATATAATGCAGTAGAAATATTTCCAGGAGAAGGCTGATTGCTGGTCCCTCTGGAGACATTACTTTTGTGAATTGACCATGGCTTTGGCCTATGGTCCTAGATCCCTCAGTTTTATTTGTGTCCATTTAGAGCAAAGTCTGCTCTTCCCTGTCCTTCTGCCTTTTGGTCAGGACTACATCTATGACAAGATATATTCCCCAGCTGCATAGTGACTGAGGATTTTCCATATCATTTGATGTAAAACTTTTTCAAAGGACATTCTGTTTAGTCTAAAGTCATATGCACATTTTGTTGACATCTACTCTGTTGTCTGCCCAAATCTTCAACCCTTTCCTCCCTGACCACTACTGATTGGTCAAACGTTGAAATCTGAGCCAAGTCATAATGACATATACCCTAGCATCAACTGAATGGTCTGAGCCCCTGCCCAAGGTAGGCCAATAAGAACTTTGCTCCAGAATGCCTGAATTTGAGAACAGAGAGAAAGAAAATCTCAGTTCCTTTTGGAGCTGTGAGGTGTGGTTAGCTGTTGGAATCATATTTCCTGCTGTAAAAAATCTAATCTGGGATACTGAAAAAAGGTATGAGAGAGAAAATGATAAAAGATTGAAATAGAGAAGCTTAGCAGTTTTCTACTCGGTTTCACGTATCTTGAACATTCAACTTCATTCTTGCCTCTGACACAGTTTAGATGACTGAGCTAAAAAAGTCATCTTCTCTCCTAAGTTTGTTTAAGTTGTTATTCTGTTACTATAATCAAGGGGGTATTGATAAGTAGATCTCAGATCATGTATTTTCCATAATCTTTGATGTGAAATCCTCCAAAGTTTTATTTCTTTAAGAAAACATTATTTTTACACCTAATAAAAATGCATGCTAATTATATCAAATTTATTTGGATATTAAAAGAAAACAGAAATCCCCCCAAAGTCACTATGTGGAGATAATTACTGGTAATATTTTGGTATATTTATTTCCAGTATTTATCTATGCCTACATATAAACATAAGTTTTCAAAATGAGATTTCATGGTCTCTACATTTTGTAGTCTGCTTTTTTGATTAATATTATATTTTGGGAATTCTCTCACATTATGAAATATTCCTTTACTATATAATTTTTAATGAATGCATAATGCCACATTATAAGTCTATGTCATAATTATTTTTGCTATTACTATATTGTACATTTAGATTGACTTCAATTTTTTACTCTGCCTTGAAAATCCTTGCATACACCTTTGTCTGCACTTCAGATTACTTCTTTTTATGGATTTACAGAATTGCAATTAATAGTGCATAGCATTTTGGACTCTTTACTCATGTTATCAACTCTCCCAAAAGATTTGTACCTGCTGAGGATGAGTGTATTCAATACAGTTCCTTTCCCAAAGTACTGAATATGATCATTTATTAAAAATATTTGTCAGTTTGGGACATATACTGATAACCATTTTGCTTGAAATTTCTTTGAATTTTAGTTTATCTGTACCTTTTCTAATGTTATCAGAACTCTGAGTTACAAGTGTCAGAAATACAATCCAAAGAAGCTTAAAATAGCTAAAACTAAACATGAATTTTCTGTCTCAAGTGATCAGGGTGTACAATAGTGGAGCCAGACTTGTGGACTCTGAGTATGCACTTAATGTCACGCCTGTGGATTTTGTTTTCTCAATCACTCCTTTTCTCTTGCTCCTTTGTACCTTTCTTTCTCTCTCTCTTTCTCTACCGTGTTTTAACTTTGTTGATCTCAATACATTGGTCTTAATTTGTTCTTTTGCATGTGATTTTTTGTTTGGTGTGGAAGAGATAAGAGGTTGCAAGTAAGTCCAAGTTTAAATAATTATTAAATAATAATAATTAAAAAAACCTCAAAGGAAAGGGGGTGTTCATTTCCAGCATCAATATTAAAAATCCAATGAAAATGGACTATGGGAAGAGGGAGAATGAATAAAAGACAGAGCTGAATGCTCTCACAAAAACCACTGAGAAAGAGTCACAAGCTGTCCTTGGGACCGGCTTTGGGGTCAGCAGACCGGGACCATAATATACAACTCCCAGGATGGTGAGGAACAGAGAGACAAATCCAAAATGAAAAACATGCATTACCAAGGCCCCGTGGCAGCCAGGAAGGGCTCCCCTCCCTCACCCCCAAGATATGAAGCTGGGATACAACCTCTGGCTCATTGTAGCCAACTGAAAGGGGGACAGATATCTTCCTCCCTGTCAGCCATTTCAAAGCAAAAGGGAGGGGAGGTCGAAGTGCTTTTCTTCAGTGAATTTGGCCAGCAGAGCTCACTTTGAATCTCCAATCTGGAAATTCAACACAAGAACACAAGAAAGCCAAGAACGAAACATCTCCTTGGAAAGGTGCACTGACTAGCTCAGTCTGGCTTGTTTTGAAATTGCATTGCATGGGCAAAATCTGCACTCTCTGTAATCAACTTCTGGGAAAAAAATCTGTGCTCCACTACTGAGTCCCTGCCAGATTTTGAAAACTTAGGCTGGGCAATTTTAAAGACTGAGAATAAGTTGAACCAAATATCAAAGAAGAGCTGTGGGAAAAAAAATTAGGCAAGAGAGAGAAATTGGCCATCAGAGTAAATTCACCAACATATTCAGATGCCTCGACATCAGCCAAAAATTACAGCCATACTAAGAAACAGGAAGAGATTACCAGCCAAAAGAACAAACCAAATATCCTGAAGAGACACAGGACTTAAGACAATTAATCAGTGATAATCACACAACTCTCCTAAATCACTTCAATGAATTTAAATAAAATCCGACTGAAGAAATAAAAGATATTCAGAAGACACCTGGAGACCCTAAAGAACAATTTGAAACCCTGCAAAGAAAAGTAACATACTTTATGGGATTGAAAGATACGATGGATGAGATTAAAAATAAATTAGAGGGAAGCGGGTGTGGCTCAGTGGATAGAGCTCCCGTTTACCATATGGGAGGCCCCGGGTTCGCTTCCCGGGGCCTCCTTGTGAGGGCAGGCC